>VSDK01014466.1:60570-163199 GCA_009767595.1 Symbiodinium kawagutii | reverse complement strand
GCCAGGAGGTCCTCCATCTTCACCATACTCATTAACTTCCACCCGCACATCATCATCAGTGTCGCCAGCTTCTGGAGCGGGTGACTGAGCTGGTGTTGTTGGGGCATATGATGGTGAGGGTCCAGGTTGATCAAAATGTTGAACTTGAGGTTCTCTTGAAGGACCCATGCCAAGAGGTGAAGATCGATGAACTCGTCTAAAATCAGCTGGTCCATAGGTTTGCTTGCCATGAGCTCTCCGGATGGGAACCAAGGTGGTATCATCAGGTTCTCGGGGAAGATCAGGGAACTCCACCTCGGACTCGTCAGGCACCTCCGATGTGATGTCCTCGAACTCACGCTTGGGGAGGATGTCGGCCAATGACTTCCACTTGGTGGGATCTTCACCGGAGGTCAGGTCAAACTCCAGCCTTTCCGTGGGTGTCACCAACCGAACTGAGTGCACACTGCACCTGTAGATACGACGACCAATCAGCACCCATAAAATATGGCGACGATCATCGTCATGTTCTTGGTGTGGCAACACCTCTTGAAAGATCACCCTCCCTGGACCCACCCAATGAGGACGAAGGGCCTTCTTGAAGCCTCCACGTCGTCCTTGATGTTGGTCAGCAGGTTGGAATTTCCGCCAAATCTTCACCAAGTCCATGGGGTGAAATTGACGAAGTGGCTGTCGAGCTATCGTGTTGGAAAGCTTGGAGAGGGTTCGTTGAGCCTTTGTCTTGATAGCTATTTCTTCAGCCCGTTGACGTGCTTGAACCAACCGCTGGTAGTCCATGGTGGAGTCCAGTTGGTGGAAAGTGCGGAAGTCCTCATCCGAGAGAGAGTATTGACTACCAAAAGCCCATTGAAAGGAGCTAAAACCAGCAGTGAACTCCGTGGCATTGAGAGCTGCAGCGGTCAAAGTCAGGGTGACCTTGGGATCCTGCTCCAATGCCTCCAGCTGGATGGCAGTGGCTGTGTACTTCACGTCCTTCACAGCTGCCTCAGCGACACCGTGAGCCCACGGCTCTTTGTCAGGGGTGAAGTGAGGTTGGATGTTGATCTCGTTGAGGAACTTAGCAAACTCCGCACTGGCGAAGGTCTTGGCACTGTCCATGATGACCAGTGAGGGTTTGGGATAATGCCCAAGCCAACCTTCAGAGAAGTACTGGATGACCTCCTTGGTATTCTCGGTGATCATGGTGAAGTTGTCATAGGTCCTAATGTGACAGACTACCCGAAGTTTGGTAGCAACATCAATCATCAAGATGAACTTGGCCTTCTTGGTGGTACCGGGGATCTTCCACTCAGCAGTGTCCATGGCAACAGCTTGCCAAGCTTTGAACATCGGGGTAGTTGAAGCTGGTGGAATTTCCTTGGAACTCATACCACCTGGTCGAATGGCCTCACATGCAGGACACTTGAACTCCATGACTTCATCCACTTTCCATTTGGGCTGGTTCGCATTCTTGACCAGTCTGGCCAAGTTGCGATTGGTTGGGTGACCCGCCGCCTTGTGGTAGGCTGCAATCTTAGCTCTCCACTCTCGGCGTTCTTGTTCTGAAGGACCTCCACCACCAATGTCAGGAGGTTGAGGGTCTGCGGGTTCTTGTGGATCTTGATCGGGAGGTTCACCAGGATCTGGACCATCATCAGGGCTGCCATGATCAGTGGCTGGGAGGAGCTCATGAAGTTGATCATCGTCATCAAGAGGATGCAACTCATCAGCAGTGATCTCCTCCTTGGCATAGACGAGCTTCAGGTGCTTGTCGGAGAGAAATTGCTTCTTCCAAAAGCGAGCCACTGCCTGACATAGCCGCCAGGGGTAATATGCCGATCGAGCTGTCTCAGCACCTTGAATCCACACATGAGTGTGAGATCCAAGACAGGTCTTGGTCTTGAAGTTCAAATGGAACTGCTCGTCGGTCGTCTTGATCAGCCAGGGTTTCTTGACGAAGCCTTCATCCTTGGAGTCGCGAAGTCCATAGCGACATCCATCGATGCGGCAGTTGAGCCAGGGGCGACCAACGTCGTGAATGGCCTTCTCCAGGTCCACCATGGGAGGTTCTTGCCATCCACGGCACGGAAACACCCATTCATAGTAGATGTCACAATCAGGATCATCTCGGAGAGTATCACGAACGAAGTCGTTCATGCACCAAAGCATCTTCCGTTCACGACGCTGGTGCTGACGAAGGATCTCCTTGCGTTCCTCCGTCTGATAGTTCATATAGGTCCACTGGCTCCACTTCGTGCAAGGAAGGCTGAACCATATCTTCCTGGGCCGTGACTGACCACGGAGGGCTTTCAGAGCCTCCCAGGTTTGAGGTTGATACAAATCATAACCACTGGCCAAGTTGATCCTTCGAGGTTTGAGTCCCTGAGCAGCACAAGCCTCTGAGAGCCAACTGTGAGGAGCACAAGCCACTTCCCAAACACCATCCTGAGAATCGAGACAAAACTGGATTGTGGTGGCAGCCGTCAAGGCCATCATTGAAGTCACCATTGCCATGAGCTTGGATGCCACCCTTCCACTCAATGGCTGAGGTCCAGTCACGGGATCTCGATCTCGTTGGGGTTTGTCAGGACTTCGGGATCGGAGGCTGCTGCGCTTCGACGTTCCAGAGCCAGAGATTGCAGGTGCTTCTTCTCGTCCTGAGTCAAGAAGTCCAGATCGTTCGGATTGGAGCTGGCCACCACATCCCATGAAGGCGCTGGACTTGGGGACCGTGTCACCTGAGATCTCGGCAGCTTGAACTGGGGCAAAGGTGACGGCTTTGGCACGTGAGTCATCAGATGTGCCATCATGGAGTCCACCTTGCGCTCCGCCAGAATCTTCTCCTCGACGGCCAAGTAGAGCTCGGCTGTTGGTTGACGGCCCTGGGTCATCTGAAAGACCGCCTCCAAAGTCCTTTCCACCTGATTGGGGAACTCCACCTTGACATACTGGGCGTTGGAGTCCACTCGGGGGATGTAGGTGAGTCGAAGAGCACAGACCCTGCACTTCATCCATTGTCCATGCTGGTTGCTCTGGACGGCCGCTGGTTGATGACGACCGTAGCATGGCCATTGACAGGGATCTGCTCGAGGGTCCAAGTCGTCCATCTTGATTGTGCGAGCTGGGTCCAACTCCTTGGCTTTGGATTTGGACTTTGCAACTGCTACCATGGTGGTCTGCTCGACGGCGGGAGCCGGAACGTTCTTGCCCTTGGAGTACGCCATGGTCAGAAGCAAGGAGCGAATTGCGATCAACAGTCACGGCAGGCATGAGAGCTGAGCCAAGTTCTGTGGAAGCACTTGCATTGGAGAGTGCTCTCAAAGTTCTCAATCGATGGACGGCTTCAGCTTTTGCATCATCTGTGATCATGCCATCTGAGACTGCTAAATCGAAATACTCGACTGGATGAAATTCCAAAGTCTGAAATGCATGAGTTTCATCGACTGCAGCTTCAGCACCCGTGACCCGAATGGTTGCATGCCCTTCATGGTGTTGACAACCTTCGGTGAGGTACTCTAAGATATCCAGCACATAGTGACCCTTCTTGTTGACGGGGAGTTGGAATGCATCATCATCATGGATGGTTGCCCTCATAGCCATACCCGTTGGGAAATCGATGGTCAGACCTTGATGGTGGTTGCCCAAGTGATCCATGCCAACCAAGATGGGGACCAACGTGCTACGATCAAAAGCTGGATGATGGAGATCCGGTGGATTGGGAAGTGCAAACAAACTGAATGATCTTGGGTTCCCTGAAACACTGGAAGTGATGGTGGTCTTGAAAAGAGCTCTGCCCCACTGCCCGTTGCCGAAACGAAAGTATGGCCGCTCGGTCTTCTGAATGTCCACGACGGCCTGGCAGTCCTTGGCCAGAATGCTGCTGATCAAAGATTCTACAGCAACCAAAGGCCCAGCAGAGGCAGTTGCTCCACAGTCAATGAGCCCTTGGTGAGGCTCCAAAGCACCAGAGACGGCTGTTTTGCCATCTGATGCGGAAACATTCAAGTCCTTCACATCGATCATCTCAAGGCCACCGAAGAACATCCCAGCCGTGTAAGCATTGACTGGGGGTCGATTCGAGGAACTGGAACCCTTTCCCTTTCCAACCTTCCCACTTCCCTTTTGCCACAGTTGAGCTTCGAGCCACTTCACATACTTCCCCTTCTTGCCCTTGCCCTTGGTCATGGCATAGTTGTCCACCTCATCGTAGTCAGTCATGAAGCCATTCTTGAACTTACCCTTCCCAGCTCCTTTGAAGGCACTGGGGTGACGACGGTCTGGGCATTCACTGGCAAGATGAGGTCCTTTGCAAATGAAGCATGGCCCACGGGTGTTCTTGGGAGGTTGTCCAAATCCACGATCCCGACGGAGAGCTTGGGTGGCTCTCTGAGCCTCGGACCAGGTTCTTTGAGCTTCCATGGCCAGAGACTCTGCCACCTTCTCTGCTTGCTGCGCTTCTTTCATCGCAGCTTCTTCTTCAGGAGATGGTGGAGCATCATCAGGAGGTTCACCAGGTGAAGCATAGTATGAATCCATGTCGCCCCACCAATCCCAACCATCACCATCATAGAGCCAATCCCAGTCCTCATCATCGGCACCTTGAGCAAGATGCCCATCCATCCACGAAGTGTCTTCGCCGCCAAAGATGCCAGCCATGAAGTTGTCATGAGGATGAGCTCTGCCATGTCTTCCAAGAAACTGCTCATCCCACAAGGTTTGCAAAGCATGGGTCACCACATCGAACTCGAGGCTTCCACGAGTCGTTCCAATGATGTCCCTCTTGTCTTCTGGAGACAAGCCAGCCGCTTGTAGCAACCTGAAGCCTCGCAAGACTCCAAGGACGAAGCTATCAGCCAGAGTGATCTCATTCACCATGCTTTGACCCTCCGATGGAGGAGGAGTCGCCCTTTGAGTGGATGCCAAAGGTCTCGTCTGGGACAAAGGCACCGGCCGTCTTGTAGTCGGTGATCCAACATCACCTTGAGGAGTGCTGCCATCGGCAGCTGGTGGGTCATCTCCAGGATCGGGAGCTTCTGAAGGAGGCGAGGAATGGTTCCACCAATCTTGTCCCCCTTGACCCCAATCATCATCGCCATCATCAGGCAATCCAAAGTCGCGATCTGCTTGATGGATGCCCTGTTTCTCCTCATACAAGCGAATGATGGCCTCCACAAACTCGCTATAGCCCAAAGCCTCACGAACTAAGAAGGCATGCATGGGTTCCCCAGGATTCCTGCGGAAGCTGAAATACTGTTGGCAGATCGCAGCTGCATTCGGCAAGGATTGTCGCACCAAAGGCGACAAGGCCAACCGTCGAAGATACTCCTTCGTGCCACCCTTCTGGTCAAAGTTCACATCTGGCCATGACATGGCCAGGAGCCGTGCAGGTCCAGTGAGACGACTCATCAGCTTCGAGGCGCAATACTTGCGCTTGTTCCATGGAGTGGCACGGACATACCAACACACCTCACGGGTGTATCGGCGCCAACCTTTTGCTTGGCCATCCCAGGTTGGGATATGATGCTCTTTCTCCATCTTCACAAAGAAAGAGGTAAAAACAGAATCCAGGCACCTTCACCTGGAGATACACAAGGAAAAAGGGTCTCAGCCAAAAGTGCTAAAGCCCGACTGTCGCCTTATACTCAGTGACACAAGCAGTGAGCACAAAGCAGCAGATTCAAAGGCCCCGGACACAGGCTCGTTCCCAAGCACAAAGTCCCTTGAGGATGTAGCGCTTGGAGCAACGGAGCTTAGGTAGCTCCGCTACCAGTGTAGCGAGTGCACACTGGTAGCTATTGGGCTATGGATCCAAGTAGATGATTACCACTCAACCACTCAGCAGCACAGCAACGAGAGGAGTCGCAGGGACTCGCAGGTCTTTTCCATGCACGGCACACGTGCACACGCGTCACACCATCAGGTGCTCAAGAGGGCCCCCTATTTGGGCCAAAACCAAGCATCAGGTCGGCAACGTGAGAAGTGTCCATGTCGATGTCGTGACCTGGGCGTGAGGAAATCGCACATTCCTATCAACGTCATATGCAATGTACTGATTTGAGAAATATTCATGGGCACATGTAACACATGATATCACATGCCTATGACATATGTATGTAGATATATCCTCTGCATGCTGCATGTATGTATATATATATATGTGTATATCTATATGCATGACAGCATAGATGTACCATATACACATACGGCATGCTCACATATTTGGTGGAGGGGCACTCCCAAAACATCCAGCTTATTGACCATTTTTATTGATAAGCTTGCTGCTCTTCCTGCTGTTCCCCGCTGCTGTTCCTTCGATGCGGTTTGATTGAAATCCCACTAGCAAAACCATGGATTCATCACCGTGGAAACAGATGTTTTGCAAGGCATTTTCATTGTGTTTTGCATTATTGCTGTGACCCTGCCGTGACGGGGTCATAGCGACTTCTCCCCAAGCGAATTCCGACAATCAAGCACAGTTGCTGAACTAAAGTGACTGTGGGTCAAAACCCTTAGTACCCCTGGTTCCCCATCATTAACCATTGTTTTCCCTATTGTGGTTGGTTATTATTCCCCATGAAATTGGTTGGTTAACTGCTTGACCCATAGCCAAGTCTTTGACTGTAAGTACCTCACCATGAGCTCCCACCATCGAGGTCACTTTCGCCAAGAAAGTGCAGAACAAGGTGCGGAGCGCGCAGTGGGAGACCACAGGTCTGGGTGCTGCTGTGGCTTCCCCAGTGGTCATCAAACGCTGGTGGTGACCCTTAAAACCCAAAAGCATCGATGAATATTTAAGGGTCACCACCACATTTTGTGACGATAATTTATCGTTCTCAACGATCATTCATTAGCACAGGTCCATGTCAAGTACGATTCTGGGTGACTAACTTTTGTAGTTGACCAGTATCAACCAACCATGAACAATCGTAAAGCACCATGGTCACCCATGATTCACCATGATTGACCATTATGAAACACCAAAAGGCTTAATCCTACTGGTTCATCCCCAATGAGTGTTTCATAATGCTCCAGTTAGCCATTCTTCTTTGTTGGCATTGTTGTTGGCTTTATGCTTCACCGACTACTATAGTCAATGATAAAGAAGCTGGTATTAGATAATTTATGATGACGATTCTCATTACTTTCTATTGTCGGTAAGCTCCATTGTCAGTCAGGTCATCAAGATAAGAATCGTTTGGCCTCAACCACTATCAACCATGAATCATCTAGAAACCAGGCTGAATGGATGTAAATGATCCGCAATGAGAAATATTATCAAAAATAAAGATACGTTGGCTAGTAAACAAGATTTGTTGGCTATCCCCAACTACTGTCCAAATCGGTCTTCTCCAAGAATGTAGTCAGGTGATTCCAAGATTATTGGCTAGTAGTGGAGTTTTCTGAAAATAGAGACCCACCCCAAATCATCCACTATTCACTATTTGTAGGAATAAAACTGTGATTCACCAAGTTCTGCCCACACACCACCCAAGCTGGATAGCTACAAGCACAGCTACCAGACATGGGGGCACGCACCGGGGCAACCGGCTCTTAAGGGCTCCAGCTACTCACACGCACACACCATCCATTGCAGCTCAAGCATGCAGAGTGCAATGTGTGCAATCTGGCAGAGGCCGTTGGGCTTGAGCCACCGCACCAACTGTTAGGCGCCTCGCCAAACCCTACGCCAAACTTCTCGCTGATGAACTGCACCGGCCCCCTGCTTTCTGAGACCACAACGTCCCCCGCTTTTTGAGGCAAAGACTCGCCCTCCAACTCCTTTGTCGAACAGGCCCTGCACCACACCGCAGATCTCCCAGCTTCACCACACATGCAAGAAGCATTCCCAGCGGACATCAAAGCCACGCAACGGTCACATTTGGGCTCATAACCTGTGATTCACCAAGTTCTGCCCACACACCACCCAAGCTGGATAGCTACAAGCACAGCTACCAGACATGGGGGCACGCACCGGGGCAACCGGCTCTTAAGGGCTCCAGCTACTCACACGCAAAAACCATCCATCATAGCTAGTATTTCGCCGATTATGATTAGGTCATTATCCCCTTGTTAACAACCATTGTTAGCCATTAGCAACCCTGTGAACCATTCTGGAAGCAATCAACCGGCAATTATTGGTTTCCCTTCTTAGCAACCATGGTTAACCATTCATAATCCATTGATAAACCATTCTTAGCAATTAATAAACCGGTGTGAATGACCATTTTATAATCCATGCATGATGGTTAACCACCCATCATTGTTAACCCTTCACAACCCATCCAAAGCTTTGGGCTGAACCAAGGCCGCTGCCCGGCGAACGGGGGCCACCAGTAGTGCCGGCGCTGGCGGTCACTCAGCTGGGAGCGAGAGATTCCGAGCGGGTTGTAATCAAGGAACCCAACAATACGTGCCGGTCATGTGGCTGTGGGTTGATATTAACCAACCAACCAACCAATAATGGGGATGTTAATGGTTAATGGTGATTAATAGGGGATAACAACTAGCAAACTATAGGGATATACCAGCTATATATGGCTAACCAACCAACAACAATGGTTCACTAGCTGGTTAATGATTCATAATAGAGTATGATAAGTAACAATAGCAGGGCATATACCAGCTATATATGGCTATGGGTCAATATTAATTAACCATCAATTTAAAGGAGATAATAACCAAAAATACTAAATGGATACAATGATTAGATTGTACAACAATCGCACTAGATTAAGAGCTGATACTGTGGCGAAAAATGGCAAGCAGTGATTAAGAATGTTCAACTAGGGGGACAACAAACGACCGCCGGAATATTATGTTGGTGGATGATGATGATACCCCAAGGGTACCATACATCAGCGGTTCATGAACCAGAACCACTTAAGCTTGTTGATTGTTCACTCCTTTCCAGCCACAATGAACTATTTAGGCAGTTGGTTCACAGGGTCATCAGCTCTTTTCATGAACCAGTCGAGAGCCACAAGCGATCACCAAGAGCCACACAATGCTTTGATTTTTTAACCCATCTCTTCAACTCTTTGAATCTGAAGCAGTTTATGGGTCTTAGTTGATCATTCAGAAGAATGAATCATCATGATGAATCAATGTCCACTACCAATCAGCGTGATTCGAGGTTTATGAATGGTTGTCACACTTAACCACTGATTATTGCTTTCGCATATTCAGAATCGGTATTTCTTAACTGTCGTTCACAATTACAATTTCCTTTGACAATCATTGCAACCAATCGTTGTGACCCATTGATCAGACATTAATTAACTACTGGTTGACCATTTATTGACCATGGATAAACTACGAGTCAACCATCAACATACATGAATTCAAGCATGAATTTACCACTAGTGAACCATGCATAAACGATTAAGCATCAACTGATTTAAACATCAATGAACCACCAGTTGATTCAACCGTCATTGATCGAGCACTAGTTAACCATCAATGAACCAATTAATTCATTGGACATTAACCATTAATCAACCCTATTAATTCATTGATCTTTTGATCATTCATTAGTTAACCATCATGAGTAACCATCATTCACCAATCTCAAGCCATTCAACCTTGATTTTCAGCTCATTCACCAATCAACCACTACAAGGTGGGCCCCCAAAACGTGAGCTAAGTTGACTTATAACTAGGGTAACTACTAGTTATGGTAGGTAAAACTGTAGTTAAACGGCTTATTAATCAACTTATAACGTTTGGGGGGCCCACCTTGTAACTACATTACATATATCCATTACATATATCGTCCCAACCTTCAACTGGTTATATTATCAACCACTTCAACTGGTGGCCGAACTAGATCCCTTGCAAAAAGTCTAACTTTTAGTGGCTAGGCAACCAATCATGTCCCAAAAAGCCTAAAAAGCTAAGGTAGTAGTAGCTATAACTATAATTCACCATGACTTCTCAACCAACCAACCAGTCTGGTTGGTGGTTGAACCACCCCTATGAAAAATAGTAGTCAACCAACCATTTGTTAACCATGAATGAACGATCAATGAATGACTTATCACCAGATCGCTCCCGGTGTCGTTCCGAGGTGAGGGTGGCCCCATGGAGGCGGGGACAAGCCGGGCCCCAGTAGTGGTATGGGGGTGCGCCAGCTGATTAACCGTTGGGTAGGGCTGGTGGCTGGTTGGTGAATGGTTGGTGAATGGTTGGTGAATGGCTGGTTTATGGTTGCTTAATGGCTGGTTAAAGTGGTTGGTGGGTTCGTTGAGGGTGGGTTGAAGGTTAGTCCTTGTTTGGCAGCCATCAACTGTGATCGAAAAATGCGAGCAGTTGATTCAATGCAGATGAATCGTCGGATTTGTTGCTGATCGTCCAAGCAGATGTCCCGACAACGGAAGGTAGACAACTGAAGCATCCATTCATGTGATCAACCACCTTTAGCCATTACCACCAGTAAGCAAAATCGGTTGTCATTACAGTACAAGTAGCCACCATCAACCATCAAGTAACCATCAAGTAACCATCAAGTAACCATCAAGTAACCATCAAGTAATCATCAATTCACATCAACTCACCATTAACTATCCACCCAGGTCACCACTATCAATCAACCATCATTAGCCATGACCAAGCATCATTGACCAGTACTTCTGAAGCTTCACCACAAGTGAACCATGAGTAACCATCAATGAACCACTATAGACCCGTGATTAACCATCAAATTAACAACTCTGAACCATTATAAACCCAATGTTCACCATAATAAACCATCACTTAACCACTCTAAACCCATGATAAATCCCATCCATCGAACCAATCTTCACCATAGACGAAGGCCCGGGCGGGTTCTCGTAGCCAGGCCCGGCCGGGCACGTCCTCGCGAGTCCCGAAACTGCCGGGGACCCCGCAGCGGAACGCGCAGTGGGTTTCTTATTGATTATGGGTCAAGCAGTTAACCAACAACTATGGTTAATAGTTGATAATAGGGGATAACAACCAGCAACCATGGGGGTATAACAACCAACAACAATGGTGAAGCAACAACTTAACCAACCAACAATCATGGTGAAGCCTAGCTGGTTATTAGCTGGTTAATAATCAGGGATGATAACTAACAATAATAGGGGATAGATACCAACTAGATGGTTATGGGTCAAGCAGTTAACCAACCAATGTCATGGTGGTTACTGCCCAGCCAACTATAGGGAAAACAAGCCGCTTAATGATAGGGGAATATTAAACTGTATGGCTATATAGGCTATGGGTGAATATTAACAAACCAACCAATGGTTCACTAGCTGGTTAATGATCAATCATGGAGTATTATAAGTAACAATAGCAGGGCATATACCAGCTATATATGGCTATGGGTCAATATTATCCATGAATAGCTGGATAGGGGATTAATGATTAATGTAAAATGTTAAACATGGTTAATAGAGGATATGGGTCAATATGAATCAACCAAAAGGCTAGTTAGATAGCTAATGGTGAACAATAGGGCAATTATAACCAACGATAGTAGTGGATATACCGTATACCAACTATATGGCTATATAGGCTATGTGTCAATACTAATCATCACGAATGGTTTTATAGGGGATTATGGTTAATAATAGGGGATAACAAGCAACAAGAATAGGGGAAAACCATTAACGTGGTTGTCTATGGGTCAATGTTAATCAACCAACAACAATGATGAAGTAGCTGGCTATAATGGTTAATAATAGGGGGTGATAACCAACCATAGTAGGGGATATACCAGCTATATATGGCGAGCTGGGTCAATATTAATCAACCAATTTCGTGGTGGTTAATAATCAACAATCATAGGGCAAACAACGGTTGATAGGTTTGGGGAACCAGGGGTGCAGGGTTTTGAGCCACAGCCAATTGAAAAACGGGGTCCTGGCGTACTGGTACAACCAAGACAAATCAGAGTTTAATGTTTCGTAATATTTCTAGTTGAAACTCGCAAATCTAACAAAATGCAAACCAGTTTGAGATAATAGATGCTAGATTTTTGGTATCAATATCTTACGTATAGTAAAACGATGAAGCGTACCTCAGATACAGTATCGTAGAAGATGTAGATCTCTCGTTTTGGGATACAATTTTTGATCATCGAGCTGCCTTGTTAGCCATTGATCGGCATAGTTATCCCTTTTTTGTCATTACCTACCATTACTAGCCCATGATTACCACCAACCAATGGTCTAAACACTAAGTATTAGCTTTAATCCCGTCATCACTATCATCTCTATTATCTCCATCACTCCATCATGTCTATGTATCACATTATCATCACACATCTTGGAGATGGAAAGGAGCCACTTGCAGAATGCCTGCTCCGCCATTTGCAAATGGAAGAGCATAACTACTTCCGTCAATATTCATCACGCTTAGCCCTCTATTTGGATGTGCACCCCCGCTAAGTAGTCACCAACCATGGTTTCGTAACGGGGTTAGTTCAGCCACCAACCATAGGGCTTATAGCTACCATGGTGAACTAACCCCGGCTGCACATCCAAGTCATCCCCTTATGCTACCGGAGTCCGCACGTTGGATCCCCCCGGAACGGCCGCGCTTCCGCGCGGCCTCGCGGCGGCGGCAAGCGCTTCCAAGCACCGCAAGGCCGGCCTTGCAAGAGAAACAGGGCGAAGCCTTGGAGGCGCGCCACGCGGGGTTTAGATGAAGGGTTGTTCTGTCGTGAATGCTTCGTGATGAACTACGATTTTGTTAGGAAAACCGGCTTGGAAATCATCCATGGCTATGGTGGATTTTCTAGCCAGCCATGTTCGTTCACCAGAGGGTAATGATTAATTAGGTAACTCGTGGTTAATGGTTGATTAATTGTTAGTGGTTAATGGTTGATTAGTTAACTCATGGTTGATTTGTTAATTAATGGTAACTGTAGTACTTGTTTAGGTAAACAATAATGATGTTATAGTGATATTATAACTGGTTGGTGGTTAATAACTGGTTGGTGGTTTCAAACATTTTGATTACTCGTTGGGGAACCAGGGGTACAGAGTTTTGACCCACAGTCAATTAGTTCAGTTAACTCGTGGTTAGTGGTTGATTCATTGTTAATGGTTAATGAATGGATTGATTTGAACCATCAATGAATTAGTTAACCATTATTTGGCTATGGGTCAGTATTATTCAACCACCAAATCATGGTGATAATAACCGACAACAATAGGGAACACAATGGTTAATGATGGGGGAACCAGGGGTACAGGGTTTTGATCCACAGTCAATTAGTTGACTCATGGTTAATGAATGGATGGTTGATTAATTGTTAATTAACGATGATCTTGTTGTGTGTTTGATGAATGGTCAGCTAACATTCATTAACGGTTGATGGTTGATGAATGGTTAATCAGTAATTATATGTAATTATAACAAATTATTAGTTAATCGTCGACTACTGGTGAATTCATGGTTAAGAACCATTCATGGTTCATGGACCATTGACGGTTATTGAACGTGAATCTTAATGTATTGTAAGCTTGTAGGCATAATTATTCTGGAACTCATGACTAGTGTTCATCATGAGCTAGGTATTCGTAGCCAGGATCATTAACCATGCTTTCTGGTTCATGGGAGTTAGATACTATCATCAATCATCAAACAGCATGAACATCGCCATCAACAAGATCACCATTCCACAGCGAACCACGTTTGGTAGTGCTCTATAGCTGTCAAAAGATACTGCTCCTCTGGCAAATCAACATGGAAGTGGACAATCCATGATTTTTGGCTGGTTTACTGGTTGATTCGCCAGGTTGATAGGGGAAATCCCTTCAATAGCTTCTAGGAACATACACTATTAAAACAGGTGATTTTGGCTTCCAGGTGAATTTCGCAGAGCGTACATATCGTAAGAATCAATGGCCCTGATTCACTGATCATGGTTGCTGCACAAGGCAAGGTGGCCCCCAACCACTTGTAAGTTGGTTTATATTTATATAATTTAACTAGGGGTAACTACCAGTTATAGGGGGTTATAACCGAACTTATAACAACTGGGGGCCCACCTTGCAACTTTTCTGGATAGTTGAACACCAGGTCGTTAACCACGGTGAAGCGACCTGGCGCGCAGTGCGAATGGGGGTGTTATGACCCGTCATCAACCCGGTCCATGCTTCATGAACCGAGCTTTGGTCAGAATTGGTGGATTCGCGTTCCGTGATTTTTGTGGGAGAGCAGAGATCGCACATATTTTGTATAAAGTACATATCCAAAAATGTAGATATACTATAAGTATATATATATATGAATATGTAAATATTTGTGGAAAAACATATATGCATACATGTATATACATATATATATATATGTACATACGTAGGTATTGTTGGCACATGGGTGATTCCAAAACTCCGGGTGCCTCTAATCTATGGGCAGTCCCGCCTTCCAAGTATTTCTAAGGTGTTTCTAACAGGACGCAACTACAAATCTAATTCCAACTCTTGCTGGAGATATTTTCTGGGTGGTGGTTTGCATCATTTTCGAAATTCCCTAGTAGTACCAAATGCTTAGTTGGTCGACTATTATTTTTCTCATAGGGGTTGAAACCACCAATCAATTTTGTTACATAGATATTCGCAATAACGCGCACATATCAACCTCCATATCTATTTCTATAAGCATGCAAATATAAGTACATCTTCGCATCATACACATATATATATATATATACATATATATGTATACACATATATCTATATATATACACACATATATATCTATTTCTTTATTTATATATATGTATATATATATATATATACGCAAATATCTTTGTATATATATATATACACACACATATTTTTAAATATCTATCTATATATATATATATATATTTATTTTTAAGTAAATATAATAGTCACATATCCAGATGCAGAACTACCTGAATACATGTATTAGCTGCCACCTGTGCTCCCAGGCCGTTACCGCTACGGGATTCCGTCCGGGCGCGGCGAGCAGTTCTGAGCCACTGGTGCTGGGTTTGAAAGGACGCCGGGCGGCCGGCAACGCACCAGGGCAGTAGGGGGCGCGCTTCGGATTTGTGAAGGGTGATGATACATTTTGATACTTCAAGCTCAAAATGTCTGAAGGGTTCTGAGGGTTCTGATACATTTTGATGCTTCAAAACATCAACCAATCGATTGGAAATCAGAATGTTTAGAAGCGATGGAAGGTTTTACACCAGTTGTTTCTACATTTGTTCTTGCAGGGAGTGTTGAAATGAATATCAGCTATGCGTTCATTCTGTTTTGTCAACATTGACACACTTTTTCATCTCTGTTCCAGATCGGTCTTTTCACGCTGAATAGAGCCTAAGTGGTTGGTGACTTGAACCTTTTCTATTTTTCATGGTATTAACAAATGGTTGGTCGGTTGACTAGCATTTTAATGACGGGGTTGAATACACCAACCAGCCAACAACATATGTGGAATCAACACTTGAAACTGAACTCTTCCCTCGCGTCAGCTGCTGAAATTGGACTGCCCAAGGCAGACCATTTCCATTGTGATGTTGGTCTCCTGGACTTTTTCTCCGCTGGAATCAGACAGCTGATTGTTTGGAATCTAAAGTACAGTGTGTCAATATGCATAAAAAAAGATTGTATTAGATGCCAAACAATGAGCAATTTGGTTGATATTTCTACAGTAACACATAAAGTACGTTTTTAAATTGTATGAGATGGTATGATCCGAGTATCACTGTGTTGTAGTATAACTATATGTTTTCATATTCATTTGCCTAGAGACCGAATGATATACACACGTGACACGCACATCATTGTGGTGTGGACTGATCCGACGGATCCAACTTTGCATAACATGTCTTAGAAACTAAGAGTGAAACACATTTTCCGGCTTGTCCCTAGATGTTTTTGTACCTGATAACATATGTTCAAAGAGTTTGAGTAGGTGCTGGATTAGTAGAGCTCATCTACCATTCTTGAATGGTGTCCAACCAAAGATAGTTTTAACCAGATTCTCTTGATGCTCATGACATCTTAGCACAAGCTTCGCGGTGATCAGACCGACATCACTGGCAACTCGTGCTAGGGAACTGCAGGTAGCGTTTGCCAAAGGAGGTCATTTGGAGGATATGTGATTATTGGCTTTGCAGGGTGTCGATCGTATATGATTCGTTGTTGATGGCATTGCAAGGTGGTAGAACCATCATTATGCCAACCTAATATGGTCAACATGCCAGACGTGGGACATACTATCAACATGATAACCTATCGCTCGGGATGTCATATCAAATATCCTGGACATGGACTCATTGCTTCCACAAATATCGGAGGGCCGTTGAAGGATTATCCAATTGACTTGAAAAGGTCTTGGCAAATTAGCATAGACCAGGGACTAAGGTGGCCCTAAAGGAAGCCCACTTACCTCCAAGTGTGAAGATCAATGGTGCAATTTATCTACAGATGCAGACATGTACATATTGGACATACCATTCAACGTCATACATATTCGTCCAAAAAGATAAATATGAACACGTGCATACCTAGTTAGTGGCACACTATATATTATATACATATAATATATATATATATATATACATCTTTTGAGATTGTATAGAGTTCTATCATTCACAGATTCATCGAACCATGGCCTTCATTGCTGCTGTAACAGACGACCCATCCACGCGGCTGAATTGAAGCCGTCTTGGGAATCGCTCGTGACCCTGAAGAGCGGGGTGAGCTTTGTACAAAGATGACCGATGTGGAGTCGGGAACACGTCCAAGAAGCCAGAGACCCCAGGGACACTGTCATTCAGTGGCACCAATGATGACCGCCACATCGGTACTTTCGTGATGCGAAAGCTTGGAAGAAAGGTTTGAGGTTTCACAGGTGCAATCTTCTCTCATTCGTACTGGCTGGGAATGATTCAAGTGAAAGGAGTTGTTTATAATGAGTTGAACAAATGGGGTGTTTCCCAAAATAAGGAACCCAAACATGTTTGGTTTACTACTATAAATGGTTAACATTTGATGATTGAGGGGGTACCCCTGTTTTGAGAAACTATGTTTTTCAAACTGTGGGTTTGCATCACAGTAGGGTTGTCTACCATTGAGCACTCAAAAGCACGACAGTCTGTAGTTGGTTAGTACTGGATGATTTGGACCCATTTTTGCAATACCAACCTATCCAGTAGCACTATTCACCATGTATGTCCGCGTCTTGGTAGGCCAGATTATTTGAGCATGATTGGTTTCCCGAAACTGATCTTCACCTTCGCATAGTCAGCAGCCCCGTGTCAATCAAGAAATGGCTGTGGGTCAAAACCCCGTACCCCTGGTTCCCCATCATTAACCATTGTTTTCCCTATTGTTGTTGGTTATAATTCCCCATGAAATTGGTTGGTTAATATTGACCCATAGCCAAATGACTGTCATATGGCAAACAATCAATGCCTTGCGATCAGTTGTTGGCTCAGCCCCTCTGCAATTAGTACTTCATGGGTGACTGGATCGTCAACCATAACCAACCTTTCATGGAAAAGCCACACAGGCAAGATATTGGTGCGTGTGCTGACTATTGCCCGATGTTGGGTTCGTTCGCGTGTTTTGGCTGCAGGCGCATTGTTGAAATGTTTGAGGCAGGCTGGGTCAGATGAGATTCTCAACCCTCAACAAACTACCCACAAATTACCATAATAGCTTGTGCTTTCCCTGAAAGATTCTTAGTGTATTATTCTGGATCTCACACTAGTCTGTTTCTTGTAGCAAGATGGGTCCGCAACTGGTTGATTTACGTCGCCAAAAATGTTTATTGCTGATGGGTTTGATACTTTTGTTGTTCTTTAAAGTTCCCCTGTGCAGCAGCATTGTACGAATGTTGTGCTTGGAATCGCACTACATATCCATACAATCTTTCTTAAGGTAATACAAAACTCTAATATCAGGTATTGTTTGTGTATGATTCCCCTTGCTAGCCTCAATAGAACACCAAAGAGATGAACCTGCTGTAGGGCTATAATGGTGAACATCCAACCAATGTTCCCTGGGCTTTTTAGCGGGGGGTGCGGCCCTGTTCTTATTTACCTTTGATGACTCACCAGCTACAGTTAATATTGTTCATGAAATTATGAAAGTGAATCTTCATCAATCAGTTTGTGAAAAGATTCCTTTCTGTCCAGCTAGAAATGGCCACAGGACAGACCGTGGATCGGTCATGGCATGTGTTCACGTGGATGGGGTGTTTGAGAAGTTCGGCTGCATGGGCCCAGCTTCTCAAATGAGCGAATTGGGTTTTGGTTGTTGCCGACGGTTGTCCCTTATCACAAACCATTATCAACCACTTCAATCAGCCAATCTATCAACAGTTTTCCAAACAATTTCAGTAGTGAAATCTATGGATTTTCAATCCTTATCAACCACTATCAACCAGCTGGCCTCAACAAGCACCACACTACTGTGCAGTCGTTGGCTCAAGTTTCGGCGCAGCAAGCGCCTCCTTTTTGTCGTTGGATGTCTCACTGCATGCCCGGCAGGCGGAGATGCGATCAGTAGAAGCCATGGCGTTGATGATTTACCCTATGAATAGGGGACCTATTTTGAGAAACCAGCAATGGGGGAGCTATGAATAGGGCTTCACAGACGAGAGCATCTGGGAAAGTCCAACCTATTCATAGGTTCACCTATCACCCTATGAGAGCCAATCAATCACCAGCAGAGAGAAACTGATCTTTCTAGACACGATCAATCAGCATGTCTATCATGACAAGGGGCACTTCATGGGCAGGTTTGGGTGCCTCAACCCAAGGTGAAGAAGACTTCACCGAAAAACCTGGGGAGAACGATAATGGAATGAACTCGATTTCCAGCTCGCCCATTGTAGGGGAGTCGTCGTCAAGAATTAGTGGGGACAGTCAGCTCATGCCATACCAGACAGCCATGGTTTTGTATCACCATGAGATATTTCACCCACTATTGGGGGAGGTGATTCACTCAGAGGTAGACTGGACACAGCAAGCCTTGCACTTTGAGTCCTGTAAATCATCCCCTCGCCCAACATGAACCCCCAGGAACAATTCCAGCCATCGGTCCGATAATGTCAGCGTTGTCGGATGTTTCAGGGAAGGTGACGAAGATGTCAAAGTCTCAATTGTGACAGTTGTTTTGTTGGAGATCCTGATTTGTGGAAGTTTCCCTCCTGCAAGCTTTCAAGGTATTACAAATGTTGGCCGCAGTGGTTTCGAATATTTCTCAATTTAAACCGTACCTGGGGATGAGCATCTAATCGACTTGCACATTTTTTGAGATGGGGCAACCTAACCACCAAACAGAAACGCTATCTCCGTTGACTGAGGATCGAAGAAGGTGACCCAACTGAGCAACGTTTTTTAGTAAGATGATTGGTTAAGTACTCGGGGGAAAGTCCAAGTTGTTTCCATCATGATTTTAGCTGACGGGCGTAGGATTGCGTAGGCTTTGCGTAGGCATTTTTCTGTCCTTGTCATGTGCCATTCTCGCGTAGGCAATCTTTCCATTCTCGCGTAGGCATTTGAGTGATTTGCTGCAGCCAAAATGTTGCTGGGACTGTGGCCGCGTAGGCAAAAGTCACTTGACAACAGCATTTGTGCACGGGCGTAGGCTTGCGTAGGCACATGCTTTGCAACCTGCTTCGCGTAGGCTCGCGCTGTGGCCGCGTAGGCAAAACCCATGCACTCGCGTAGGCAGCATGCCGCCATCCTACCACCAACCACAAAAAAAAACACAACTCAACTGGGCTTTGAAACATTAGTCCAGGATTCCCCAGGGATCAGTGGCAAGCCCAGTCTCCACCCTCTGTCCCTCAGGGCATGATGTCCGGAAGATGATGTTCGCAGTCCCAAAGTGCCCATGTTCTTTGGAAGGAGCTGGTCATGGCAACAACTGGATGTCCTGCAGGGGGAATTTCTTGCCGATACGGCAGGTGAGTTCGCTCCGAAAGGTTTATAACGCCATGTGTATGATCTCTCTTAAGCATTCTGAGCCTCTTATGAGTCAATATTCATTTGTGTCAATGAATCATTCGGGTCATTTGGTGGTTTCTTAAAAACAGGGGTACCCCAAAGATGGACGGGTCACGATTATGAGTGACCATTAGCTGCGACTGCTAGGTTCAGCCGCGGTGGGCCAGCCATGATTACAAACGTTTGATGATGCAACAGGGATTGAACGGCCTTCACCGCCAAGGCAAATAGGAGATCACGCATGATTAATCCTCGTGTTTCAACCATATTTCTAGCTTCTAAACCAGATACATGGGATGCCAGCTCTTGCAACCATAATTTTTTTCCGGGGCCAATCTTGCACCACCAGCTCAACAGCAGGGCAGAAACCTGCTTCAGCTGGGATGGTTATGATGGGTTTGTTCAAAACTGTCCAGCAAATAGCTGAACTTTCGATGGGTTTAGATCCTATCACGCAGCTGCAACCATCTAAACCTGGTAATGGGATATGTGCAAATGTGATTGGAAAAATGTCCAGAAAATACCAACCTTTTAGGTTTCCCTAATGTAACAATGGTAGATGGGTACCACCATGGCACCACGGCACAGGAGCTTAGTAGACCAGTTTCGACAGCTGTGGGTGGCAGAGGACTTGTCGTCGTTGCCACGTGGTGCAGGGGGGAGAGGTTCATTGGGAACTGGAGGTGGGAATAGCTCAATAGCAGACCGCAATTGGTTAAGGATGATTATCGAATGATTAATGGTTGATTGATGGTTGATTAATGACTGATTAATGATTGATGAATGGTTGATTGATTCATGATTGATTGATTAATGATTGATTGATTGATTGATTGATGATTGATTGATGATTGATTAATGATTGACTGATGGTTCATGAGCATGTGTAGCATCAATGGCAACCGACAATGAGAGGGGGACGTTTAACAAGCACATTCACAACCACAACCACAACCACAACCACAACGACAACGACAACGGCGAGGACACAGCAAGAGCAACAGCAAGATCCACCCTTTGCCTTTAACTATGGGTGGTATATTGTGGTAATTACACTAGAAGGATCTTCCTTGATGCTGACCATGTGAAATCGTCTACTTGCGGGGGTGTAGGCCATTGATGCTGGAGAGCCAATGTGGACACGGTTGAACTGCACTGAAACCGGCCATCCCAGGAACCTCCGAAAGATACAGAACTTCCTTCAACCAGTGAGGCGTGGTCACTGATTTGGGGGTGAAATGCCGCAGGTTGCCGTTGAGATCCAACTATGACCCTTTTGTCCACAATCATGTTCATGGAGAATTGCTACCTTTACAAGATTGGCTTGTAGGAAAAGACAAGAAACCATCTTGGAAACTACTGTTCGCCGCATGTTTTTGTGCCAAGAACAACGTAGTTTTCCATTATTTCCCAGTATCCCCATCAATCATTTCAAGGATGCCCAGCTTCCGAAGTCAAGCTGCCAACAACTGCTGGAGACTGAGCTCTGATCCATGGTCATCCCACCATCATGAGGGATCAGTTGTGATGTGACCAGCTGGTAGTTCATCGGGTGATGAGGATGATACAGCGATGGTTGGAATTGGGATCATCAGCTATGGTTGATCCCCAATGATCGACATACATATATACATATATATATATGTTTATATATATATATATTTACATATTTCCCAAAAATCAATTAATTATATCCAAACAAATCTCTAAAACAACTACATGCTTAACCATGACTAGCCTACCTCATCCCTAGCTGGGTTTCGAAGCTAAGCTCCTGAGAATACCAACCGCCCCCATGGCTCCAGGAGGATCTTTGGGATTGGGACTTGGTACAAGATCTTCCGGCTGCCTCCGAGGCAGGTTGATCCCGCAACAGTTTGGTGGATCTCGGGCGAAAATGGCGCATCCCGACAGATAAGCCTAGCATCCCAAAGGTTGCTGTGACCGGTAGCCGTGGGCTGTGGGCAGCTGGACCTAGGGGAATTTCTTGACCCATATTGACCCACAGATGGTTACGCCCATGGTTGCGAAGCAGATACAAGTACAGGTATGTCGTATCCCAAGCGTCAGCATCCAGCAGGAGGTGGTTGTTAAGATCTGACTCCATTGCCCTTACTCAAGATGTGACCATGAGGGAGTTAGCTTTGGGGGGTGATGTAGCTACGATTTGCAGACCACTGGATGGTTTACAAGCTGTTTATACACGGCAGAGCCTGTCTCTAAGTAAGCAGTGACGGTATAGACAAGAAGCTTGACAACCAGTGATTGCTATCTTCAAAGCTGGCGCAGGTAGTCATGGCTAGCCATCATCAGGGGCCCTGCATCATCGTAGGAATAGAACCCCTGCCAGATTTGGGGTCGCCTAGCAACCATTCATTCACAACCATGACAGTAAGAACCATCATCAAAACCATTTGTTAATGCTTAAGCATTCATGGTCAACTGGGCACAACCATTGATCAATGGTTGAGCAATATTAACCATCAATGGTCAACCACCAAACCATTGATAACCATCATCAATTCATAACCAAGAATAACCATCATCAAAAATAAGTAGTGGGTTCATACATAACCATTAATAGCCATATATAGCCATGGTTCATTAATACTACCATCCATTACCCTCTGGTAAACTAACATGGCAATGGAAAATCCACAATTTTCTTAGGAAATCATCCATTTATGGTGGATTTTCCATTGCCATGTTAGTTTACCAGAGGGTAACAACCATCATAAAACCACTCGTTAAGCATCAATGAACCCGTGGCGGTCCCAAAAGTTGCCACACCCAAACCTGCACATGGGTCCGGTGGTGGTCCCCAGGATGAGACCGCAGAGGAGATCGAGACTGAGGAAATTGCCGAGCAGGTTTGGACGCGAGCGCCACAAGGTTCAACAACAAGCTATGAGTCAATATGGGTGTTTCTCAAAATAGAGGACCCCTCAAATCATCCATTAATAGTCATTTAGTAGTATTAAACCCACCATTTTTGGGGCTCCCTATTTTAAGAAACCTCCATATAAATCAACCAACCGACTGGAGAAGAATCACCAACAATAACAGGTAACAATGGTGAATGATGGGGGAACCAGGGGTACAGGGTTTTGACCCATAGCCAACAACCACAACTGGGTGGATGAAGTCGCTACTTCCTATAGGGAAACCATGGGTTTTTCTATGGTTAACAATGGTTAGTAATGGTCAATACTGGTGGATGAAATCGCTACTACCGGCTAGCTTTTGTTCAGCTTTTTGGGATATGATTGATTTACCATTTTTCGCCACTAAAGCCGTTGGACTTTTAGCAAGGGATCTAAAAGCCACCAAGACAATAGCAAGAACATCAGCTTCAGCGGCAGCAACATTAACAGAATCAGCTCGGACGACTGTTTGGTAGAAGAAGTCGTCTTGAGGGAGTCTCAAATTAAGAGCACTGATGTTGTCACACCAATCTGTTTGGTATCACATGAATTTGTTTGTAGGATTTGTTTCTTTGGTTCGATTTGTCACGCATGAACCAGAACCAAAATTTGAATCGCGAAATGAAATTGAACCAAACATTGTCCAAAAAGATTGCTACGAGATTGATACTTCCACAGCGTCCAGCGATGTTCTTTGTCTGAATCCCATCTTCAGGGAGCAAGTAGCCCAGATTGGTTGAGGTTGATTAGGGGCTGCCTCGGCTTCTTGGGTTTGATTGTCTGATTCCTGCATAAAGTGAGATAAAACGAGCAGATTACTGTACAATGGGATTCTTCTTCTATTGAGCATTCCTTTGAATCAGGAATTGCGGTTTTTGTATGTTTTAGTCCATTGATCAACATCCTCTTGAACCCAGCAGTATGAAAGAGGACAGTGCCGAGATTTGTGTGATAACCAACTATTATTACTCATATAACTAACCAACTGACTATTATTCACCAACTATTCTTCCAGAACCAAGCAGTTTTCTAGGTGTTATTCTATTTTCTACGTTGGTGACCCAACAATTGTGGCTTCTATCATGATTTGGCTGGCCAGCCAGGTGTGATCGAAGCAAGCTTCCGAGATACCCCCCGAATGGTTGGTGGTGACCAACCCAATCATCCCAATCCGTCATCCTTCACCCATTTTCATCAGAAAGTTCACATCCATTCGTCTCCACTATAAACCATGTGGTTTCACCGCGTTTCATCTAGGTATTTGGTGGTTTCTCCATACAGGGGACCCACCAAAAATGGTTTTCCGTACAACTTCAACATTCTAATATTGGGTGATTTGGAGGACCTCTGTGACATAAGAAACCGCCACAATTATCCATAATATGTAGTTTTACATAGTTTCATATAGTTTCATATAGTTTCATATGTTGCATAATATAGCCCTCATAGTTTCATAATATTAATATGGGTGTTTCTCAAAATAGGGGACCCCCCAAATCATCCATCAATAGTCATTTATAGTAATAAACCAACTATTTTTTTGGCCCCCGATTTTGAGAAACCACCATATATTTCGAGAAATCCATCAGTTTCATATAGTTTCATCCGGGTATCACCTGGTGGCTGCAGGATGACTCCCTGATCGACTCGCCACCAAGCGTTTGTGCTGAAACGGAACCCTCGCCTGCCGTAGCAGGGAGCCGCAGGGGGAAGTCTCATGGAGTCCCATGGGGAATCCCCATGAGTTTCTATAAGGTGGGCCCCCAACCAATAACTAGCTGGTTTAATGGTTAATAGGGGGTAACAACTAGCAACTTTAAGGGAAATACCAGCAATATATGACAAGGTGGGCCCCCAACCACTTAGTTTAGTTGGTGGTTTCTTAAGCCATAGGGGTACCCCAAAAATGGTTGGTTAATTGCTACAAATGACTATTAATGGATGATTGGGGGGTACCCCTATTTTGAGAAACACCCAGTTGGTTTATAACTAATCTAACTAGGGTGATTTCTACCAGTTATAGGGTACCCCAATTTATAAGTGGTTCGGGGCCCACCTTGTAGGTGGCTTACAGCCACTAAACTCAGTAAGGGATCTATGAGCCACCAAGGTTTTTTCATAAAAGGTGCTTATCTAATCATCATGTTTGACTATCATGAACCATCAAATATCACGAGCCATCGAATGACAGGTAATAATTGGTTGGAGGCTGCAATATCAAGCATAGCAGGATTGTGATAACCACCAACCAGAAAAGATTGATATCAGGTGCAAATCTGGGAAGTACCATGATGCAACCTCCAAAACAGAGAAGATGACGATAGCTATTCGGATACAAGCCAAGAATCAGACGGGATGCTGGGATGGTAGGGCCGCTATATTATAGCTACTGTAAGGGGAACATTGCCAATTCATATGGAATACCCGGACTACTTTGTTTTTTTGATGGTAGCGCGTGCACAGGTCAAAATGGTACCCTGCGATTGTCACATCGCAGATGACTGTAGTCTCTCAAATCCCATGGCTGGTTCAGTAACCAACATTGGCCATCACTACCATTTTCAACCGTCATCAATAGAATGGTGATTTTAGTACTTGCCACTCTCAACCATCAACCACTTAGCCACCATCAGCCCTTAGCTATGAATAACCCGCATTCATCATCATTCATCATTCACCATCATTCAACTTTGCTTGCCATCAATACCCATCACTAACCATTGCTACAGATTGCAACCATCACAACGCCCAACTAATCATCGGCCTCGAGGTCGTTGCTTGCGAGGAGCTGGAGAAGCACTGTGCTGGTCGTGCTTTGGCTCAGGGGTGATCCGACCAGCGCAGCCAGCGACCTGGGGAGGGGTTCAACGTGGACCAGAAGTCGTTGGTGATTCTGTGGATATTAAGGGGGCTGAGCCTGACTGAATTTGCTTATGACCAGCTGGTTCTGGTTCGCTTGTTGGCAGGGCAAGCTTGTGACCATGAAGCATCACTGGTGCATCAGCTCGCCCAAACTGGGAGAGGGCGGCACGGCGGATCAATGGTTGGGTCAACTGCCCAGGCCATAGCTGATGGGATGTGATCAACGCTGTAAAATCCATCTTTGTGGTTGCCAACCCTGAAAGCTGAGGCTAATTTTGATGGTTCTGAGTATCCACCACTTGTGGACAGACCGTTGTAACAGCTAAACAGCTGGGATGGCACAGAGGTGGGTGATGCTCTACTGATGGATGTTCGAAGTGCCAACCAGCTGGTTGAAGGCCAACCAGATATGATTTACCTGTTGGCTACTGGTTGATGATGGTCGATGGTTGATGGTGATTGATGGTGAATTTAAGGAGGTTGATGCAAGGTGGGCCCCCAGTAGTCATAAGTTGGGGTAGTTCACCCCCTATAACTGGTAGTCACCCCCAGTATCCCCTAGTTTAGTTAGTTCTCAACCAACTAAACTAAGTGGTTGGGGGCCCACCTTGTACCTGTTGGATCCCGTTGGTTGTTGGTTGCACCCCGTTGTAGCCATTTGTGGCTTCGCCAACGCTGATCTCATGATCTCATCCTGAGCCTCAGGTGTTCCAGATCCTGTGGAGGTGCGCTGTCGAAGAGGGGCGTTGTTGGATGCGCTTCCAGCTGGAACTGAGTCTCCACTGGCAAGGAACTCTCTCCTATTTGGGGAAGTAACTACATGTAATTAACAATATATTAGTAGATACAAAGGAGGATAGAAGTAACTACATGTAACAAGTAGTTGGACGCATTTGTCTAGTTGGTGGTTTCCCAAAATATGGGTACCCCAAAAATGGCTGGTTTATTACTATAAATGACTATTAATGGATGATTTGGGGGTACCCCTATTTAGAGAAACCACCAGTTGGGGAAGTAACTACATGTAACAACTAGTTGGGAACTACTAGTTGCAGTCCGCTTGGTAACTACTAGTTGGGGAAGACTCACTTCCTTGGTAGTAGATACAAAGGAGGATACAAGTAACTACATGTAACAATTAGTTGGATGCATTTGTCTAATTGGGGAACTACGTGGAGAGAATCTCCCAATCCAACTACTAGTTGGATTCATCCAACCTTGGGGATTCTCTCTGGCAAATCAGTTCCTCTACCAAGGAAGTCTCTTCACTGCCACAGAAGTGATTCTCTCTGGCAAAACAACCTGGAAGTGGAGAATGCACCATTTAAAAGGGTTTTGCCTGTTAAAAAAGGCTGATTTTCAGCATTCAGTTTGCCAGAGGTAACCTTGCAGTACCTGGTGTGTGGGGCATTGCAGTATTATTATTTGTGGCCTAGAATGTCCTATGAGCTGTCCGCGTCTGCAAGTTGATGCCGGCGGAAATGGGGAAGTGCATGGAAATGCAGCAAGTGGTGCACCGCAGTAAATTTGGGTGGTGTTGATGGAAACTGATCAATACCAAACATCATCATTTGGGTAGATGAAAACAGCCCAACCAAGAGGACTCTGTTCATCTTGTGGCAATGGTCATGGGGCGCTCAGGTTTTGATCCATATCAATGTCCTTGCGTTTTTTTTCTCACAACCCTTAAGATTATTTTCCCCAACAAGATCGAATTCCAGTGTCAAAATAACTCCAACCCTGGTGACTAGGCCCTGCTGGCAGGCTGCACCCGACAGCCAGCAGACATCTGAAGCAAAGGAAGAGCCGAAACGGACGAAGAGGTGAGGAGCGGGTCCATGTGGAACATCCAGTTGTCTATCAAATGGTGGTCTTGCAACTCCATCCCCCATTGGTCGTTCCTTCATCGGGGAACCATGAGAAACCGCCATTTTTTTCGGGGCGCACAGTGTGGATAAAGCCATGTGACAGCTGGCTGATTAGGGTAGCGATCACCTCCAAGATGATCTTGGTACAGACTTTGGTGCAAAGTCAACCCATTTGGGAGTTGGTTTGGAATTCCATGTGGAGTTGCCCATCAAAGATCAGTGTGGTTCCTTTCAAAACGAACATTTTCAAGCACTTGGGGATACAGATTACGGATTAGGGACTTTTACAGATGATACAGATATCCGCTTGTTTGGAAGTAGCTTACAAGAAATGACATGGGGTTTTATGGGTATAGTGCACAATTGATGTCCTCATGTCCTCCTAGAAATGATGGTTTAGCAACTCAGATAGTCATTTCGGATGGTTTACTATCCGGTGGACTGTTGGGGATTCCTCCTTGAAAACCTTGCATGTTCGACCTGTTGAATACACTTGTTTGGGGAACCTTCATTTCCTCCATGGTGGCCATGCTCACAATGTCAAGTTGCCCTGGTGGGTTGAGAAGATATTTGTTTTATGATTGGAATGCCTAGAAACTATGCCTTCAAGTTCAAGCCAGGCTGAGCGGGAAAATCCGTGATTTCTGGGGATTCTATCCGTCAAAAAATGACGCTTTTCAAGCGTTCGCCACATCTATCCCTGCGGCCAGGTTGGTCATCCCGTGTGGAATACCTCCAGGTCCCAGGGTGGGCATAGGAATCGGACTGACTCACGGATCAAGTTTGCAGCCCATTTTTTTCCCATCAGCTAGTGGTTATAGCGCAAAGATGAATCAGTGGATGTTTCAACATATGGTGGTTTCTCAAAATAGGTGTATCCTCAAATCGTACAATATGACGAGTTTAACTATACGAATAAACCAACCATTCTTGGGGCCCGCATCTTGAGAACCCCCCCATTTAATCTCCTGCTTTTTGTTTGCTTTCAACTTCCAAACATCCCTGGTGGTTAGCCCGTTTGAATGTAGCGATCCCTGATGGGGAGGATGGCTTGCAGATACAAGCGATCCCTTTTGTGGGACATCCGACCTATGTGTTTGTCGATATGTCGATATATCTATCTTTACCAGTATCTATCTATTCATGTATCTTTCCATCAATACACATATAAATATGTGTATATATACATACATATATATATATACATATATGCATATTTAAAATTATTCACACATGTAATTATGTATCATAATGTACATATGTATATCTTTTGTCATATCAGTGTAATTAAATGTATGGTATGGGTGTTAGAAAAGCTGGTTTCAGCCGTGCAACCCACTTTCAGTCTCATATTGTTGGTGGATTAGAGCCAGGGCAACGGACGCGTGCAAAACATCACAAATCTTTTCCTTCAACATAAATCGCTAAAGACTACGAGGATGTACGTAAATCGCAGTCTGGATAGGGGTTGAAACCTGGCAAGTCTGGTGAATGTTCCTAAAATGAGTCAAAATACCCCTATGACTCGAGAAACCACAGGGGTAATCTTAGGGGTTATGGGTTAGAACAAAATACCTATGACTTGATTTAGGGGTTAATACCCCAAATCGCGGCTTAACCTGGCTTGACGCCAATTCAGTGTTCATAGCTCATGTTTAGTTCATATTAGTTCCAACTTGGCGTTTGCAGGGCAGCTTATGATCCTAAGCTACGGTCATTTCATGCACCAAATGGTGCCCCAACACCAAGCGGAGGACCAACTTGGTGATGGTTGCAACATAGCTTGGGGCCCCACATGTTGCACCGTAGCATGTAGCTGCTGGAAAAAACTTGAGACCCCCTACGGAGGCAACCGGAGAAACAATGACGTGAGAGATCCTAGTCAGCATCAAATGACAACCAGTTGGATCCACGTAAGTCCATTTGGGGTCACAAGTGGTGCAGTGGATCAAGATATCAGCAGTTTTCAGTAGAAAGTGTGGGAAAAGTTTGTGCGAAAAGCGCATCCAATTTGTAAATGCTGCAATTGACCGTGTCCCTTCCAAGTGGCCGAAGTGAAACGCTGTCACTACCACACCTTGCCACTGTGAGGGACTTGAAAGTGCTGGCCCAGAAGTTGTTCGGACATGGGTTCCTCAAGCTTGCCACCGAAACGGGACATGTGCTGACCCACTCCATGGACTCCCTGGAAGCTGCGGGCGTTCAAGACGGGGATCACTCACTGCAGTTGTGCAGCAACCAAAAGTAGCAGCAACGGACCAGGCTTTTGCAATGTGGTGCTGTGGAGGCGATAGGATCGTGACTTGGGGCCATCCAGATCACGGTGGTAACAGCTCCGCGGTGCAAGATCAGCTTAGCAATGTGCAACAAGTTCAGGCCACGGCACGAGCCTTTGCTGCCATCCTGGGCGACGGGTCAGTGGTTACCTGGGGCCACCCAGATTATGGTGGTGACAGCTCTGCAGTCCAACATCAGCTCCAGAATGTGCAACAAGTTCAGGCGACAAGTCTTGCCTTTGCTGCCATCTTGGATGACGGGTCAGTAGTTACCTGGGGCCTTGCAGATTCTGGTGGTGACAGCTCTGCAGTTCAAGATCAGCTCGTGAATGTGCAACAAGTTCAAGCCACAAGAGCTGCCTTTGCTGCCATTTTGGGGGACAGGTCAGTGGTTGCCTGGGGCGATCCAATTTCTGGTGGTGACAGCAGAGCAGTGCAAGATCAGCTCCAGAATGTGCAGCAAGTTCAAGCCACAAGAGCTGCCTTTGCTGCCAATTTGGGCGACGGGTCAGTGGTTGCCTGGGGCAAGCCAAGTTATGGTGGTGACAGCTCTGCGGTTCAAGATCAGCTCAGGGATGTGCAGCAAGTGCAGGCCACGCTTAGTGCCTTTGCTGCCATCCTGGGCGACGGGTCAGTAGTTACCTGGGGCAATCCAAGTTATGGTCGTGACAGCTCTGCGGTTCAAGATCAGCTCCACGATGTGAAGCAAGTCCAGGCCACAGGCTGTGCCTTTGTTGCCATTTTGGGCGACGGGTCAGTGGTTGCCTGGGGCGATCCAGGTTCTGGTGGTGACAGCAGAGCAGTGCAAGATCAGCTCCAGAATGTGCAGCAAGCTCAAGCCACAAGAGCTGCCTTTGCTGCCATTTTGGGGGACAGGTCAGTGGTTGCCTGGGGCGATCCAATTTCTGGTGGTGACAGCAGAGCAGTGCAAGACGCGTTCCTGCTCTTGTAGTCATTTGTTTAATGCCTGCAAACTTGTTTCTGAATGTAGGTGAATGCTTTTGATTGTGGCGGCTAGATCTGACCAGTGTTGCGATGAAACGCCAACCCAGCCACAACGTATTCCAAATTCCTGATAGAAGAACCGCCTCCTGCCATTGGCGTTGGAGCCCTGCCAACGGTATCTTTTTGGCACCCAGTCAGCAGGGTCATGACCACCAGCAGGTTGCAAGTCACAGACCAGTGAGGGATACAGCATGCCAAAGATACCGACAGCATCCCACCTACTGAACATGCAAGGGTGATTGCTGAGAATCGCATGTTCAGCCACTGAACCTTTGGATGCTTGATAATGGCCAGCCATTTGTCTCATGTGGTGACCCCTCTGGATGAACCATCTGATTTTCTCTCACGACATAACGTTTTTGCTCAGCCCTTCCTTATTGCGGCCTCTGTTATCTCAGTTTTGACTCATCCTGCGGTCCTCAGCTTTCATGGTTGGGACCTACACCGGCCGGTCTCGCACAGGCCGAGTACCAACTGGCAGTGAAGATGAGTTGGTGGGGCTCCCTGTATCTGAAGGGTTGATCTTAAGCCTTGTGGCTGGAGGGGGTTCAGCTAATAGGTGGTTGGTGGTTGGTAGTTGGCTATGTGGTGGTTCCTTAATGGCTGGGGGTACACTCTTAGTTTTCATCCTGCGTGAATCATTTTGAGAAACAAAGCATCAACTTAAGGGGTGTCCCCTATTTTGAGAAACCACCATACAGATCCAAATAGACACGATGAAATCCATTCCTTCTGACCATTGCAACTGTCTAACAAGAGCACGATGTTGATGAATTGTTTGATTGGGATGGCCACTCTTGAGGATAAAGTCCTATGGCTCTAGGTTACCACGACTTGTAGAATTGCTTGCCAATGTGGTGTATGTTTACCATACATACCCACTGTTTGACTAGAATATACCGGAATATGAATGCGAGCATGTGTACATATACGTATGTATAATATGTATGTATACGTCAAAGGCGCTGGTTTTGGAACCTCAATCATACTTTCAGCGCCGGCCGTCTACTGTTCATACGGTATTTGTTCTATCATGTTCTATCCCTCTTTTGAGCTTACGTGACGACAGGTGAAGTGGATGTTTTCTTGGGGTCTCATTCATGACATGTTCTTCAGTCCCATATGACTTGGGGAAGACCAGCGATCAATCCAAACGAATCTCAAAAAACCATTGCTTGAACACAATCAAACGGTGGTCATTCCGCAGAATTTGTTGACAAACTGTTAAGGACCAAGTTTCAAGACAGTTTCCTCCTCTTCGTCCTACAACAGCAATCCATTATTACTACATGCACAACATCATTCGAAGGTAAATCTGTAGATGTAATCAATATCTTTGCATGATTTTGGGCACATGCTGGTAGTATTTCTGCATAGCAACCATCGAAAAGCGAGAAACAACAACACCTGAGCTTCTCTTGTCCGTTGATTGATTGATCCTGGGTGCCTCTGAGGCAGCCAAATTGCAGAAACGACTGGCCAAGGTCGAACAAGAAGGACTCGCACCACTGGCATGTTGTTTGCGGGATATAGAAGCGCTCGCCCCCCCCCCCCACATAGAGCAATAGCAAGTCTTGATTTTGGAGGGTTATCCATGAAGTCCTCTATTCCTGTCCTAACATCTATCAACCATCACTAAGCATAATATCTGGTTGTTAGCTGCTATTGCTCCTTATCACGCTAACAATTCCAAGGGTGTTTCTGCATCTATGGTGCCTGGTATGCTGTCGGCATTTCGAGACCATTGTTGGGAAAACGAAACTGTTCACTACTTGTTGGTGGCTTGATTGACAGTTGTTATCTTAGTCGTTTGGCATAGTGTTGAACCCCGAAGTATAACCAAGGGTCATTAGCTTCCATGGTCCTCAACCACTTTTTAAGACATGATTTCACTCACCATCAACCATGAATCAACAATGTAATTCACCATCATCAAGCCTTATCAACCATCACTAGCCCATGGTATAAGCATCCTACAAAGTGGGCCCCCCAAACGTTATAAGTTGATTATTAAGCCATTTAACTATAGTTAGATCTACCATATCTGGTAGTTACCCTAGTAATAAGCCAACTTAGCTAACGTTTCGGGGGCCCACCATGGCCCGCCATGGCACGCTACATGGCGTCACCCGTGAGGTGCTGCTGAAGTTGCAGCGGCCTTCGCTGGCCGATGCCCGACATGCCAGCGCCGAGGAGGCGAGGAGCTGCCCCAGGCGGCCAAGCAGGGCAGCCAAGGGAACCTGCCAGGTGAACCAAAGCAGTTGTAGCGGGATTGGCCAACGAACTGACTAACAGACTAAGTAACTAAGTAACTAACAAACTAACTCACTAACTCACTAACATTGACTAACTAACTAACAATAACTTAGTAACTGACTAACTCATTAACTAGCTAGCTAGCTTAACTAACTAACCAACCAACCAACCGACCAACTCACCGAATAAATGACAGACGAAGTGACTAAGGAAGTATGCAAGTTATTAACTAAGCAACTAACTTATTAACTCACTAACTACTCAGGTAACTGACCAACAAACTGACTAACTACAGGGTTCCCGTTCCATAGACGGCCGTGTATTTTTCTCATCATTCTCATCTGTGCATGTAACAAATCTCACACGTTTTACATATGTTTCTGGTTGTACTCGTTGACAGACCCCAAAATGGCCTCTGCCGAAACTACTTTTTTCGGTGCACATTTCGTCAACATGCTAGAACGTCTTTCAGAGCGTCCATGAACTGAACAGGTGTCAGAGGTGGCAGAGTTTGGCGCCACACCCATTGGAAGAGCAGAGGTCTGAGACAGAACTAAGGCACGTGATAACGCATAAACCATGTTACATGCCATGCTTATTATAAAGAAGGCCCGTTCCACCACAACATGTCAGAAACGTCATGTTCCGTGCGCAGTCGTCACCGAACGTTAACACAGGTGCCCCACACGCACGCAAGAAAACACCATTACAACATTTCAGAAACGTCATGCCCCGTACGCAGTCGTCACCGAATTAACACAGGTGCCCACACGCACGCAAGAAAACACCATTACAACATTTCAGAAACGCCATGCTCCGTACGCAGTCGTCACCGAACGTTAACACAGGTGCCCACACGCACGCAAGAAAACACCTTTACAACATGTCAGAAAGGTCATGCTCCGTGCGCAGTAGTCACCGAACGTTACACAGGTGCCCACACGCACGCAAGAACACCATTACAACATGTCAGAAACGTCATGCTCCGTGCGCAGTAGTCACCGAACGTTAACACAGGTGCCCACACGCACGCAAGAAAACAACACCATTACAACATTTCAGAAACGTCATGCCCCGTGCGCAGTCGTCACCGAACGTTAACTCAGGTGCCCACACGCACGCAAGAAAACAACACCATTACAACATTTCAGAAACGTCATGCCCCGTGCGCAGTCGTCACCGAACGTTAACTCAGGTGCCCACACGCACGCAAGAAAACTCCATTACAACAAGTCAGAAACGCCATGCCCCGTACGCAGTCGTCACCGAACGTCAACACAGGTGCCCACACGCACGCAAGAAAACAACACCATTACAACATTTCAGAAACGTCATGCCCCGTACGCAGTCGTCACCGAACGTTAACACTGGTGCCCACACGCACGCAAGAAAACACCATTACAACATGTCAGAAACGTCATGCTCCGTACGCAGTCGTCACCGAACGTTAACACAGGTGCCCACACGCACGCAAGAAAACATCATTACAACATGTCAGAAACGTCCAATGTGCAGAAAGTTACGCGTCCGTCTGTGGAACGGGCACCAACTACAGTACGAACTATTAACGACCGTAAGAGTCTTTTGTAATTGTAACTATACCACCCATTCAGCCATAGGCTATTTCATTGGAGGATAGGAGCCATAACAATGAGGCTGAAGCATGTGTGTTTATTGGGCTGATTGTAGGCCGTCAGGGCAGTAGCTGATTGCCATGAACCACCAAAAATTGGATAGATGTGTGATTCGTTAGCTAACTCGTCAACAGGTATAGTCAACAGCGGTAGCTAGCACAAATGAGGTTGAACAACTGATAAGTAGGTGAAGTAACCTCATTACTTGCCACACGCACGGGATCATAAGCGAGGTAGTGTTGACTTTGAACCGCGGTTGGCTATTATTCCCTACCAAGCATTGGTGTGAACCAATAGCTAGAAATCAGACAACCGATCACCCACTACTAGCAGCACATATAGTTATTATCCATTATCAACCAACTACAAACCAATATTTAATCAACCATTGCCGATTATCCAATGTGGACCGCTATCCGCCTCATCAGTATAGAGATCCCATGCTACCATTCCAGTACGGGTCGTGCTGACATATGACTTTGTCCATGATGTACCTCCCATAACTGGCTGCTTACCCAATGAATCATCTTACCATGATAGCTGGTTGGTGGTTTGAAACATTTTTCAAATTTTCCCTAGTATATAATATATAAATATCAACAAATAGTTGGTTGACTCAAATTTTTCACAGGGGTGGTGAGCACCACCAACCAGTGGTGGTCTGCTGATCATCTCCTTGGTGAGGTATCAACCCCTATGAAACCACCAACCAGTCATGGCACCCCCATGGCTGGTTGCTATCCATGCCAGGCGAAGGCTGCCCGCCTTCCCAAGTGGGGTCAGTCCGGGTCCCCGAGACGCGGCGCTGGCGCCCTGAGAGCCTGCCATGGAATTCATGGCCATCGTCGTGGCTAACAAAAGCCAGATGAAGATGGATGATCTTCACACCAAGCCATGTGGTGGTTTCTCAAAATAGGGAGCCCCAAAAAATGGCTGGTTTATTACTACTAAATGACTATAAATGGATGATTTGGGGGAAACCCTATTTTGAGAAACCACCGTGTGGTTATTGTTGGTCCAAATTTTTGGTGACTGTCGTTGGCTGTGTTTGTTGGCTTTGTTTCGATGAGCGAGGTGGATGTAAGTGGCAACATTGCTGAGTACATTGTGCAATTTCTCGTGATGAGTTCTGTCCCCAATGAATACCATTGTGTACATCCCTGCACTCACATCCCTACTATCATTCTTGGTTGTAGCCTTCATCTTCACAAATATCGCTGCCTTGGGATTCTTTCCTCGGCAAGAAATTGCCAACAATAGCTGATAATTGATAATGGTGAATTTTCACACTGCTCATTGTCGTAGTGTTCCCTGGTAGTTATTCTGTTTGACGACATGGTATGGATATCATTGGATATCTAATACACTAGTCGAACTGATATATATATATATATAATATATTTCCATTTTTAAAAATATACAAACAATATCCATATCATATCATTATATAATCAGTATATTGCTACCAGTTAGATTGTATGTTACTATATGTTACTATCATTCATCCATACCACATGTATTACTCAATATCTAAATCTTGTTTACCAACCTAGTCCTGCGCAGTGTATCGTTTCTGGTTCATGTTGATGTGCGCAGAAAACCCCTGCCCTGTCGCACCCAACACAGGCGGCCCAACGGTCCTCAGGTCGACTGCGCAACTCCTCTATGCTTCCAAGCGTCATTCGTGGTTTGACTTCGAGGACGGTGGGAGGTTCTCGAGGGTTCGGTGCTGGTGAAATCCAGGTTTTCCTCAAGGAAGATTCATCAGCTGAAGATCTACAAGCGGAAACTTCGCTTGTGTAGGCGGCTTTGTTTGTGTGTGGTGTGGATGGGAATTTTCTGCCAAAGGTTTCATATGTCATATTTAGATTTTGGATGTGTACTGACCTTCTCATTGATAGCTTCACTATGGTTGGGGGCCCCGCAATCCCGTTCCAAACCCATGTTGGTTGACGTTGATTAGAGGGGACTGTAGGAATATAAATTCGTCCATAAAGCTGAATCCCCAAAGATTGGGAGTTTCCCTTTCAAAACCAACCAGCACCACTTTGGAGGTGAATTTGGAGTTTACCACCGTTTATGGACACCCCGATTTATGCATTTGGGGATTATGGAATGCCTCAATGGATGGTAATCTTCACCTGATCGACCGAGACATGTGAATTTCATAGTGGCAACCTAGTCAGTGCTAAGATGCTTTGCCTGCAGAAATATCTATATATATATATATGTATATATATATATATGTATGCAAATATGATTATACATAATCATGCTGCAGTAGATAGAATATCCCCAATGTTCCCATCAACCAATAGTATGAATTGTGCACCGGGACTTGCTGATGGAAACTCTGAACAAAAAAGTCTGGATATCTATCACGAGCCTACCTTGACAGAAACATGATTGACAACTATTCAAATCCACCTGGGATCACCTGGGAACCAACCAGCGCCACCAAATTCCACAGCTCAAGACATGCCGATACGGCCAATGGCGACACAATGATCGAAGCCTAGCCAGCACTGATGGCTCAAAGTGTTCAGACCCATGAGAAATGATATGCGCTGTGCAATCTCTCAACCGATACCTTCGACTCCAGTCACCGTAAAATGCCTTTGAATCAGAACCCATGCGCTTTTGGACCATGAATTTTCATTCCAAGAATCAAATACTGTAAATATACCAGAATTTGAGTTCTGGAGCATGCAATGTTGTTGGAACTCGTTCGGTCACACATTCCACAGACTTCTTTGGTGCCCTTCACCTCGGATATTGAATCCAATTGTTTCTTTGAGCCACATACGGGTAGCAATGTCCACTAGTTGTTTTGGTTATTTATTGACCAGTATTTGAACTTATCAACTATCAAATTATTAAACCGTCAATTTCAACCAGTCGATTCTTAAGTGTTAAACCTAATTGAGATCTTTAAACTCTGGCTTGGCATTTCATCCCAAAGAAGCAGTTTGCACACAACCCGCACGGCTGTTGTCGGTGGTTATGACCACAACTGACGAGCATTGGAACCCAATGTATGATAGGCACCAACTAACAAACACCTCAGAACTAACACACGTATTCACACATCACGACCACATAAAACCAACACATAACATACATATACATGCGCAAAATACTTCTGGGCGCCAGCTTCCACCCGGGGGTTTTCAGCGAACGCCATGGACCCGCCCAATGGTACTGGCGCAGCAGCTCCCGTTTCTGCGCCGCCGCCGCAGCGGCCACGGCCACCCACGTTGCAAGCGCAATGTGCCGTGGTTGAGTTGGGGGAGATCCTGTGGATAATGGTGGTTAATAGTGGATAGTAGTTGTGAATAGTGCTTGTGGTGAATAGTGGTTGATAGCGGTCAATTAATATGTAGTTGATAGTGGTTCATACTAGGCATTGATAGTGGTCAATGGTGGTCAACAGAGGTTGATAGTGGTAAATGAGTATTGCCTTGCAATTCATTTTATATAGTCATTACCAATTATATATTGGTAGGTACTGATAGTGGTTGGTAGTGGGTAGTGGTTAATAACCAATGATCCATCACTATTCGTCACTATTGACCACTATTGACCGCTATGAACCACTGAATTAATACCCACAGTCTTGGTCCATAGTGATCAATAATGAGCTGGATGACCACTATCATGTATATCAACCACTATAAATATCCATCACTATTGACCACTATTGATAGTGATCCATATCCATAGCCAAATCGAATAATGGTAAATTAAAATTAATATCATAATAATATCACTATGGTCACTAATGTTAGTATCAATCATGTTAGTCACTAACGTTAGTCACTACTGACTCAGTACTGACCATACTAATATCATAATAACATATCATTATCATAATGGTCAATAACATTAGTCACTGACTAGTCACATAACACTAATAATGGTCATTAATGGACTAGCCATTAATATCATGATAAGCATTAATATCATGATATCACTAGTGGAGTATAATAATAATCTTAGTCACTTTTTGATATCATATATGGCACCATGGGCTGGATATGGTCAAAAATATGTCAGTCACTACAAACATTTCATGGTCAATAACGTCAGTCACTAATGACCACTCCATCCTTGGTGCCATGCTTTGTTTAGGCCTCGCTGAAGAGTCCGGTGGCTTCGTGCGTCGCTGGGCTTGGGCCTTCCGCGCAGCCGTTTTGGCGGCGCGTTGCTCGCGACGTTGGGAAAGCTGGCGGTTCCACGGGGGTTCCAAGGGGGTTCCAAGGGGTTTCCAAGGGCGATTTTCCCTTCATTTCTGGGAGTTTATGGTTGTTTAGTAGCTGTTTATAGCATTAGACGGTGATCAGATGAATGGTTGAGGCATTGTCATGCTGATCTTTCAACAAGTGTTGAACGTTGAGACTCACGTATTCAGAAGGTAGGGTCCTTTAGCGGGTTGGTAGTTTGACCCTGGGGACCAGTATGGTCTACTGGTTAAATGAATTGTACACTTAACCATGATAAACCATAGTGAACGTGCTTGGGGTGAGAATCATCAACTTGGTATAACAGTTTCTTATGGTCACGGTCGATGATCATCAGGATCTTGATTTCAATGATGTTGTTTGAATGATGTCCATGGCACTGGTTGATCTTCGGGGATGGCAACACTGGGACGACGTAGGGGCCAATGAATTTCCAACGACGTATAGGGGAAGCCAGGTGGGCAAGTAGCCAGGTCTTGACTGGAGCAAGCACCAGCACACTAGCGAAGCTCGTGTCGCAGCTAGAAGCACTGCGAATTCACTGTGGAAGCCAAGTAGAGTGAATACCTTTTGGTAAACTAACATAGCTGGCTGGGAAGATCACCATGTTTTATAGAGAAACCCTGGGAAACCATTGATAATTGGTGGATTTTCCAGCCAGCTATGTTAGTTTACCAGAGGGTACACAGCATTGGTGAAGAAAGCCGAAGGAAAAACACATTGTAGAAAGGCAGTATCAGCCGATGGATCATCTGAATTGAGAAGTATTTTTCAACCCTGGTGACAAGTCAACCTTGGTGACAAGAACCTACGAGTGTAAGCTTATGGACAATTATGATAAGCCTTGGAACAATCTTTGAGTTGCCTGTTGCTAGTGATCACCCTAGAAGGTATAACTGGTATAACCACCACTAGGATTGCACAACTCACTAGGATTGCGCAACTCAGCACTCCCTGAGGTACAACTATATAACTCCTACTGTAGCTCATTAGCTCCTCCTAGTTCCTAACTGGTATGACCTCACTAAGATACCAACAACTTCTCCTAGTTACCTGTCTGAGTTGTAAGCTGAGATTTCTGCCTGGGAGCAGCTTGCCACCCAGGTCAGAGCTCGCGAGAACCATCGCCCGTGGCATTGAACTCCTTCGGACTGCTGAAGATGCCGGAGTCGCATCCATCCACACCGCTCCTGGGACCCATGAACCGTTGAACAAATGTCCTCAAGGTTGGTTGGCTGGCTGGCTGATTCGTTGCTTGCTTGGTTGCTTGGTGGGCTGGTTTCTTGTTTGGTTGCTTGCTTGGTTTCTTGCTTTGGTGGTTACTTGGGTGGTTACTTGCTGATTTATTAGAAGATTATGCTTTCTTGACCATAGGAGTCAGGCGCATAACAGGAAGAAAGCAAAATATCAACTGCACTGATGTCCCAATACCTTTCGCAGATGGTGGCCTAATTTTGTTTTGGACTGGAAAAGTGATTGGCGGTTTAGACCATCTATCTGCCAGCTGCCATCAGCCCCCCATGAAGGTTGGCGAGAACCGACTCATAGTTGTTAATTATCATAGATAATGATTACATGTTGATACGGGCAAATGATACTTACTTGTGTATATATACCCAATTGGTGGTTTCAAACATTGTATCTACTTCGAACTTACCTGAAATCATTGAGCAGTTTGAACACAACTGTTTCGGGGCTGGTTGAACTACCGACAAGTCAACTGCATCCATTTTGCTTTTATCCCATGCTTTCCAGAGACACCCAACCAGGCTGTTGAGATTTTTTTTGCTCCTTGTTTTTCTTTCAATTCTGAGCTTCATCCAGTGGTTGAGATGCGTTGCTTCATTCTAGATGTAGGCAAATATGGTGGTTTCTCAAGATATGGGTACCCCAAATCAACCTCTTTTCAACCAATCACAACAAACCAGCCTTTTTTGAGGCTCCCTATTTAAAGAAACCACCAGCCATAGTTGTTCAACACTCACATGGCACCAAGTTCTAAGTGATCTCCCTCTTTTGATCCCAGTGAAACAACAGCTCCTGTGAAGCAACAGCTGCTGCGGAATCTTCCCCCACCGTTTGTCTCTTCTCCGAGGCTATCGGTGTGCAGACCCGAACTTGCGCGGCCGCTGTCGTTGGATGATCCCAACAAGGATGGATTGCAGCACCACGTCGCTGGCCCCGACGCGCCCGGGGGGATTGGCTGCTGCTGCTGCTGCTGCGGCTGATGATGATGATGATGATGATGATGATGGTGATGATGACGATGATGATGATGATGATGATGATGATGATGATGATGATATACGATGATGATGCTGATGATGATGATGATGATGATGATGATGATGATGATGATGATGAAGACGATGACGATGACGAGGATGATGATGATGATGATGATGATGATGATGATGATGATGATGATGACGATGATGATGATATAGATGATATATGATGATGTTGATGGATGTAGCTGGTTAGTCATTACTCTTGTTGAAGGGTCGAAAAGACTCCAAAGACTATATATGTCTTTCTATGTGTAAACTACATCATTGGCTAACCAACCCATGGACTATTTAAGACTATTTCAGCAACATGGTAGTGATGTGTGGCTGGTGGTTTCAAACATTTTGATTATTTTCCCTAATAATAGTTAACACATAGTTGGTTGACTTGCGCATATTTTTCATGACGGGGTGTTGAGCACCACCAACCAGATGTAGATTTCATTCGATTTGCATCTCACGGCGCAAGTCGATGGGGCAACAACGGCTGTGGCAACAGTTTGCACACTGCCGAGGACCCCCCACACGAGCAAATGGGCAGGTCATTTGAACGAGTCATGACACAACACTATGTAGCACTGGATGCTGTATGCGCTTTGTAAATACGTATATATACATATATTTATATACATATATTTATATACATATATTTATATACATATATTTATATACATATTATATATATATAAATAACCTCTTGTATGCACTGTGAATCCCACTGCAAGTGTTTCTGGAAGTCTCCTGCTGTTGTTGTTTTTGCTGTTCCAGGTCATTTTTGTCGCCCTGCTTGGTGTTCGTTGAAAAAGAAGTGGTGCATTCCCGAGTTTCGCTTCCATCTCCTGGTCAAAATTTCCGAGGTGTATACACATTTGATTGATTCTCTGAATCGTTTTATCCCTGAAACGGTTTCCCCCTTGTTGGTTGATACCGCATGTGTTGAACCAAACACATACCTCGGGAACAAATCGTTCAAAGGCTGCCGAAACCGAGGTGGATCCGCTGTCCTGGTAACTGGACGTGATCGGGGGGATCAGTGTGGGGGAGTGGTGGATGGGTTGGTTGGTTGGTTGGTGGGTGGGTGGGTTGGTTGCTTGCTTGCTTGCTTGTTTGATTGATTGATTGGTTGATTGAACGAATGACAGAATGGTTGGTTGTGATGTATGTCTTATGTCAAAGCAGTCCAAGACTTCCACTTCTCATGCTTAGCCGGTGCCCTGAGCGCCAGCTTGCATTAAATAGTGAGGACAATCCCCAGCGGGGAAAGATCCACACCCGAGCTGTTGCCGGTACGGAACTAAGTAGCAATAATGATCGGAAAGTGTTCTTTATGGTCGAAGTGCTTACCTTTGACAGTAGTTTGAGTAGGTACATACTGTAGCAGGCAAATCATCTAGAGATTGGGGAATGTGGTCGCTTGGCTTGTTTAATTACAAGAGGGTGTGCGCCTTGTCTAGTACAGGAGCGGGCTTACTATCTGTAGACGTCAGCGGTAGCGGTCTGAACCGTGTCTCGTTGGGCTATCTGGATTTTTGGAACCAAACAGTGGTTGCCGCTGTTTATTTATACCATATGGGTATCTATAATGATGATGATAATTGACTAGTTACAATTACTAATTAATTCATTAGAGTCGCAATAGTCGCAGCATGCAAGACATTTTGGTTATAGTGATGGGTTGAACCATATAATCAGATCCATAATTCCACGAAAAGGATCACCGTAAACTAGTGGCACTTCAGAAACCACGAGAGCATGATGAACCAATTGCGATGACAAACATCGATTTTTTCATGCTTCAAATTCGCCAAGTACCAGCGCGATTTATCACATGACAGATGTTAAACTCAAGGCGCTACGCAGGGGGTACCCTCACCACCAGCCCCAGTGTACCGCAATCCGTGGCCAGCTATGCCGTTGCCCCCCCAGGTCCTCCTGGTTGAAACGGCTCCTGGCCTTCACGGGACCTGGCTGGTTGATGAGCAGCTCTGGCAGCAGGTGGGGCATTTTTTGCCTAGCGATCTCCATAGTTAAGCAGTTAAGCAACCAACAATAGCTGGTTAATGGTGAATAAAAGGGGATGATAACCAACAGTGGAAGGGGATATACCAGCTTCATATGGCCATGGGTCAATATTAACCAACCAATTTCATGGGGGATAAGTTCACCAACGAAGTTCGTAGGGAAAACGAGCTGGTTTATGATGGGGGAATCAGGGGTACGGGGTGAACTGCCGCATAGCCATTTCTAGAAATGGTGAATAGACTGGGTGATTTGGAGGGTTACCGTACATATTTTGAGAAACCACCATATATGGGTGGTTTCTCAAAATGGAGGTACGCCCAAATCATCCTTTACATGAGTCACTATCAAAAAAAAATGTTGGTTAATCAATAGTTCTTCAATGGGTATATTGCTGGTTTCTTCAAATGGGGCTACCCAAAGTTATGGTTGGTTTTTTACTTAAAATGTTTGATATTAGATGAATTGGGGTACCCCTATTTTGAGAAACCACCCGATATGGTATCCATACACCCCTACATATCATTCTAGATGATGTTGCTTGAATACATATATGCCCACGTGTACACAATGTATGCAACTCACAAGCGCCAACTTGGGAGTAGCGCTGTGCATTGGAGCTATGAGGGGGTTGACATACCACAGCACCAGCATGACCCGGTGCCACAGAGGTATCGCCTATGTGGATCCCGGGAACTTAGAAGCAGATCTGCAGATCGGAGCTCAGTTCGGCCCCTCGGCTGGGAAAACACGGGCGGCTGACGGGGGTGATGTGGAGAAGTGGCTATGGGTCAATATGAACCAATAATAGCTGGTTATAATGGTTGATAATAGGGGATGAGCACTTAGAATTCTAGGGGATATATACCAACTATATGGCTATGGGTCAATATGAATCAACCATCTATTGGGGGATAATCACCAATAATAGTAAGGAAAACAATGGTCAACGATAGGGGAAGCAGGGGTACAGGGTTTTGACCCAGAGCCTGGTGGCAGTAACAATGATAGTAGTAGTGATAACATCAGTAGGGGTAGTAATAGAATAGTAGACATAGTGAAAATAGTACGTAACAATAGGAATGGTAGGAACGGTAAGAAGACTAGGCACACTGGGAACAGTAGTAATAGCAGTTGTTGTTGGTGTAGCATCAGTGATAATTTTTGCTTTTAGTGCTGTTTTTGCAAGTGATTGAATGACTGCTCCTGTCGTTGTCCTCTTCGTAACAACAGGAAATCGTGATTATGCAAAGTATCTGATTTCATCTTATTTCACATGATTCCATATCCTTTAACATCAGCTGTTTTTTTACAACAATTGTGTTGATTGAAATCATTCAATATCGGACAGCTAAGATCTCAAGCGGTTGCTGCTTCTCGTGGCGGAACTTGCTCCAGCGCTTACAGCCAGCGGCCCTCGCCGCAGGATATTCGCTGCTTTGGGCCCTCTTTGCCTCAACGGCTGTGGGCTTGGGGATGCACCGCGGCAGCGCGTCGTGGTGGTGATTTCCCCTAGAGGACTCAGACCCAGCTGCCAATGGTTGATGGTGGTTAGTGACCCCTTCAGGAAGCCTTCCAAAAATGGTTGATGTTGAGAAAGGTGCTTATAAATGGAAAAAACATTGTTATTGACCCAGAAATATTGGTCCGTAAATGGTTGATGGTGGTTATTGGGCCGCCTCAAGTTCATCAACATGGCTCGTGTTGCTGTTTCAGTGGGCTGTCCGCTCTCCACGCTTTTCCAATGTTTCAACTGTTGAACTGCTCTTGGCTGGGCAATGAAGCCTGACGGCTTTATTCTTTATTGGGAATGGTGGCATCCATGTATCATGAACCATCATTAAGCCGTCGTTTTAACACTGACCATCATCAATCAAATATCGTGAACCATCACTAGACATCCCTAATCATATCAGGAATCATCCTCAACCATGAATATCACCCATCATGAACAATTCACCATATGGGCAAGCATTTTCGACCCTCATAAACCATATTACTATCAACCATTAATTCTCGACAATTATCAAGTGTGATCAACCATGATTAACCATCCAAAGCAATATTCATCCAATATCATCAAGAATATTGTCAACCATGAAAAACCATTTGTGAACCCATATTTCACCATTATTTCAACCTATTAAACCATTTGCCATGAATCGTCATTATTTCAACCATTTGTAGCAATATCATCAACCATGTCAACCAATATCATTTGCCACCATTCTCCATATCATTAACCCTATCATTAACCATACTATCATCTGACCAAATCATCAGCCATACCATCAGACATCATCAATTCATAGTCATAATATAACCATATCATGAACCAAGATCATCAACCATGTGATCAACTATATCATCAACCATATCAACCACTGTTTTCCTGCGATCATTTCTGGTTATTCTCCCCCATTTTTTGTTGATATAACCCCAACCATTATTGGTTGTTATCATCAGACATCCTCAACCATCTGCCACCGCGATTGGTTCACCCCCCAGGCAACTGGTGGCCGCTCGCCTGGGCTGCGCCACCAAACGACATCTGGCCGAGCACTGTGCCCTGGCGCAGCCCTTGTGGTCGTGCATGACCCGGTCGCAGCTGGTCAGGTCTGGTGGATGATAGGCTTGGTTGAGGAGTTGATACAGTAGGGTAATGATGCTCAACCAACCATCATCCATAAGTTACTAGTTGGTCTAACCAGCTGACTAGTTGGGTAATGGTGTCTAGGGTAATGATGCTTAAGGATCAAATAAGTTACTGGTTGCCATATATTATTGCTATAAGATGATTATTCATTTGGATAGTTGGGTTCCTATCTTAATGATATTAAGTTGCCATATGGCTCCAGATTCTATAGGCAAATTAATGGCTAATGATGCTTGACAATGAATAATTGATGGATGGTGGTTGATGATGTTTCATGATGGTTGATGTTCTGATGAATGATAGGGTTGATGATGATATGATGATGGTTGATGATGGTTGGTTGTGATGATATGGTGAGTGACAAGTTTGATGATGGGAATGATTGTGAACGAATGCTCAGATGATATGGTTGATGTGGTAAGTGATGGTTTACTGATGGTCAATGATGATTTATGATGTGCATTCGTTTGATTGCTGATGAACTATGGTAAAATTGCTGATGGTCAAATGATGGCGACAGAATGATCACATGCAATGATTAATGATGGTTCAATGCTGAAACCGGCCACCAAAACCACTGAAGAAGCATCGCACCAGCTGCTGATCGGCCCTGTCATCCAGCTACCAGCGGATTCAGCCATCGAGGAGCATCATCGATCAGTTGTGCTTGTGCTCAATGATGGTGTTAAAAAGTTATGACTTCTTCATTTCGGTTAATTTCTGTATTACTCATTACACCATTTTTGACCACAACAATCCTTCAGGAACGAAAACCACAAAAATCCCTTGGAGCACCAGATGGCACTCATCCAGCACCGCCGTAGTTCACCACCTGGCAGCCACAGGTCGCGATGCCTTCAGTCGACCTCTGCGGCTCTTCTTGTGGGTACTCACCGCTGCTTGACGGCTGCGGCTGCGGTGCGGTTTTTGCGGTGCATGCCACACATTGCCAGCCATTTTTGTAGGGGAGAACAGCCAAAAGTGTTTTTGGGGGACAGTGGTGTCAGTGTATTGATGCTGAATCATCTGATTACCCGCTGAATCATCCTGTATCCTGTAGCTGCGGATGTTTCTCTGCAATGAGTTTTCGAGGATCTCCCTGAGCCCCTGGAACTGGGCCAGTGGAACTGGATGGTGTGAGAAGCAGCTGGTGGACCGTACTTCCATGGAGTGTCCATGTAGGTGTGCGCAAGGCATGCATGAAAGGCTAGGCTTTCAGAAATGCTCACTGATTAGCAGATATGTGTGCATATTTACTTGCCCTTCCACGTGTGCATATCCATGCACATGGGGTATGCCGATATCACCACACCCAGGTGCTTCTTTAAAAATGATGATATATGATACATATATATATATATATATATATGAATAACAACAGTAATGATATTATACACGCTGTTTTGATGTGCACATGTACAAATATGTGTTTAATACATATGCGCCATGGAGATAGGCAGGGTAATATTGTTCATGGAAAATCTTCAATTTTCCTGTGCAGCAGCAAGTGATTTTTCCAAAACTGCTGTACCCATTTTAGGTACCACTGGCTACTGACCCTACTTCACAGGCCCAAGCATTACACCGACATCAGGGAACATTTGCAAGGCAAAGTGGTTGGGTTTGACTCCCAACGACCCTACGAATGAACTGTATGGTTGTGAGGAGTCGTGTGCTTATGGACTCAATGGACTTTAGATATGTTTAAATTTGCTTAACAGTTGCTACATGGTGATTGTACAGTTGTGAATATTGGATTTTCGCCTTACCATGTCCCTACTATGATATGATGATATGGTCATTATATGTCATTATATTGTTTCGAAGGCATGCGCTTCGTTACTAGTTCCTAGATGGTCATAAGGGTACCGCTACAGCCGCATTGCAGTTCACTGGAGCTCATTCCTCACAAAGCTAAGGAAATGGCCATCATCGGCTCAGACATTCAAGAGGTCATTGGATGTTCCATTGGTTCCTGGGTCACTGAATGCTGGTGGCTGTGCAGGTTTGTGGGTTTGTCCAGTTCGCCATGGTGTACCCCCAAGTCAATGATGGTTTAACGGTTTCCCTATTGATAATTAATTGTTATGAACTTGGATGGTAGTAGGTACCACCATTTAAGGACATACCCTTGTGTTTTTTCAAGACCCAGCGTCTTTTCCGCAGACAGGGACGCAGCCAACCAGACCAACCAGCAAGACAAGAGAGGCAGAATCAGCATAATCAGCTGACAATGAGGGTCTTGGGTTTGGGTTCACAACATGTACACTCTGGTAAACTTACCTGCAACTCGATTTTCTACCACTTTTGCCTGCTTTACCTTCAATAATTAGTGATGATGTTTAGCTTCCAGGTTAGTTTACAAAGAAGGTATCAGCAAAAGTGGGTAGATGACCATCCCAACACGAAACGGCCATGGGAACGTGAAAGCACGAGCGCCGGTGCTCTCCATAGCCAGCACGCCAGACACAGCCAATCATGCCGATCTACATCTGATGTTCATTCACTACATGCACATATCTGGTTGGTGGTTTCAAACCTTTTTTATTTTCCCTAGTATGAACAAATAGCTGGTTGACAAATATTTTTCAAAGGGGTTGAAACTACCAACCAGATAGATTTGAATGTGTGTGTATGTTTGTACATGGTGTGTGAAAGCGTGTGGGCAGGTGTCTATTTGATGTGCTTTGTGCACATACATTGACACATGATGTACATTAATGAGGGGATAACAAATCTTGAAACAAACTCCTGCAGCACTGACTACTTATCCTCTAAGTATCAACAAACTATCAACCACTCACCGTCAACATCACCAAGTGAACCACCGACTATTGAACACCAAGAATCACCAACTATGAAGTACTTCAACTATTTTCACCACCTGTCCACAGCGCGCTGTCAGCAACTAAGCTTATCAACCACCATGAATCACTATCAACAGCTACTGGGTGGATGAAATCGCTACTACTGTGGCTTTTTAGGTTTTTTGGGATCTGATTGATTTACCATTTATCGCCACTAACGCCGTTAGGTCACTTTTAGCAAGGAATTGAGCCGTTGAGCCACCAAGGCTACTAATACTTGAAACATCTTGAAACATTTATATTTTATTTTTCTTAGTTTTGATTGACAGATGGTTGGTTGACGACTGCGCATATGAAGCCCACATGACGGGGGGGCTGTTCGCACCGCCACGAACCGCCGCTCGCTCCATCTCGGCCTTGCGCCGTCGCTCAAGGCTTAGAGCTCTTGGTGGGCCTGTCCCTTCCGGAGGGTGTTCCGCGGTAGCGGAGTGGTTGGGCACAGCGGGTGAAGCCATGGGTGATGGGCCAAGGGCTTAGTGATGCTTAGTGGGGTTGATGGTTAGGGCTTAGTGATGCCCAGTAATGGTTGATAGTGGCTAGTGGTTGAATCCTTGGAGATATGAGGCTACTGGTTGATTGGTGATGAGGGTTTAGTGATGCTTAGTGCTTGATTCAATCTAACTAATGACTAATGACCGGTAATGATGGTTGACCAGTGATAAGTGATTAAGCCCTAAGTGATTTGTACTGGTCGATTCAATTGAACTGCCCAGGGATTAGTGATAATGGTTGATTTGGTTCAAATTTGGCTCACATATTTGATGGCAAGTTCATTCGTGGTTGATTGGTTGATGAAATTGGATGACCAATGACTAGTGATTAAATACGATTAGTTGATGGCTACAGAATCAATGGTGGCTGGTCATGGTCGATAAAGGTCACTTCAGCCACCCGCCATCGACCAGCCATGGGCCTGGCATTGGCGCCCTACCAAGCATGGCACATGGAAGAAGAACTCGATTCGTGACAGGACTGTTTCGGGGTCATTTTGCCTTTGCATCCCCCTTTGATTTCTTTGGTTGGTGGTTTCAAACTTGTTTTATATTCCTCAGTATTTACAACTGGTTGCTGGGTTGACTTGCGCATATTTTTCATGACGGGGTGATTCAACCACCAGTAGTCTTTCTGTACCACGACTGGTACCCGAGTTATGACCTCAGTGAACCAACTGGGGGATCCGTCCCACATCCTGCCATCAGAAAGCACCGCATTTTTCGGCTTCTCCAAGTGCCTCAGGTTTTGGTTACTGCCTTCGCAGCCTTCATCTTCCTATTTCTGGAAAGCGTCTGGACGTGCAGCGGCTCCTGAAGGGGGTTGGTCAGTGGATGATACGACGGATGCTGGTGACGCTTGGGAATGGTTGATAGTGATGGTAGCACCCAATGCTTGATGCCATGGGTGCTGCACGTCACCTTGTTGCGAAGTGGGTCACCCTGTTGGATTCTTGGAGGTATGAGGTGGGCCCCATAGCACTCTGGTAGGCATGGTCCGCAAATAGAAAATGCTTCACCACTGTCACGGCTTTCCTCAAGTGCCAACAGGAGGCTGCTGAGTGTCCTGCATCCACCATTGTTCAACATAGTTCTAGAGAAGATGAAGAGTTGATTTGCTTTGGAATCACCCGTTTTCTTGGACGTTTTTTTTAAAACACCATTCCGTGCAGTTCACAGGAAGGCAGCTGCATTTGGCTTCGTGCCAACACACGCGCCGTGCCTTCCGCACCACTGGTGCCGAGGATTGGGAACCCGACCTCTGGAGCTCTTCTTTGGCATTTTGATTCTGACCTTGGCTCCTCAGCGGCATCCCTTGGCGGCGTGAGTGCGACTACACAGATTTTTCTGTGTGGGCGACCCATGGTCATAGCACTGGGTCATGATCTTAGCGGCTGAAATCAACCGCTTGTTTTGCATGGGAAAAAAGAAGGAAACCACCATTAAGAACTGTGGATCAAGCAATTCCAGGCATTTGGTTCCTTTGAACCAGTCCCGCCATGTTTGTATAACATATTCATGTAATTATATGTATATAATACTATACGTATATACATATATATAAGATTCAATTATGCAATATCAAAAATGCAAGATCACGCAAGTGGAATATTTACCGTAATTATATATGTATATACTGCGTTATTTTTCTTCCCCAAGTTGGATGGACCTTGCAAGTCCAGGTCCAAGCCAGCACTGGTATGTTACATGTATATACTACCTGTTGTATGGTGGATTGTCATCACCACGATGATGTTGATCGTCGACATCATCATCACAATGGCCATCATCAACATCATGAGGAATGGTCGTACCATCATCACCGCAACCATCATCAACACAATCATCATCACCACAACCAGTATCGTCATCGTCTTCGTCTTTATCAATCATTATCAACAATCATTCATGATGGGAATCCCATTCTTAACCAAGCAGTCGACTAGCATTGTACCAAAAGCTCTTTATCACTGCTGTCACTTACGATTATGTAAGGGGCTTCAGCATGGCTATTCCGCTATGCTTGTTGCTATAAGGGCCTCCTCAAGCAACCGGTTCATAATCACTCTCAATTTTAAGCGTGACCACACAGGGAAACAAAGATTGGTGATTGGTTTTTCATTTTTTGTTGTTAGACAACTGTCAACCAACAGATTTTGCTGTCCTCGGCCTGGTTTGCTCAGGCGTTGTCCATGGGACGGCTCTTTTTGGTGCCTTGGACGTTGCAAGATAGCGTGGAAGCCGTGCTTCGCGGGGATGGGTGCATTGAGCATCATCCATCATGGACCAGGCACGTATCACCTGATTTCACCCCTCGCATGTGGAACTGGATGGAATAGCAACGCATGTCACAGGAACGTGATTTAATGGCAACCAGGTTTCTCTGTGACTTCTCACGGGGGAATGGATCACCCTGGATATCCTTGGGATTTCTTTAGGCCATAAACCACACGCTGAGTATTGGTTCTTGGCCATTCAAACTCAACGCATTTTCAGCGATGGTTACTCAAGTTTGGTCATTCTTGAGCCTTGTAATTCGACCATCAGTTGAAACCATTGTTGGCTTATTATTCTCAATGATTACAGCACTATAAAGGATGATATCTAGGCCTAGGGGTACCCTTTGGCTTGAGAGACAGCTGTATTAATGTTGATGAACATTAAATTTTGGCTCAAGGATAAGATGAACATGAGTATGAACATGAGTATAAACATGAGTGCAACTTAGAATAAACAGTATAAGCATTCGTACACAGATGATCTTGTAGGCCATAATTGGCTCAATGTTGACTAACATCCAGCTTATGATTTGTTGCTCAGCTCCCCCTGGTGCCCTGAGGTCATTTCTCCAGATAACTTGGCGGTGCTCGAGGGTTTAGTCATCCCACGGCTGCCGCCCAATTCCATGCAGCAGGTCGTAGGATGCTGGGCAGTGAAGGCTGTGAGATGTTCCAAGGTACCTGAGATGTCTAGAAACGACCTGCCAAAAACCGCATCCAAGGTTTTAGCGATTTTGGTGGGCCAGTTGTAGGGACAGGCGGTGGGAAGAGACATCATGTTTTCATGAACAGGATGTCACTGCGTGTTCGTGCACGGCTGCTGTGAATGCTTTGACCCGCCGCTTTGTCTTTCGTCAGCTCAGGAATGGTTGGCTGCGTAATCATGCCTCACAATCTGCTGCTTTGCTTATCACTGGTGGTATCTGGTGGTTATCGGTCCCGGAGATGGAGTAGCACCAGCGTTGGCCCTTCAGCGGAAGGGCCTCTGCCTGGGCCTGTGCTCGAACAGGAACTGGCTGGTGGTTTGTAACGTCTATCATTTTCCCTGGTATTTAATGATAATTCATATGGTTGAAAATGATAAATGGTTGATGATGGATGGCTAATGATGGTTGACGATGGTTGATTATCATCAGCACGTGATCGGCTGAGTCATTCATGAACATTTTTGAGATGGGCCATAGCCACCAGAGGAACGAAGGCAACGCTGGCATCTCAAGGTCTGAAATTTGGTGGCACCCCTTTCGTCTGTGACATCGCTTGTAATTTTATCGTAAATGCCCCATACTTCGAATCTCTGATGTGTTGTTTGACTTCAATTTGGATACCCGTAGAATCATAGAAGTGATCCAGAAACTGGATCAACCTCCCCATTTTTAATTATTTACTCAAGTATTCAGCACCTTTTAGCATCACAGGCACTGCTTCTGTTCGTCAGTGTCTCTTTATTCCAACCTCTTGTTACCCGCATGGTTGATTGGCTATTCACCCACTTGTACAATGGTTGCTGTTTTTGTTTTTGCCCTTTTTGTGCTTTCGGCTATTATTGTCGGCTATACATCCCTATGCTGTTGCTGGTGGCATCACCACTATAGCCACGTATTGTCATACGATAAATCATTTCTTACTCTAACCAGCACGTTATATCAGTGTTGGTTGTATCCCCATTGTTGCAAAAATTACTCCCCTGCTGCCCATCATACGTCCCGCAAAAAAACATTCGCAGCAACATTTCTATGTTATACCCTAGTTATACCCAATATTCTTGTTGGTTCTACCCAACCATTCACCAAGCACTCAGTCTCACTCAGTGGACGTGAAGAGGTTTCTACACTCAGCCCTGGTGCAAAGCCGAGTGGTGCACAACGGCGAAGAGGACCTTACTCCGTCAAGTGGCGTCGCTGAGACACTCATACCGTGCCATTGTAATTCCAAGGGTTTCTTGATAGTGAAGCGAAATTCAAGGTTAAACATCTAATTAATCTCGAAGATACTCTTGAACAGAGTCTACAGAACCATCTTTAATCTTTAAAAACAAACAATGTCTAAAATGTCTAACAAAGATATAAGGATGCAATGTTTACTCAGGAGATTCTAAATCCTCGGTTGATTGATAGGGGTACCAGGTTGCAGGAGTAAACAACAGCACCTGTTGGGGTGATTTGCTAGCAATGATCCCGCCTTTTCGTTACGATGGTATTTTCTTTCAGTTGCGGTCATTTTCATTTCAACCTCACCTCTCATCAATGCATGTATGCTGGAAGCGCAGAAACGGCTCACCACGATCAGCATTGAATTACACCTAGCTCACCAGTTGTATCTTGCCTTGTGATCTTTCATGGAAATCTGCAAACTGACTGTGACAATCTAGACAAACCAGATACTGCATCAAAGCTGATGATCGGCCATTCTTGAGGCCTTACTTTCCTCAAAGCTGAATATTAGGTGCTAAGGAGAATATTCCAACGCCAATGCCTGGGGGTTGATAGATGTTAATAGCAACTTAAAACGTAGATTGAAACCACTACCAGCCAGGCAATAGATGTCAATAGAAACCTGGTGGTTTCAAGAAAACCATTGCTTAACGGTAATAGAAACCTGGTGGTCCGCAAGCAACTTAGCAGCGCCCCTTTGCAGGAAGAAGCCATTCGGCTCTTTACCGTGGAGTCCACTGCGGCCATCATCACATCCCTTGCCACTTGGTGCTGGCGCCAGGATGGAAGATGTCCCTAGAAGTTGGTTGTGCAGAAACTGTTCGGAGTATGGTGAGACCATGACTTCAGTTGTAGAAACTGAGGGAAAGCGTTGGGTTCAGACTTGTGACCATGTCGGTGGAAACAGGTGGAGCTGTTTGCACGGCGTTAACGGAAGCAGCTACGTGACGGAATGCTGGAAGTGCATGTGTTGGAGGGGTATATGGGCCACTAAACCGACATGATTTAGCTGATTTACTGGGGTGCTTGGCCTGTCCCCTTGACAATGATTGTTCCCTTTTACCATTGCTTAGGGGATAGAAGCTGCGCGCTCTGCCCACCATCATTTGGGCTTCGCAATTCCCTCACTTGTTGTGGAATACCAGTTCTGATGATGGGAACATCATGGAATGCCTATCATACAAGTATAATGCCAAGCGGTGGGACAGGATCATGGTATGATGTGTTTCATATCTTCCATTCAAATAGAAGAATGGCCATCAGGGCCTGTCACGGCCCACCGGCCCGTCACAGCCCATCCAATCACCTCGACTTGGGTCAGTCACCGTGAGAGCCCGGCCGTGGCCGTTCACTTTCAGGTGATCAATACCTTTGTCGTGGCCGTCTTTGCGAAGGGCTTCTACGGTAAGCCTGGCACTGAAACTGGGCTAAGACTGGGGAATCGAACTGATGGCATGTGGGAATGCTCAGATGCGGTGCTTTCTCAAGCCAGCTTGGGGACCCCCCAAGTTATGGATGGTTGATTGCTAAAAATGATTAATCATAGATGATTTGGGGGTAGCCGTATTGTGAGAAACCACCACGTACATACATGCATGTAATGTGTGAATGTGCAAACAAACGTGTGCAGATGAAAGGACAAATGGTGCATTTGTATACTAATCTACGATGTTAAATTTGAAATCATGCAGATTGTTTTTGTTATTCTCTCTCTTTCTCGCAATCTCGCTTTCCGTCTCTCTGTTTGCACATACCTGTACGTACATATGTACACTTCAGCTTACATAAGCGCATGTGTACATGTGTGTACATATTCATTTATTTATTTGCACAGGCACTCGCACGTGGACATACATGTATGCACATGTTTCAATGCAAACATATTTCTGAACATGGATTTTGGGAACTCGCTGACGCTGATGGATTCATTTTCTTTACGTGTGTACTTTTTAGCTTTGAGATGGTTCACCCATCTTTTCGTAGTTGAACTTGGAGCTTTTGGCATGACTATATGTATATAAATATGCAGGCATATATGTACATATATAGACATGTATGTATAAAGCACACCAGATGATCATGATTTGCATGTTTATAGTTAAGTTGGGAATACTGGCGAATGGGCAAGGCCATATGCAACAAGGCCTTAGGGATATGTAGATGTTGCTCTCCATATCTCTTGTGGGGGTTGAACTTTTTCCACAAGCCCTACAAGTATCATACAAGGTGGTCATAAGCTGTTTTATGACCAACTTAACTAGGTCAACTGCCCGTTTTAGGGGTTCATAACCAAATTTATAGCTGCTGGGGGCCCAACTTGTATTCCTAATGGACGGTGACAACCAGAACGCTCACAACACCAACCATTCCCAAAAAAAGCACACATACTAAACAACACCAGGGTTGCAAAAACATTCCTCATCGGCTGCGCTGCCAGAAAGAAGATTCTTAATCAATCATTACTGACCATCATACAGAACACATCATCATCAATCACTCATCATCACTACCCACTCTTCACCACACCTATCCCTCAAGAAAACTCTTCACCTACCCCCCAAACAACACTCACATCATCACCTCCCGCAGTTTCCACCTCCCGCAACCGCCATGGATGTCAGGATGGTTTGGGCTTGGCCAACGCTGGAAACTACCTGGGAGAAGCCTTCGGCAAGACGATGCGCATCATTTGGGCGCTGGGGCTCTGTGCTTCTGGGCAGTCCAGCACCATGACCGGAGCCTATGCGGGGCAATGGGTGCCCTGGCGAACCCCGTGGGGGGAAGCGGTTTGGGGAACTGGTTCTCCACTGGTGGGTGAATGGCAATGGTTGATTCATGGTTGAGGAAGGGTTGACTACTGGTTTGGTTCGTAATTGGTTAGTGGATTCACGGCAATGGTTGGTGGCAATGAAAGCTTGATGGTTGCTGAGTGGTTGCTTGATAGCGGTGATTAGTCAAGCAGTAAACAGCAAGTTGTTGGGCATATCATATCATATCAGAAAGAAAGCCGCAAACATTGTTGCCCTGTTGCTGCCCTGGCATGAGTCATTTGGAAAGGGTGCAGCTGACTCTGTTTTTTGAGTTGCTGGGAGGGGATTGAACCACCATGAACCAATGAACTCTTCGGTTTTATTGGGGTGGTCATTGAGGCTATGCATTTGGCATGATGATTCCCTGATTGACATTTGCAACTATGAACCTATCCAATGTGTTTGGGCTGGTCATGCTTGCCCACAACTCAAATGGAGCATGTCCATAGATGAGTGCCAATTCACCATGGAAAATGAGTCGCATTTCTTGGGAGGGGAAGCCATTGTGGAGTCGTTTCCCTGTGCTGGAAGCCTTTCCAACTTGCTCAAACCATGTTTTGATATGTTGATGTACACTTGCTTAAGCATGGCAAGATAAGAACGTATGTCGATTTCCTGTTGCAAAATATGGGTGTTTCTCAAAATAGGGGCACCCCTAAATCATCCATTATTAGTCATTTATGGTAATAAACCAACCATTTTGGGGGCCCCCTATTTTGAGAAACACCCATATTAGGTGGACGTAGGCCTTTGTGATTTTTCAGATGTTCTTGACTGGGGTCGAAATGTGGGGCACAACGTTCGAGTGGTTACCCAGTTTCATTTGCGCTCAATTCCTCATTGATAATTATATGGCTATGGGTCGATATTGACCAATCAATAATGGGGGATAGTGACCAACACTAGCAAGGGAAACAATAGCTAATGATAGGGGAACCAGGGTATGCGGTTTTGACCCACAGCCATATGGAAACACTCTCACCTACATCCCAGCCGCAATGATCATGATATTGATCATGATAATCATCATGAAGATATTTTTTCATGATGATTGTTACATTGAGACTGACTATGATCATCATCGCAATAATGGGTCGAATGAAGTTATCGCTCCCAAAACAATGACATTTCCCACACGTGATGGTTTTTCCTGTTTGAATCATGATTGTTCCATGAAAAATGTTATGATATCATCATTTAGCTATCATTCAACGTGGCTTTCCTCTACAAGACATGTTGAGCCAGAAGTAATCATTGCCAAATGATAAATTAACAATGAACCAACACTTGACGAACCATTCCCCAACCAGTAGCAAATCACTATTTACAAAGGGTCAATACTAAGAACCATGAACATTTATTAAGAATTGTTAAGTGAGTCAAGATGTTAGTTTACTATGCACATTTGTTAAGGATGATTCGCTTCAGTAGTGAAGATGTTAGTTCACCAGTTCAACGTCTCCCTACAGATCAGCCATTCAGCAGCTGAGGTGATGCAGGGCTACCTACAACTGCAGGCATGGGGGAATCCCAGCCCCTAACATCCCTAGCCGCAGGGATTTGACCTTGGAACGATCCGCCCACAACGCACTGGTTTGCTGTCTCTCACTTTTGCCTGACAGATCTGACAGCTACTTATTTTCATATGGGTTTCTTTATCTAGTTAAGAAAGTACTGCCATTTATTTGATATTTCTTGATTGTCAATGTCAATGTTGATGATTTATTGTTACCTATTGGTAATCCTGGTTTAGTCCTATGATTCTTTATCAAATGATGGATCCTTCCAAAAATGTTTCTACTTGTTGATGAGTTCAACTGTACGGCGTACGGGGTGAATGCGAACCGTGCATAGGAAGCGCCCAACCAATGAGCAGGTTATACAAAAACATGCCGCAGACGGTTTCCGGCTTGAGATGAAAGCCACGCTGTTTCCTGCGCTGTTGGGTCCATGTTGTTTCAATCGCAACTGATATGATTCTGAACTCGCAGTTGTGAAAATCTGTCATTGGCTGATTGATATCTTAGATATATCTTAATAGTTTCGAGTAGCATTGCGTGGATGTGCACCACCACTTAGTGCTTCCGAAGCACGGCTAAAAATCCGACATCTTGCGGCATCTTGATTTAACATCACAGATCACCAGTTGATCAACCTGGCGCACATCCATCAGGCTCATGGTTGTCCCATTTACTCCGTGCTTTTCCAGTTGGGCTAGGCAACAGCAACAGTTGCGGCCTGGGAAACAACAATAAGCAGTACAAGCCAAAACTAATGATGATCAATGGTAGCTCCACATTCAAAACCACTACTAAAGTCGTCATTAACCACTACCAGCCATTATTAACCACCATTGTAAACCATCAATTCACCATCAATTCACCATCAATTCACCATCATTAAAACCATCATTAAAACCATTATTAACCATCGATCCATCAACTATTATCATTTGCCACACCTTCATCATCAACAACAACTTAACAACACCACCACCACCACCACCACCAACAACAACACCACCACCACCAACAACAACAACATCATCAACATCAATATCAACATCAACAAACTTTAAAAACCATGGTTGTTAGCCATGATTACCCTTTGGTAGATTAATCCGGTAATGGCAAACAGAAATTCCACCACGGGATGGTTTCCGAGGGTTTTTCAACAACACATGGAGATTTCCACTGTCGGGTTAATCTACCATTCCTAATCATCAACCATCGAGTAGCCATTGATTACCCACTATTACCCACTATTACCCATTGTTGTTAATCATTGATACCATCATGAACCGTCAATTACTTTACCAGAGCATAAGTGTTGAGTTGTTAGAACTCCGCTGAGCTGCCGCTGGGATCCTGACATAGCTTTGCCGTGTTGGACAGGGTCCCCTGTGTGCATATGGCGGCCATTGGTTGGGGACGGCAGCTTCCTGGGTTTTTGCCGAGATGTGCCATGCCCGCGCTTGCGAAAGTGGTGACATGAAGGGGTCACAGCGTTTACCAGACCTCCTTGCTGCACATCCAGCCGTAGGAATTCAGCTTGCCATATGGGCACCTTCAACAACCTCAATGTATGACCCTTTCAAGTTGCAAGATTTCTGCCCCAACTTGAACCAGTTGTTGAGGATACAGCAACTCGTTTATGTTTTTACCATGGACCATGTTGGACCCTAGCTTGGGGTACACCCCATTGCTGCCCATGCAGCTTGAGTAGGAAACGATGACATGAGAGTCTACTCTGAACTAGTAGCAACTGGCTGGTTCTGTCCGTGACTGAACAGCATTGACTGAACAGCATTAAAAGTCTAAGGGGTCGCAAGTCGTGCAGTGGCTCAACAAAAACAGCAATTTGAATGTAGAGTGATTTGTATTTTGCCCATCCAGCTTTGAATGCTTCAAGTCACCGTGTCCCTTCCCAGTGGCAAGAGAAAAGCACTGTCACTCCCGCCCCTTGCCACCGTGAGGGACTTGAAAGTGCTGGCCCAGAAGTCGTTCGGAAAGGGGTTCCTCAAGATTGCCACAGAAAGGGGACATGCGCTGACCGACCTTCTGGACTCCTTGGAAGCTTCTGGCATTCAAGATGGGGATCACTTCACAGCAGTTGTGCAACAGCCCAAACTAGTGGCAACAAACTCGGCTTTTGCAATGTGGTGCTGTGGAGGTGATAGGATCGTGACTTGGGGCCATCCAGATTCTGGTGGTGACAGCTCTGCAGGCCAAGCTCAGCTCAGGAATGTGCAACAAGTTCAGGCCACTGGTTTGGCCTTTGCTGCCATCTTGGGCGACGGGTCTGTCGTTACCTGGGGCCATCCAGCTTCTGGTGGTGACAGCTCTGCAGGCCAAGCTCAGCTCAGGAATGTGCAACAAGTTCAGGCCACTGGTTTGGCCTTTGCTGCCATCTTGGGCGACGGGTCTGTCGTTACCTGGGGCCATCCAGCTTCTGGTGGTGACAGCTCTGCAGGCCAAGCTCAGCTCAGGAATGTGCAACAAGTTCAGGCCACTGGTTTGGCCTTTGCTGCCATCTTGGGCGACGGGTCTGTCGTTACCTGGGGCCATCCAGCTTCTGGTGGTGACAGCTCTGCAGGCCAAGCTCAGCTCAGGAATGTGCAACAAGTTCAGGCCACTGGTTTGGCCTTTGCTGCCATCTTGGGCGACGGGTCTGTCGTTACCTGGGGCCATCCAGCTTCTGGTGGTGACAGCTCTGCAGGCCAAGCTCAGCTCAGGAATGTGCAACAAGTTCAGGCCACTGGTTTGGCCTTTGCTGCCATCTTGGGCGACGGGTCTGTCGTTACCTGGGGCCATCCAGCTTCTGGTGGTGACAGCTCTGCAGTGCAAGGTCAGCTCACGAACGTGCAACGAGTTCAGGGCACAGAGCGTGCCTTTGCTGCCATCCTGGGCGACGGGTCTGTCGTTACCTGGGGCAATCCAGATTGTGGTGGTGACAGCTCTGCAGTCCAAGCTCAGCTCAGGAATGTGCAACAAGTTCAGGCCACTGGTTTGGCCTTTGCTGCCATCTTGGGCGACGGGTCTGTCGTTACCTGGGGCCATCCAGCTTCTGGTGGTGACAGCTCTGCAGTAGAAGATGCGTTCCTGCTCTTGTAGTCATTTCTTCCATGCTTAAGAACGTCTTTCTGAATGTTCGTGAGAGATTCTGTTGTGGCGTTGCCGAAAACATATGTGCCCACTTTGGCAGAGAAATGGCACAAGCATGACGAGAGTGTTGCCAACGAAGCAACAACGTATTCCGAATGCCTGGCTGAAAGAGATAGTTGTTGCAATTGTCGCTGGAACCCTGCCAAGCCCACTTTTTTGCATGGCACAACAGAACCGAATGAAATAAACAAACAATATAAACAATACAAATAGTATCTCCTGCGTTGTTGGGATGTTCTTCCACCCGTGTTGGGTCTGCGGACTGCGGCACAAGCACTAGCCATAGGCAGCCGTCAATTCCCGTCACTCGCCAGCCGGGTGTGCCTTGGAAGCGCGCGCTGATCACCCGGTCCATGGCCTTGGTGCCATGCGTCTTGGAAGGAGTGGTGAGGATGATTTTACGGTGGTGGATTTTTTGGGGTTTCTTGTAGGGTTTTTTAAGGATTTTTTGTAGGGATTTAGGGTTTTTAAGGATTTTTTGTAGAGATTTAAAGGGAAGTAAAGAAATTTGAAGGGATTTATAGATGGTTTTTCTATGGTTCAGGGTGGTTGAAAGAGATTCATTGGGATTTAGAAGGTTTGATACCTGGGGCGAGTGATGGTTGATGTTGGATGATGTTGGTTGATGTTGGTTGATGTTGGTTGATGTTGGTTGATGGTTGATCATGGAATTTCTCCTGTGGCCTGTCATCAATCCATTGGGCAGGGAACAACCAGCCACGACCCACCGACATTTCATACCATTATCTTAGGGTCTGCATTTCAATGTCAAGTTTGTTCTTGCTGGACAGTCGCATGCAGGGACACATTCTCTATATGCGGACAAACATAGCATTTGTGAGCATAGACACTGTACGTCATGCTGTCATATGTAAATCAGTGTCACGTACACCTCCCATGGATTCCCTCCGTAAATGCCGTTGTGGCCATCATTTCTCCGGGGACCCAGGCGGTTTGGGCATGGGGTTCTTGCTGTCCCAATCACCTTCCTCTTCAGAATCAACTGGCTGGTTGAACCTAATGCTTTTGAGGTCTCTTGGTGGCCGTGGCATTTGGCGGCAGACATGATGGCTTGGACATTTTGAACGGCCGGGGACACAGAGCACCGGGAACGGTGGCATGAGCAGCATCTTTGGGGTGTGCAATCACTAGTTCCAACCCACCGGGGCTTACCATGAACCTAATGATGGTGGTTGATTCTTGTTTCACTCGCCATTCTTTTTCGATCATTTGCGTGAACCCATGTCATTGGCCTCCGTTGATCACCATTTGCCAACATTCGCTACCACGAACCAATCCACTGCTATTGACATCTATTGACCATGGGTTACCATGACCAACCAGAATTACGAACCATTTAACAACCACCATCAACAACCTCCTTTGTTGATCACTTCGGTTCTTGGTTGATAGTAATCTAATAGTGGATTGGTAAATGGTGGTTTGCTTAGGGGACAGTCCCTACTGACTAACAACGGTGAATGCTGGTAAACAGTGATAATGGTCATGACTCATGACGTTTACGCTTAAAATTGCTTATCCTGAAGAAAGCATACATGTGTGTTTCTCAAATAGGAAGCCCAAAAATGATTGGTTCGCTACTATAAATTGTTGAGATTGGACGATTTTGGGGGTCCCCTATTTTGAGAAACCACATAAAGAGGATCTTCATGATGGCTTTTGCAGATTTTCTAAGCCAGGGTGAGTTATCTCATTGGGCAGTGTCCAAAACTATTTTGAGTGGTTGTTAAAGATGGTGCTTCAGAAAGCTCGAAAATTCAGTCCAACACCCATGGACAATTAATGGTATAAACCGGGTCTAACAGTAGTAAAATGATATATGTATGGATAACAGCTGTATACATTTAAAACAGTATTACTGTATTATAGCTGTTATTATGTCATTTGATTCATAAATAACAGCTATATACATTTATACCTAGTGGGGCTATGTTGCTTATTTCACCCATCCAGTTGGATATCAAGCTGGGCTCTGGGGATTCCACGGGGGATTTCACGTGGCACGTGTTTCTGACGCCACAAAAAAGTCACGGGGGATTTCACGTGGCACGTGTTTCTGACGCCACAAAAAAGTTGGACCCCACGGCCGCGGGTTGGGGTGTGGAAGCCGGTGGCGTGACAGCGATCATGATGAATGATGGTTGACAATGACTTACTGTAATTACAATGACTGATGATGGTTGATAATAGTTGGAAATGATTGATAATGATTGGTAATGAATGATTGATGATGATTGCTAACAGTCAACCATGGTGGTTGACAATAGTGAGTCGTAGTTGACAATAGTGAGTCATTGATTAATGGTGGTTGATTACAACGGGTGATAATAGTCGGCAACGATAGTGATGGTGGTTGAATAGTGATAATGATTGATAATGGTTGACAATGCTTGATAGTAGTTTCCAGTGATAAATAGCAATTATAGATGCAGGTAGATCACAGTATTCAATTGAAAGGGGACAATTGACAATTCTATAAGCATTCGTGGGATTCCCTCGATGGCAGCCCATCAAACCAAGCATTATTCCCATCCAATGCCATTCTATCAACAATTCTCACCATCAAACCAAGCGCCTTATTCACAACAATTAACCATCATGAAGCATAAAGTGACACACACACGTGGTTGGCTGAGGTTACCATCATTATTCACAACAATTAATCATCATTGACCATCATTAACCATCATTAACCATCATATCACAAACTGACGCTACTACGTGGTTGGCTGGTTGCACAGGTTACTTGAACATCCTGCAGAGCATGGTGCTGCCCTTTGCCGCCATCCCCTTGCTCTCCTTTGCAGGTCTGGTGTTGGGGAGTCGTCTGTTGGAAGGTGTGGGATATGGCTATGGGTCAATATTAACCAACCAATAATGGCTTATAATGACCAACCAAATCATAGGGAAAACAATGGTTAATGATAGGGGAACCAGGGGTACAGGGTTTTGACCCATAGCCATATGCCAAAATTGACGACTTGCCATCATGCATTGAAAGCAAAATGCTGGTTTCTCAAGTCACAGGGGACCCTTCGAAAATCATCCAGTTTATCAACCATTGACAGTATTGACAGTGATAAACCAACCATTTTGGAGCTTCTCCATTTGGAGAAACGGCCAAATGATGGTTTCTCAAAATAGGGGTACCCTCAAATCATCCATTATAAACCGTTTATAGTAATAAACCACCTGTTTTGGGGGGTCCCCTATTTAGAGAAACCACCAAATGAAGCACGAAGTTTGGTGTCTCCCTTGGGGGTCGGCGGCGGTGGCCTCCCTGAGCTGCGGCCGGAACTCGTTGTGTGGAGAGCTGCGGCAGGTGGCCATCCCAGTTTTTTGGGCCAGGATCGATGTGCATTCTGCAGCGATCATCGCTAGGGATCTTGCTGGTTGGTGGTGAGATTGACTTTTCTGATTTCCCTACCATCAGCAACCAGAACCCTAAAAAAGGTAGGTTTTACCTGTTGTAACCCGTAAAATGATGGTTTTGGGGGCTCATGGTAGTGATTATTAACAAATGGTTGATTGACTAATGGAGGTTGAAACCACCAACCAGCTTGTATTTCAGGTGGCCGTTTAACGCTTAAGCACCCTTATGACCTCAGCCAAGCCATCGTTTAACAGCTGAATAACCACCATCCACGATCATCAACGCGATATCAATAGGCTATCAGCCATCACATTCGACATTGCAAACCATGATGGTAGACGTCGGTATAACCATCATGAACCATCATGGTAGTCCTCATTCACCATTACAAATCACATCACCCCTCATTCACCATCACAAGCCATCATATTAGCCACACATTAGCGACGACAAAATCGCCATCAGTGATCCATCAAACCATCATTTGACCCAATCATTTTGCCATAGTATCGGCGATCATTGACCATCCTCAACCACGATAGTAGATATCATGCACCGCCTTTCGTCCATCATTTACCCATCACTTACTCATCATTCTACCGTCATCATTAAAACCATCATGAGAAGTGACAACCAGCATAAACCATCATTAAAACCATCTTCAAAGCCATCACTAAATAGCCATCATTAAAACCATCATTAAAGCTATCACAGACCATGATTAAAACCAGCTTCAAAACCATCCAATTAACCAGTAACATCATCAAACTCATCATTAAAACCATCATCACTAAAAAACATCACCAAAAACCATAAAAACCATCATTCACCATCCAAACCCCTCATTTTTCCCGCTTCCCAGTGCCTTGGCGCCTTGGCATCCCAGGTTCTTACCGCATCATGGGGCGCTTGGCCCTATCAGCGGGCGCCCAGGTGGCAGCGTGGCTGGCCATGTCCTGTATCTTCGGTGCCAACCTGCAACGCGGCGGCAGTGATGGCTGCTGTTTGAATGATGGTCAAATGGGGGTTTCTCAAAATAGGGTACCCCAAAAATGGTTGTTTTTTTTACTAATAATGATTAACAATGGATGATTTGGGGGGTCCCCTATTTTGAGAAACCACCACATGATGGTAAATGATGGTGAGATAGATGGTTACTTGTAAGTTAAACGATGGTTCTACTGTGAGGCTTAGGATGGTTAGATGATGGCAATGCTTACTCTGAGGGTTCAATAGTGATGGTAAGATAGGTGGTTCATATACGAAAAAGATGGTGAACCGATGGTTGCATAGTGTGTTTTTGGGAAATAATGGGTAATTTCTGGCTAAAAGATGGTGAATGATTTCTACTGTTTAGGATGGCAAATGATGGGCTGTACAATGCTTGAAATGAAAGTGAAAAACTGTTTATTGATGAGTAATATATAAACGATTTGTGATGGTGAACATGGTGAACTAATTGTGAAAGTTGATGATTAACAATTATACGGTTGACAATCTGTAGTAGAAACAGATGAGGATAACTAATGAAAATGGTATGACGGTCAATGATGACGAACGATGGTTAACAAATGTTAACAATACCGATGATGGTTCAAGGTGGCTGTATCAATGATGCTTATTTGATACTGGTGAAAGGATGTTTGTTGATGTTGATGTTGGGTGATGGTGCTTCATCACCAAGAACAGCCAACCAACCGATAAACCAACCAATCAGCCAGTGAGAATACCAACGACAGTCGCATTCATGATGACTATAGCGATTTTCAAATAGTACATTTGTTGGCTGTTTAACGATGACAAAGTAGCAGTCAACAGCGATATGGGGCATATTTATCACAACAATAATGATCTTTCTTGTTTCTGTGAACGACGCTTAATCACCATTGACAACAACAAAAGGGATATTGGTAACTTGAGTAGTTGGTTGTTTGCTTGGTCGGTCGGTTGGTTTGGAATTTGCATGTGTTGATGCTTCATCCCAAGTACCCAGCAGGTTTATCATCTGCAACAAACACAAACCTTTACAGCCAGTACTCAAGCGGAGTACTTGGATGTGCAGCTGGGGTTATAACCTTGGTTATAAGCCCTATAAGGTAGCTTATAACCCCTGGAAACCATGGATGTAATCGTGTTCATCAGCCGCAGCGATGCGACGTCGACGTGGATCACTCAACTGGTTCCCTGGCGCGCAAGCGCTGCGAGCGAAGGTACTTAGCCTTGCAACAACTGGAAGGCCGGGGCTCAGCATCACGACGCCAGGGCGAAGCTTTGTCTCAGGTGTGAGCTCACTAACAATGGATGCAGGTTTATCCACATGGCTGGGTTTCTGAAAAACCATAGGGAACCACCCAAAATGGTTAGTTTATTACTATAAATGACTAGTATTGGATGATTTAGGGGTCCCCTATTTCCCCAAAAAAAAAACATATATGGCGGTACACCGAAGGTATCTCATCACATATTCAACAGGGAAACCCTGAGCCACTTCCGGACAACCCCACAACGCGTGTCAGTCTCGAGATGAGACTTGTTGGAGTGGTCCCACGCCTCTTTGTCGAGATTGCTGGTTGTACTGCTGTGAAACATGTACATATTATTTTATCATAGCAATCAGCAATATATCAACCAAAAACATCTATTATACATATTATACATAGCAATCAGCTATACTGTATATCAAAAATAGCAAACATATAGCACATTTCCTTTTTCGTTTGATATACAGTATAATTTACATCTATATGTACACAACCTACACAGTACTATGCAGTATGTTCCAAAGACGTATGGCACAGGTATGTAAGCCACATATTTACACATCCCACCCCTAGCTCCAACACCAACATGAATGACGACAGACGACATGGCACTCAGCCCTATCCTGGCCCATCCGCAGGTGAAAGTACCATGGTGACCATTTTGATTTGCTCCACTTACTTCGCTGCGGAGCCTTGGCACCGTTCGGTGGCATTCCAATGTTGCAGTGCGTTGTTGGTGGTCCCTGGGGTTCAAAGAAGGCGCCATGGATTGGTTAAGCCAAGGTTGACTGGATCAATGGTCATGCTTCATGGTGATCAAAGGATTTGTACGGATTCATGCTGGTTGGCTGCTGAGCTGCTGTAAGAAGCTCAGCGACGGCGGAAATAAAACTGGATTGAACAAATGTTCTCGCCAGTGCCATTGGATGACAAGGGTTTCCCCACCCGAACCGAGACAGAGAGGTTATTCACTTCAATGAATGTTCCGTGAGGAGAAATCCGCCAATCATTGTTGTCATCGAATAGGCTATCTATAGGATTGGTCCATGCGCATCTTACCGCCTCAAGTGTTGCTTCCCATATATTGCTTGTCATTATTGATGTTATTTGTGATTACGCTGTGCTAGTTGTTCTTATTGTTTTTGCCCTAGGAATCCAATGATGCCCCAGTGATCAGTTAGTACTATGCTCCACATGTGGTTACGACCCTAGGCTGGGATTGGATCTAGCATCATTTGACGCTTCTTGCATACTAGTAGACTTGGGCTGGTGGAACAAACAAAGAAACACAATGTATTGTTGGTGTAAGCAACACGAACACATCGTCATTTCCAGGGAAACATGAACCAGCCTCCTGAGTAAACTGGTTGGTTTATATCCAAAATCCTTGGTATTCACCCCACCACTGTCATCATTTGCAAACCAATCAACTGCATGGTCATCATACCTGAACCGTGGGTGATGTCTTGACAGTTGAAAAGGTATGCATGTAAAATAATTGACAATCGCATATATCAACCACCCCAAACTTACCCTAAATCGCTGGTGTCAATGTGTTTCACCATCAAAAATCTGGGGGTTTATCAACGGCTGGATGCCACATCACTGGTTGTTCCCTATTATCCTAACTATAAACTTAGTTAGTTCGCTTATAAACTTCCGGTAGTTCCAGTAGTTAGTTCCAATAGTAGTTCCAGTAGTTAGTTCCCTATTAAACGACCACATCACTGGTGCTTCAGGGACAACGGGGGGCCACCACGGCACCCCGCCGTCGCCCCCAAGGTGGTGCTGGTGACCGTCAAAGCGCAGAACTTTGCCTCGGGCCGAGGTCGGGGAAGGGCGGTTTCGCGACGGTGGTTTTCGTAGCCGTGGCGTCGCGAGGGGTGAAGGGGTGAAGGCAATGGAGATGTTAGTAAACTGTTAGTAGATGTTGAATGTTAGTAGATGTTAGTAGTTAGTCTTATTAGATTGTTAAATGTTAGTAGTCTTATTAGTAGATGTTAGTAGTTAGTCTTATTAGATGTTGGTGGGTCAATGGTAAGCTTTAGCACTAGTTTCTCAATGTTTACTCATGGTAATTCATTGGTACTGGTAATATAAGATTGTGTAGTGGTTAGTTAATTAAGGGCTTATATTGAATAGTTACTCGATGGTTACTTGATGGTACATGTACGACGACATTGCTGACATATTCACACCCTTTGTGGACAGAACATCTCCAAAATGAAGCGAAGCGTTGGAAGTGTTTGCCAAGTGTGAATGCACCGTTCTCAAGACGCGCGGAATCGTGTGAATAGCTAAGATGTTGAGATGTGACATGTGCTTTCAACCTATAGTGATAGGTGTTTGGGATGTTTTTTCTGACCCCAAGTGGTACCCAAGGGTTTAGGTGGGAAGTGTCCAAAACTGAGATGTTCATTTCTATATCTACAGAGAGTATCTAGAAACAAATTATCCAATAGAAACCAATCATCCACTGGTAACCATTAAGTATTGGTCATAATATTACTATATATATATATGTATATATGTATATATATATATATATATATTGGCAAGTTTTGTGGTGGTTACCACCTAGGGTATCTAGAGGCTATATAACTTTGGCACAGGACATTTGCCTGCTCCTTCACTTGGCCAGGTAGCTGATGGCGCTGGCAGGTGGTGGCCGCGTGGGGCTCTTCCTTGGTGAAGCGACGAGTTGCAAGGCAGTAGATCTCTACGGTCTAGTTAGATCAAATGAATCAGATGATGGTGAATTCAATTCACTGAATCAAATTCAGTGAATCAAGTTCAATTCAGTGAGCCATCATAGATCTACAATTCAGTGAATCAAGTGATAGTTTGTTTTCACACCAGTTTTTTTCTGTTTGATACTTGTAGCTGTCACTTGTCGTTCTTCAACAGTTCTTAACTTGGGAAAGGATTCGCGGGCACCACCTTTCATGGCCGGGCGGAACGCCCCCATGGTCATTCTCGGTTGAGCACTCGGACGTCCTCGATGGTCACAAAAAACTGTGGGACTGCAGCACTTGGAAGATGGTTGAGTTAAAACCTGAGATGACGCATGCGCTGTGGTTTTTCCCCACCGTCATTGGCATAATTTGACTCAGGTTTTTTCCAGCAGAAGATCTCCCTGGCAATGAAAAAAAAGCCCACCTGGCGGATCACCCCGACCCTAGCGGATCACCCCCGAATCTACAAGCCACCTCCATTGCCCTTACACAGCGGTGATTCTCCGAGACGCCGCCCTGTACCAACAAGGGACACAACTTGGCTGAGAGACTTTCCAGCGGACCATTGGTCAAGCCATGAAGCTAGGCAGTCAGAATCCTCTCACGTTCCCCACGAATCCCCAGAGTTTAGTAAGGTTTAAGCCAACGAACAACCTTGGGTTTAGCACGTTTTATCGGTTCTTCCCAACAAACACTTCAAGTTTAGTCGGTTTTTAACTAGCAAAAACCTTGAGTTTAGTAGGAGATATTTAGCATCACTTCGAGGCACGAGCCGTTCAGTAGGTAGCATCCTTGTCTGCGATCGGCTGCGATTCGCTGGGCTCCAGTCTCCACGAGCAACTTTTGCAATAAAGCTCCCACCCACAGCACGATGATGCTCTGTGGTTAATGTGAAGCAAACATGAATATATATATATATATGCGTATACTAATATATAGAAAGAGACAATATGTTGAATGTTTAATGTTGATGGTTGATATACTTTGACATGAACCATCCACAGCAAACGGTATCACCTTTGGAAGCACAGCAATCAGCGATGTCCTCACCGTTCCGAACGAAGGTCATCAATGGGCGCCCCTTCATTCCATCAGTTCGGGGGTTAGGGAAACACCCAGGTCGGGTGTTACAGTACAGGGTTGGTACAGCTTCGGGTCCAGAACATCATATTTTCCTTTACCACATGAAATGGCTCAGTAATGATTATTATTTGTGGTTGACCGCGATCAAGCTAGGATTGACCCTTGTTCACCGGCATCAGACCAGGCTTCACCACTATTGAGAACTGGCAATCCACCAGTTAGTATTCAACTATATAAGCGCGTTACTACAGTATTGTTGGTTCATGTCCACCATCATCATCAACCAGCATCACGCACTCTCAACCATTGTTCCTTCCCATACGAACCTCTCTTTAGCTGCTGCAATCCATGATTGTAAGAATCATCAGGTCATGTTCATGACCATCATCAAGCCACGGCTTCAAATCGGATTTTTAAAATGACCATGAATGGTGACTGAGGGTCGCGAGACGTTTTGCCATCGCATGTGACCGAACCCTGCTGTCAGTTGTGGTTGTGAGACCAAAACGTCTTACTCCAACGGCGAACCGAAAAAGCTCTATGGAACGGCATGGTGTGATGCCATTTTGCTTCGTGTATGATGGGATGGGCGATGAGCAAATGCGATGCACTGAGCAACTATGCGACTATGTGACTATGCTAATGAGGAACTGACGTCAGTTCTCAGTTTCAAAAGCGCAACTAGTTGCAGAAGATGGTACTCGTACATATTTACATAGTCGCTTGGATAACCGACTAGTGGTACGCTTGTCACCTGTAGTCTCAGGGTCTGTGGATAAGAAACGATAGTGCTTTATGCAAGGTGTCTTTGCATTTCCATCTCTATAGTTTGTCTAGGTGTATATTTATAGACATTGGTATAGTAGATCCGCACCCACACACAGGTACATATTCCCACGTCAATTCAGGATGTTCCAATGCTGCATGCGCGTTATCGTCCCACCACAATGAAATTTGTTTGGGTTGACAGTATTTTTTCATCCTAGTGAAGAGACTGGTGCCTTCCATGACTAGCGGAACGTGTTATCTAATGCTTGAGCAAGTTTGGGTTCAGTGTGCCTTCCAGACTTTGTGCCACCTATCAAGGATCCAATTGGAAGTTCTAAGCTACGCATGACGTTTTGGATTCACAATCATTTCTGCATTCTCAATTCCGACAATCTATATAAGATATTGGTACCAACTGAAAAGGCAATCACCAGGCTGAGGTGGCCGAAAACTGACCCAGGGCCCCTACAAGTCGCAGCTTCACTGCCTTGATGAATCATTCATCAAGGATAGATAAGCATGTACTATGAAGTATGACGGATCCAGTCTTGGGAAGTTGTTTCTCATCGTCCAATCATGAACCATTATTCCCCATGCTTCCTCACCCAGTGTGAGCCAAACAGGATAGTCCATTTTGTTTATTTAAGATAATTGGGATTTTGATTGACCAGGAGCACTATCGTTGGGTTGGAACCATCCAAAAACAAAGAGTACGTCCTTCAGGCTTCTGGGGTGTGCGGATAACCTAAGCTATCAACAACTATTCTCCTTCCACACTGAACCGTTTTATTCACCAAAGGTCAGCCCGCATTTCGCCAACTTACCAACCAACTAAGCATCAGACGAAAACCACCATTGAACGCATGATTGCCCAGATTGACTGGCCAACTGACCATTCTGAAGCACCAGCTTCCCCACCTTGCGAGCAGGAACTTGAAGAGGAAGAACGTCTGAGACCCTGAGGTGCCACTACGCAGTGACGGGACCTTTGTCCTGTGAGGAAGATTCACCTGTTGTCCAATAGCTGGCAATTCTGGCTGGGATAATCATATATTACCATTGGTTAACAGTTGGGGTTACATAATTCATGAAAAATATAAGATACTGGGGTGGGGTGATATAGTACGATTGCATTCAATAGTGGAACATCCAGCTGTTCATTTTTGCGTGCAAATCACGCGAATCCAGCACTGGTTCTTGTGATGACACCAGGGCGATACGACTTGATGGCTCGTTATCCTGCAATCCTGGGCGTGTGTAGCTGGCAGCAGCTGGCTTGCCGGCCTGGGGGTGGTTCGTTCGAAACAAAGGTGAGTAACTTGCGCCCTTGGCCATCAAAAAAGATAGTTTCTTTGCAAGGAAACCGTAGATGGACGCAGCCACTTGCAAACTGACCAGAATTATGGCCCACCTATTGTACATAGGATGAGCTTTGAAACAAAATTTGCTCTATTTCTTGGACTCATCACTGTGACCTCAGGTTGCTCAGCATCGCGCCAGATCGTTGGCTTCATGGGTGGTAATTATGCAATGTGTCAAGCGGCTGTTGTAAGTATTCTGGTATCATGAAACTGCCAGGGCTATCATCTTTTTGAACTCACTGGCATCATTTCTTTTAAGCCATCCTGTGGCGTTCCAGGACAGTATATCGAACGACCCTATGGTAGATTGATTTCGAAAGGGAAAGCCCACCATTTCGAGATAGTTTCATATATACGGTTTCCCAAGGAAAGCACATGATGATTTTCGATTGCCAATGTCGTGTTTACTGCTTTTCACATCCTAGATGCAGGATGGCGCTGATCAAGAGCGTAAGATGGTTGGGCATTGGGGATCTGAGAAGCTGTCTGAATTTCGAAGCGATGGATGTTCAGAGATCACCGGCCAGCGAGTTCCGCCTGTTGCTCGGTAGCCAAGTTCAACCAAGCTACCAAGAAGTCTCAGCAGTTTGTTCGTGTGACCAGCACGGGTCAATCTTCCTCGTTGATATGTTTTTTTTTATTGTAAGACATTTTTCTTCCATTTTAAGCAAGCAAGGCCGATGACGTTGGCGTTGAACGCGTTCGGAAAAAAGTTCCCAGGGAGAAAGGGGGAGAGACAGGCGTTGAAAACTTCACTGCTATGGAGATGGCTGGAATGACAACCAAAAATGAGGCTCTGAATATCCCAAGTACACCCAAACCATCAAGTGGCGGACTTGTCCTTGGATAATTACACCACAGATGATTGTATTTCGTTAGTAATCACATAGCCACCCTGGGATTCCACCACCAGTAAAACAATGGTTGATCCTTTTTTGTAGACTAAACCTTTCGTTGAAGCAGCTAGTTGTTAGCGGCAAACAACATGCAAACAATGGTGGCAACGGAATCCCAGGGTCCATGTGGTGGTTTCTCAAAACAGGGCTACCTCCAAACCATATCGATATATAGCAAACCATCCATTTATGGGGTTCCCCTGTGATGAGAAACCCCCATATAATCCGCAAAAAATTGGAAGCACGACACCAGTTCTGGTAGTTGCCATCACCATGGCTGCAGATGAACCTGAGGAGCTGCATCCCCCAAGCTTGGTTGACTATCACAGCGGGGTTGTGCCATCGCTGCTTTAGAGAATGAGATCCTCACCAACTGGGAGTCACCTTGCAATCAATGTCCGAACTTGAGGTACGAGATGTTTCACTGAAGCATTCGGAATCCAGGCAGGACGTTTGCTTTTGTGCGTACCTACTGTAAATATCAAAGTGTTGTTTCCGATGGATTGGTATCTCAACAGCCCAGCTAGACTCACAGCAAATTCGTTTGGAAGTCTTCCCGGTTTGGTCATCCATCCATGGGGGTTCGCAGCATGGCAATTGACTTTTTTCGTGCCTGGCTGGCTGGCCGGATGGCTCTTTCGAATGTAGCTTCTGAAAAACATTTTTTTAAAGCTAGATTCTGAAATGCGAACTTGCAAGAAAACCATATGCGAGAAGACCATGTGCATGGCCGGATGGCACGATGGCCGGCTGGCCGATGGGCGGTGGCCGGGTGGCCGCCTGCCCCATGGCTGATTGTGGTGGATTCTTTTTACGCTACAGCCTATTTTGATTCAATCGTAGGCTGCAGCGGAAAACTGCTTAGGAAGTTTGTCAATTTCCCGACCTGAAAACGCAAAGTTTTGTTTTGAAGTCCGCGCAGTTTTTTTTTCTGGAAATTCATGGATGTGTGTTTTGAAGGGGTACCCAGTTTAGTATTGACAGTCACGTTTGACTTTTCCGAACCATACCCTCGAACCATACCTCCGAACCATACCCCTATAGATAGGGGTAAAGTGAGGACAGCATTGGGGCTTCACAGTGTCTTTTTCACAACTTGTAGTTTGGATTGGTTCACTGGCTTCGCAGTTTTTTGTTCTGAGATGGCCCTGTTCTTGTGGGAAGAGCCTAGGCCACAGTTGAGGAAGCTAATGTGGGGTAGGACAAAAACCACAGCATTTTTTTTGAATAAGGCCTATGCGCCCAAGAGTCCGGATTGAAGTTTGACTTGACAAACAGTTGCATATCATAGAATACGCGTTCCATATGCTTGCAGCTGCTTGCTGCTTGCTGCTTGCTGCTTGCTGCTGGCTGCTGGCTGCTGGCTGCTGGCTGCTGGCTGCTGGCTGCTGGCTGCTGCATTATGACACTTGTGCTTTCAGGTTGGGAAAGGAATTTATCCCGAATCATACCCCGAACCATACCCGAATCATACCCGAATCATACCTCCAACTTGTAATTCGTGGGCAGTGGCCCATTCAGAGCTGCGAAGCAATAAAGGATACTTAAAGCTAATCCATCAGTCATCGTTGGATAATATGAACAATGAATGTTCAATCGTGGACGAATGCGAAGGAACTATCAATAACGGGTGAATAGGATTAGGAATGAACAAGCAATCATGGATGATTAATAAGAAACCATCAATCATGGTGCTGTCTACCTAGATCATGTCCATTCAGAACGTCTAAATTCCTACAATGTGCTTTGCTTTGTAGAAAGATTGCAAGCGACACACTGGGGAAGCCCCAGCCCTGCGTGCATATGGCGGAGAATGGCCTTCACTAGAAGAACCGAAGAACCTTTGGTAACATGGAAATTCATGCATGACAAACTGGGTTGATGCTTGTTTTTCGATCCCGACAAGGGCTATCCCAGAATTCACTTGTTGCGTGGATCATGGGTTTCCCACATTCTGAACCATACCCCCAAACCATACTCCCGAACCATACCCCCTAGACAAACATGCCAGGAAGCCCTGGTATGTCTACTTTCATTTAGGTCATTCATGCAAAAATGTTGGTAGCCCCCGGGTCTTGCGCTCCTCGTGCTGGGGGTGGAACTCGGTTAGGGTAGAGTGGACCCCGGGGGCGGCACTAAGGGTTCGTTTGTTCGTTCCCGATGAGCACCCTCTACCCTTCCCCCCTTGCATGCGCAAGAGCGACAGTGCCATGTGTTGTTTCCTTTTTTCTTTCGTCTCTTTTCTTTTCCTTTCCCCCCGTGTGTTTGCAGGTTGTGGTTCTTTTTCTCTTACGCAATGTTTGGCTCCGCTTCCAGTCGTGGTCTGCATTTATTTCACAATTTGGCTGCTGTACTGATTTCATCGCGCCCTCATTTTTTTCCTTCTTGCCGCTCCTGTTTTTTTTTTCTTTGGCGTTTTCTTGGTTCCTCCGGCCTTTCCGTTTTCCCTTTGCTTGTCTTCCTTCCTTCTGTTGGTCCCTCTCTCTCCTTGGTCCTCTCTGTCCGCCTCTCATTTTTTCCTTTTTTGTGTTGCTGTTGGTGTTGTTGTTGTTGTTGTTGTTGTTGTTGTTGTTGTTGCTGCTGCTGTTGTTGTCGTTGTTGTCGTTGTTGTTGCTCCTGTTGTTGTTGTGGTTGTCGTCCCTGTTTCTGCCCTCGGGTTTCGGTGCTTGTCAGCTTGCGGCGGCGGCCTTTGTTGGCCCCTTTGCTTGAGTTCTGCGTTGGGTTGTTGTGCCGGCGTTTGTTCGCCGGATGGGTTGGCGTTTGCCCGCCAGCTCTCCTCTTCTTTTCTGGTTGCGGCTGGCGTTCGTTCGCCAGTGGCCTTTGTTGGCCCCTAATCTCGGCTGGCATTCCGTCGACTTGTCGGTTGTTGTCAGGACGGATCTTCTGCCAGGGTTCCCTGCTGCGGATGCATCTGCCGCCGATGGTCTGTCTGAGGATGATGGTTTTGAGCCTACCCTTCCCCTGCGTTTCTCCCGTGGTGTTGGACCGCGCGTTTCTCTTGAGTCCCTTACTGGTGTTTGCTTGGGCGGCGGCCTCAGCTGGAGGGGTTCGGTTCTCTCGTTACCCGCGTTGTGTCCCTTCAATCAGGCGATGGGATTGTTCTCAACTGGACTTGTGTTCTCCTACTTAGTAGATGGGCTGTCAGAAGCTGGCGGGGAGGGCCTTCGATGACGTCATCGGAGGAGGCCCAGAGATCTGCTGGTGGAGGCTGAGACCCTTGACTGCGGCTACTGCCGCATGTCGTTCAACCAACCAACCAAAATGTTGGTAGAAATGCCATACACGAAGCTAATTGATGAGACAGAAACAAGTCATATGACGCAAAAGCAATTATTGAGCACCATTTTATAGTTGGTTGTCGCTCTTGGCCCTGTGGAGATTTAGGTGGAATACGGTGGAATTGTTCGCCAGTTTGTAGTATATTGTCCAGCTGCTGGGATGATGATGATATGAATCACAAATTGATCACGAAGGAAATAGAGGTCATCCGGCAAGATTAATTGATATTCTTCACCAATGCATAATTCATCCATTTGAGAAAATCACCAACCCTTGCTTTATGTGAAAATGATCAATTCTTGTGGGGGTGCCACGGTAGCAACGTTGGAGCAGAACCGTTCAAAGCTTTTCCGGGTAGGATCCAGTGATGGCGCAGGGTCTCAGCCATTCAATGACCCGCTAGTACACCCAAGCTAAAAGGAAGCTCAATATAGACAATTCATCAATCGGATTATTCAGTGAAAATTCAACTGATTGAGTTTCACAGATGCAAGCGTTGATCAAGACACCCACCACGGTTTTTCTAACCAACCCAGTTGTGATGGCTGGTCCTGCAACGACGGCGTTGGTGGTATCCCGCAGTTTCCCTCTAGAACTGTAGCCGGTCTCGCCGCTCTAGAAACATCGAGTTGCGCCTCCGGCCGGGTCTCCGAGCTCGGAAGAACGGCTCAGGTGCGACGATCTTGTCGTCACGCTCCCGTCTTTGAATACGGTTTTGGCACCAACATGTAGGGACTTGCAAGCAGAAAGATCACGCTTGCAGAGAAACTCATTATGGTTTCAACACCTGCGCGCCCAAGAGGCGACAAATGATGGTTCAGTGGGAAACCTAGTTCTTTGGCAGTTGTTAATTTTGGACAGAACCCACGTTGTGGGGAATTCAGTGGCACTGTCCCCGAATGAAGCGTGCCGTGAACCAAATCGACTTGATCATTTTTGGTGGGAAAGCTGTCCTCGATTTCTAGTGGTCGCCCATACATGGTGGCAGTTGTACCCAAACAATCTCAAAATCATAGTTGTTTGCGTGGAAGCAAGAACTTCCGGGCAAAATCATGCAAAACCATTTTCTTGTAAGACATTTCTATCGAGTGACTTGCCAGTCCAACATTTTATGGTGCCCAATTCAGCGCAAGAACCTGTAGACACACCGACATGATTGTGGATCACTAGTTCGGGTTTGGCTCCGTGGGCATTGCTTTTTGATAGGGTGTGCCCCTTATGGACTGGTGATTTAGGCAGACTCGAAAGTTGCTGTCTCTTCCCAACTTTTCGGTTTTAGGCAAGTGCCACTTGCATGGTTGGCTCAGGGGAACGGCTTAAATACGCTTACTATTTCTTACTAACTGTTCACCTCATGTTGTCTTAAGATAACACAACTACACTATTTTCTTATCCAAAGCAAAGGCAGAATGTTAGGAAGCCTCAGAAAATGGGATTCCATCCAAATAGGGCAATCGTTGTTTTTCACGTGTTTCACTTAGACACCTCATGTTCTTCCAACGAGTCTGCCCATGTTGGTATCTTCATGAATAGTCAGGAACTGATCGTTTTTCGTTGTGCGCCAGGTTGAAGGGCACGCATGAGCACCCCGCTTAAAAGAAGGGCCGTTTCCTGAACCGCAGGCGCCCCTTCTGAACAACAAAGGGAAAGCACTTTGGGGGTTTCAGATATGCTTTCTCCACTAGATCCCTGGGCTGGTTGTTGGTCATTGCAGTATCCCTTACACCTTTTTTTAGCCAACCTGCCATCCAGATTGAAATATGTTTGACACTTTATGTGAGTGGCAACACTATGGGAGAGACAAAAGACCACCCCAGCATATGATGTTTACTCACCAGCTGCAACAATTGTAAAAATAAAGATGTTTTATGATCAGCTCGGTTTCCCATTCTATAAGCACATTGAACATATACCATTTACATAAACACGGGATAGCTACTTTGCCAGTTGTTTTTCGATGAAATATGGTTGCTTGTTTGGACACAACATGGAGACCACCCACATGGACAGAATTCCTGAGGTAAAAACATGAACCAAACCTCGGCTATAAACCGCCCAACGCACTTTTATATACGTATCATCAATCAACTGCCCTAGTCTCTTCCAGTCTATACCTATTTGCTATTGAACATTCATGGCTACAAGACCTATACCCATTGATGGTTTTGAATAAATAGTGAATAGCTTTTGGCCCCTAGTCCAGTTCCATCTTTCGTTCGACACCCGCCGGAGTGCACAATTGGTCATGTTTGGGGGGGGCCAACTCGTAAATTTGCCTGGATCATTTCGAGCCATACAGATCCAATGTTTGGTTGGTCGCTAGTTGCTATCCCGAAAATTGCTCGTCATGTAGAGCTGCCATTCGCAGGTATGGTTGAACATCGAAACAGATTCTAGAACCACCACGACCAGCTGCAAGTTGCTCCACTCACTTAAATGGCAAAATTATTTACCAACTTACAACTGGTAGGGGCGATTCTGTGATGCGAATCCCGCTGAGTGAGACACCCTGAGATGTCATCATTGAATCCTGGTATCAGTCAGAAAGCCTGGGTCAGATGGTTAATAGGCCGCAATGGATCCATAGGCCCTTGCGCCTGCCACGGATTCCTAATGCCCAAGAGGGACAAAAGTGAGCTCTCCCTTGCGCCTGCCACGCAAAATGCACATTGATCAAAAAACGAGCACGGCGCGCAGACGAGAACGCAGCTCCGGAAGAGAGGTCTCCCGGCAACAGTATCGCGCGAGGCTTCTGTCGAAAACGGAAGATGAGGGAACGTTTTTGACGAAAGGGTCAGTCAGCGAATTAGCCGCGCGCGAGCGGAGCACACCTGGATCTACACAGGGTCCTTTTCAATTACCGTAAGAACCCCTTCAGTGCACACACTGTTTGGGGAAAAACGGGATTCCGTGCAAATAGGGCAACTGTTTTTTGACCGCGTGTTTCTCATGGACACCTCATGTTCCTCCAACGAGTCTGTCCAAATCGGCAGCAACTGATCGTTTTTCCTGGGACGCCAGCTTCCGGGGCACGCATGGGCACACCACTTATAGACCACTCCCAAAATAAGGGGCATTTCCAAAACCGTTGGCAGCCGCTATGAACAACAAAGCGAAGGCAAGTTGGGGCTTTGGCTTTCTCCACTAGATCACTGGGCTGGTTGTTGGTCACTATCCCTTACAACAAACAGTTTTTAGCCAACCTGTCATCAAGAGTGCTTGAGCTTTTTAAATGTGATGATATGGGAGATCCCAATGTCCACTCGAGGATATGATGTTTACTGGCCAGCTGCAACAATTGGATCCAGTGTTTGTTTGGTCGCTAGTTGCCCCAGCCAGAAAACATGTTCGTTAATTAGAGACCATCATCCCCAGGTAAGACTGAATATCAAAGTAGATTTGAGAACCACCATGCCCAAAATATTCATAACCAGGGTATGGTGGTTCTCAAATCTAACCAGCTGTAAGTATACCAATCATGACTGAACATAATCTAGCAACCATACCCAAAGTAGGTTACCTACTACATAACCAGCTGTAAGTTGCTCCACCTACTTAAATAGCTGGTCAAATTTATTTACCAGCTTACACCTGGCAGAGCGCGATTCTGTGACGTGACTCCTTGGAAGTGAGTGAACCCTGCCGAGATGTGATCATGGAATCCCCGCATCAGAAAACTTGGACCAGATGGTTAATGGGACCATGGGCATCGCTGGTTGCAGGCAAAGTGCTGCGTGTTTGAGTCTTCACATCTCAAACGTGGCCAAGTATGAACCGTATTGTAAGTCGGTATCCTTCTGTGCTGACCCATTCCCAATGTTGCATGTGTAAAAAAACATCTCCAGTGTCTATTCTGAACAACCCAATTTAGCTATGTTTTGTTCATGTTTGCTCTATCAGTTAACCGTCATCAGCCGTCAATTCAACATCACTTAGCCATGGGCCATACATCAAAGCTATCCCAGTCACAACTCAACGTACTTCCTTGCGCGCGCCAGCTTACACTTCAGCGGTCTCCAATGGCTCCCGAGGCCTCAGCCACCTCGTCAGTAGCCTAGCGTGACGTTGTGGAGCGTCCTGTGACTATTACTTCATCATACATGGTGGGTAAGGAGCATCAAGCAGCTCCTGGTTAGAAAGATCGTAGTTAGAAATTAAAGATGCTTACAGCCAGCCTTCCTGGCTGGGTGGTATTCATACTTTGGGGGTTTCCAAATAATCTGTCACGATGTTTGGGCCAACCTGCGCATCCTTTGATATGTTAAAGGGTCTGGGAGCCCCCTTTTTTTTTTTTGCGCAATCCGTTTGCTACTCTGGTCGAAGCGACCTAGTCCCCTTTTGTTTCATACTTTGCACTCTTGGTCGTTTGTAGCAGTTCAGACAGGTGAAAGCTTGAATGATTGGCTCGATTTTGATGAACTTTTCCAAACACCACCATGATAGCTAACTGTAGTTGTCAACAACGGATAACAAATCATCATCATGATGATCCTGAACAATTATATAGATGATTACTTGACATACATAATTAAGATGTCCAGCCAACGATGATCACAACCCTGTCATGGTGAACAGCTGCCATGGGAAAGCAACTATTGAATGATACCCTTCCCCCTTTTCTTGTTTGAATGTGTGCGTTTCTCTTTAGATTCTTGATGTGTCGTCATTATCTTGTTATCATTCAAGAAAACATTCAAACGAGAAAAGAGGAAAGGAAGCATTAAGATGGTTGCGTTGAAAATCAATGTTATCACTTAGATGGCTATCAAGTTATCATGCATGATTTGTCAAACATTGTGACCATTGGGTGAGCCGACTGGTGGTGCACCTTTCCGAACTTTTTCCCCACAGGTGATGCAGCCCGCGCCGCAGATGGGACCACCGCCCGTGCAGCACATGTACCAAGGAACTGTGCGCCTTGGCGAGGGGCGGGGCCACATCTAGGGGAGATACTTCGAGGGAGTGCTCAGGGAAAGCTGGCCAATAGGCAGGGAAACGACGGGGATGTCACAACTATTCCCCACCTGTGATGTGAGGGTTGTTAGATTTTGTCAAAGCTTGTTTGTTTGCGCCAACTTTTGCTTATTGGATTGACAATTGTTGGTAGATTGCTGCTGGCGCGATGTGTCCAAAATTGGTGATTGGTTAAATGGGCAAGACATACGCGAAATTCAGTGAATGAAACGGCATGTTCAAACAATAGTTTTTGTTCAATCCTGCCTTAAAGCTTTCAACTACCCATCAAGAATTCCCTTGCCCTCAAAAATCAAACGGTGGGAACGCCAATTGTTTGAATTCAGGCGGGGTGCGTTTTGGCAATGGACCGTAGGGCCTTCTTAACGAAGGGGTTCAGGAGCGGCCAATTGATTCGGATGTGACTGGTTGCATTTCCAAAAGACAAAACAGCGCGAGCGCTACACTATTATGTTGGCATGCTGCCTGAGACTTTGTGATTACTCCTTCAAAGGCATGGGTGAACATATCCTTTTGATTTTTCATGAATGCTTTCTAGTATATTGATGTGATGACCCAAAAAATCCGAATTATGGCAGGAAATTATTTTCTTTTCTGGCCAATCGGGTCAGGTGGCCTCGGGAAAGACATGAATCCTCCGACGGTTGCTAATTGAAATCCCCTTAGTGACAGGCTTCCTGTTGTCCTTTGTTGCAAGTTCTAGAACTCATCAAGAGGTTATCAATCTGATTAAAGGTTCTCGCAAAAATAATATACACGAGGATTGATCGTCAAAATCAAACGCCGGCCAGGTTTTCGGTTTGTTTCCCGGTACGAAATATTGCCAGGTCATGACCAACATGAACAGTGTACCACCCATGGGAGCTGTTTGGTAATCCCTTTTCGCTACGCAACGGCGTTTGGTAATAAGTCGTTGGTCACAGGCGATGGTAATTATGATGAAGAGATGGATGATAATTATGAAAGATGAATCGGGCCAATGCAAACCAACAATGCGCAATGGAAAGCGCTATGCAAGGCTATTGGCAACCTGAATACTTGTTAGTGACCTGAACCGCAGAGGGCTTTCACCATCTTGAGGCGCAAATCCCACTCTTTTGACGCACGTGGCTCACGGGCAGAGGCCTTGCGGGATTACAGGGTGGGGGGGACTGCTATCAGTCCTGAATCCACCGTTCCGCCAGGAATTTTCCATACGATGCCGTGTTAATAGTTTTTGACTGATTGTGAGAGATCGTTTGGCAAGGGTAGTCTATGTATGACCAATGAGGGGTGTCAAAACTTCGTGGTGATCGCTCATCGTAGGGGTCATGCATCTACCAATTCAAGCCGCTAAATCTAAATAAACGTAATGATATAAAGTATTTTCTTGCTACACCTACTGCGTATGTGCTGGCTGACAAACAGCCTCATCATTTTGCCTTGCCTACTGCATCTACACTCTTTACTACCTCTGGTTGATATTTTTTGAACTTTAATCAACAAGGCAAATCAATATATAATATACATTCAACTTTGTTGTTCATATTTTACATCACACATGCTATGTTGTATATATATATATATGTTTAACACATCTAGTTAAAACCTACTGCTACCGGGACCTGTCTTCTATCCAGACCATACCTGCCATTTGCTTACTACCTGTGCAACATCTATATGGCTGTGGGTCAAAATCCTGCACCCCTGGTTCCCTATCATGAACCTTAGTTTTTCGTGTTTTTGTTGGTAAATATTAAGCCACAGCCATATGCCATTTCTTTACTTTCAAGTATTGTGTGTGTTGTACATCCATCTACCAATATTGTACCTACATACTACATATCCCCCACTGCGTAACGATGGAAATTTGCAAAAAGATGCACCTTGCAACCGACCATTGCTTGTCCATAAATGCTTGTGCCAGAAACAATATTTTCCAGTTTGAAGCATCATGTACAGTCCGGTTCGTATGTGCTACCCGGGAAGCAGCCTCATCATTTCATACTACATACATATTGCATCTATACCCATTTCATTTCTATACTACCTAGGATTTCTTTTTGGTATTTATGTACATGGATTTGATATAGTATATATGCATGCTTTTTGCTTTACATATGCGTAGATCACATCTACATAATCACTTACCACTAAGAAACACATATCTACTCTTCAAACCATATTTTTATTTTGCTTACTAGCTTCACACATCTATAGGACACTTGTTTGCTTCCAGGTACTGTTTGTACTATACATCTATCTACCAATATCGTACCTACACTCTACATATCCCCCACTGCCTCACCATTGGAAGCTGCAAACAGGTGCAGCTCGCAACTGACCAATCCTTGCTTTGAACTGTTGGTGGCAAAAACAAGTTTTCGGTCCGAAACATCATGATTTACGTTCCAATTTACGGAATAATGCCATACACGGATACAGAAAACGCGTAGATGATGTATGTGGATGGATGGATGGATGGATGGATGGATGGATGGATGGATGGATGGATGGATACATTGAAATGCTGACTGTTACATGCCAATCGCCAGATAGCAACTTATCATGTGGTCGCTGGACGTCCTCGAAGGTTCCAGGAAGACAAAACTTTGTGCGAGGTGGGGATAGCTGCTGGCGCACGGAAAGACTGTGCGGGAAAGAAACGCGCCTTCACCGCTTGGGTCAATGAAAAAAAATGGTTTTGAGTCTTCATGTGTCTGTGCACTCCCAACATCCTGCTTGTTACCCTTGTTGTCAACGGTCGCCGGTTTCATCGTGCCACTGTGCAGTAAAAGAAAGGACTGTCCTTCCCAGTCGTTTGCGGCTGCATTGAGGAGGTTGCCGAGGTGTCTATGATGTCCAGTGTTTGATGATCGGGATACCAGCCGTCGGCTCGGTTGTCAAACAAATTGGCCATAGGGAAGGGATTGATAAAGCGCTGTTGGGAGTTGGAAACAAAGGCGGACTACCCCAACAATGAACTGGTTGATAGTTTCAGCTATTTTGTATTTCAACCATACCCGGGGGTGAGGATCTACTTGTGAATCAGTTCCGCCAACCACCAGTCTACAATGAAGATGACCAGACTTGCAAGCAGATGTATCCTTTTGTGGTGCCTATCAAACTATTTGATCAAAGCAATTACATTACCAGACACACGGTATGTAGCTTCTGGCTGATGGTTTTAAATCCAGGCCAGTGCCCCTTTTCATAAGGAAAAGTGGTGGTTTTAAACATTTTTCCCGAAACGGAAATATCAACAAATGGTTGGTTGACTTGCGCATATGTTTCCTCTTTGGGGTGGTTCAACCACCAAACAGCATGGTGTATGTTTTAAGTCGACGGCATTCAGAAGCCCCCTCAGCCTCACTTATAGCCTTTGACCAGGTACACTCAAGTAACATGGCTGGTTGGAAAATCACCATAGTTTATTACGAGAAACTTCGGGAAATGATCCATGTATGGTGGATTTTCCAGCTAGCCATGTTAAATTCCCAGAGGGAATGATTCATTGTTTGTTTTCTGGGTCGGGACAGTGCCCAAACACAACATGACTGATCGAAGCTGAGACACATACCTCTCTTGATCTAGCATGTGCCGTTCCCGAAGATAGCTGTTCATTGTCTCAATTCTTTCATCAAATGGTTTTTGTGGAACACTTTGACGCACTGCGGCTTGCAAAGACAAAGTCTGGGCTTCACTTCCAACTCCGGGATACTCTTCATCTAACTGCAGGGTCACTACGAAATACTGCCGATGGTCTCCAGAAACTCTTGCCGGCCAATGTATTTCGAATACAACTGGGAACCAATCAGGATCACTGCTACTTGCATCAATATACACAAGCGTTGAAAGGTTATATGGCCAGATTGTTTACCAACATAACATACTGGCTAAAACTATACCACATTGTGTAAGGCAAAGGAGTCAGCGCAATCCAATAGGCCGACGTCCAAATCAAATCATCCTCGGCCCAAGCTGCCACAACCGAACCAGTTGCCCCGGGACGGTCCACATGCGCCAGCCAACCAACCAATCAAGCAATCCACTAGCCGAGACATCGGGGCTGTGTACCCGGTACGGTAGGGAATTTGCTGCCCTTCAGTTATAAACAAGCACCTGTCAGCGGTATAATGACACCTACCTGGTAGCTCAGCAATTATCAGTCTTGGGTTGTGAATGCTTGTGACCATTGTATTCTGTTGGTTCACAACCAACCATTGCCAAGACAAAAAGCGTGTTGAACAATGGGTTTGGTTGTCTAACCATAGATTTTGCCAGGTGATCATCAATGATTCAATCCTGCTTGTAGTTTGACGACCGCTACTGGTGACCATGGATGATCATTGGAGAAAACATTGAAAAACAACAATTCCTTGTTTAAGGTTTGCCTATCATTAAGCCTTGCTAACCATCATTGACCCCGACCAACCATGACATGAACCATCGTTAACTTCCAAGTAACCATCAGGAGTCCATCATTAGTCCATCGTTAACCGGCAATAGCCAGTACTAAGCATCATAAATTCAACACTATCCACCATCACTAGTCCATCATGGACCATCATTCACGCTCTTTAATCATCATCAGTCCATTGATAGCCCATCATTAACCTATCGTTAACCCTCAAACTGTCATCCTCCATTCACCATCATCAGCCATCAGTAACCATCAATAACAATCTTGAACTTTAAACATCATGAGCCATGATTAACCATCATAAACGTCATTAAGCCTCATTAATCGTCATGAAGCAGCATTACATGATCCTCACCAACCTGAAGTAATCGCTCTTAACCAGCAACCATTAACCATCACAAACCATCATCAGTCATTAATCCATCAGTAGTCCATCATTGACCATCATCAACCACCAAAGAAGATCATTATCGATCACTAACCATGAAAAACCCTCAGCAACCATCAGTAGCCATCCTTAGTCCATGATTCGCCCACCATGAAACCCTCAGTAAACATCATTAGCCCGTCATTAGCTCATCAAGATCCATCATTAACCATCAATAGCCATCAGTAACCATCGCCAGTCCATCATTAGCCCATGATTGACCATCATTAACCACCACGAACCATCATTAGCTTTCATTTACCATCAGTAACAATCATGAACCCAGCGTTGACCATTGTGAAGCATCAGTAACCATGAGTAACCATCATTATCCATCATTAAATACCACCAAAAATCATTAACTTCCACCAGCCATCATTCGCCGTCATTTGTCCATCATCATTCGTCCGCAGCCACCATCAGTCCATGTTTGATCATCATTGTCCATGACTTGGCAATCATTTGCCATTATTAAATATCGTCAACCATCATAAACCGTCATTGATCCACCATTGGTCCATCCGTAACCATTAATTAAGTATCATCAACAATTGTTAACCGTTATCAAGAATTGGTCCATCATTAAGCATCATTAGTTTGTCAATCACCATTTTAAACCATAATGAATCGGTCGTTAGCCCATGATTAATCCATTCTTGGCCCATCATTAGCCATCATGAGCCATCATTTACTGTCAGCAACCATCATCAATCATCATTAGCTATCATCAACCATCATGGAGCATCATCAACCCATCTTTTGTCCATCATCAAGCATTTTGAACCAGCATAAACTATCATCAATTCTCATTAATCATCAATCATCATCCATCATGAATCCATCGTTTGTCCATCATTAATCATCACTAGTTTTTCAATCACCATCATTAATCATCATCAGTCGCCATTGATCATATTCAACCATCATTGACCATGATTAACTACCACTAAGTATCATCCACCATTAGTCAATCCTTAACCATCAGCAACCACCATGAAGCCATGTTTAGTCCCATTAGTCCATCATTTGTCCATTATTTACTAAGAATTGATTGATCAGCAACCACCACCATCGTTTCGTCAGTTTTGCGAGGAGGCTCCCCAGTACGAACAAAGGCGGCCGTGACCAGCTGTGGTGGTAAATGAGTGGTCAGTTGATGGTTTATCATGGTTGATTAGCCATGATGGGCTGATAGCAGGTAAGTAATGATGATTGGTTTAGGTAACATTGATCCTGGTTCATTTGGGTAACATGAATCGTTGTCGTGGTTGATTACGACAAAGTAATGGTTATTGGTCACATGAACAACCATTTCTGATGGCTAATACTGGTTCATGACTCACAAAAGTGAGTGACGGTTTGTAAGAGTTGATAATGATGGCTGATAACAATCATGGGCACCTCGGTTGTTCATGATAATGATAACCAATGATGGTTGATGATGGTTCGTCAGGATAATGATTGTTGATGATGGCCCACATGAATAGTGTTGACTTTTCTTGTCAATAGACATCCAACGATGGTTGAACAGTTGAACAAGCAATGACAAAGGGTGAGGATGGTGGTCACTGACGTTTAACGGTGGTTGGCTATCCTTAATGGTGTTTGAACATGATTAGTGAGAGATTTTGGACCCATATAAACCATATGACTTTACAAGGCTGATATTTTGGTGAGAGTCACCAGCTAGATCGCTGGTGTAATTGGTGCCGGCTGAATTATGTGAACCTACCATGATCTACCATGGGTGTCTAGTGACATCGTGGTCATAAGCTACAACAATTGTTGCAACACACAGCTACGCTCTTTCTGCATAGGGCGGATATTCGGATCTTTGGATCATTGCAGCCAGTGGTTCGCTGTCTTAGTGGATCTGAAGGGAAGGTTGCTTGGTGTTGGAATTAATTATTACAAAACTGGAGAGTTTACAACGCGTGCATCAAGTGCCAATGATTGTTTACTTGGAGGGTTATGAGGGTTGAATCAGTTCAACCAATCTCGATGGTATATATTGCCTGTCGCTTGTTTACGCAAACTTGGAATAGGCAGTATCCTCAGAATCAAAGCAATCTTTACAATGGTTGTAATGGTTGCTGCTTCCTACTTTGGAACGTCCACTCAATTCAAAGTCGATGATGGTGAACGATTCTTGTCGTGGTAAGCAATGATAAATGATGTATCATAAGGACGCTCATAACCATCAAGTACGGACGATTTATTGACGATGTTTATCACTCATGAGCATGAGAACAAGATGAATGACTAATTCATGATGATTCACGATGTTTACCATTAATAGATGGTGCCTATTTATTGACTCCAAGATGTTCGTTAGCCGCGCGACCCATGCCCAGCCGCGCTGGATTTGTGACCGGCTGGAAAATGAAGCCATGAAATTTGCTTGCGCCTTTTGATATAACCCCATCAAAAACAGCCCAGACCCATGGTTATAACCGCCTTATTGAAACTCCAATGAAATTCCATCTACAACGACCTACAACCGCGACCACGGCGATAACTTTCACAATGATCATTAGACTCGGAGACGCGAATCCAGTTGCACTTTTGGATTTGCGTGCTTGCCCCGCTATCTTCTTCTTGGTCATTTTCAGATTGGTCGTCATGGATTTGCGATTGCAATGTGTACAGCCTTCGGCTACGCTATAGTTCTCATTGTTGATTGTGCTCTCGTTGATTTATGATCTGCTGTGTCTTGTGAAGTAGCAAGCTTGGCACAGGTATCCTAGTGGTTGATCGATACAGACCCAAAATTTGTTCACTGCATGATTCTCGTCATTGGTTGCGTCGCATGTGTATAAACATGATTCAGTTTGGCGCCATTTTATGCCTTCGAGAGATGAACATGGTTTCAAAAGCATTAATATATACATGTTTGTAGTGTATAAATGTATGTATGTAGTGTGTATGTATGTATATATACATATGTTTTTCATTTCTACATTTATATATCTATATGCATGAATTCATGTACATATCATTACATATATGTTTTTCTTGATATACACACACAAACATACGTATGTATCAATTACATACATTTGTGTGTATATATATATATATTTGTTTTTTAAATGCACAAATATGTAAATAAATATGTATATATATTTACATATATATAGATTATACAAATAAGTCAATTGACATCGACGCATTAATGAACTCATGACCCCCACCTCAGCTGTCTTTTTCTCTGAAGGCAGCAGTGGGAAGAGGCGGCGGGTTTGCACATTGGGGCAACGGTATGGTGCCGTAGCAGCACCCAGAAATTCATGCAAACGTGAACATCAGATACATACATGGATCACATTCACGGGACGGTCAAGATCGCCAAGTGACAAGTTAGAGATGGGGATAACAATGCAATCAAAGGGAAACAACGTATGACGACCATTGATAAACTATTACTATCACCATCTAAAGACTAAAAAGTCAGTGCCAAATGTGGAGGTATGCCCTCAACGGGTTCTTGCCCCTGAATACGTGTTGTAGAATATGTCAGAGTGTGCATATTGCTTTATTATAAGAGTACATAGGATCAGGCAATTGATACCAAGTGTGATTTGATATTTTCTATTCTTTTTGCGGCCCTGCAGTAGTTACGAGTTAGAATAAAGCCCGATGTAGCTGGTAGAAATGGTTGCCCTCAAGGTATAAATGAACACCGTGATTGGATGTTTTTTGTCTTTATAATAATGACATTCACCTGATAGCCAAACAAATATCAAACACGGGTTGTTTCTGGATATGATTTATACAATGATGGTTAGACCAAGCATTTCCAAGAAGTTGAAACATTGGTTTGGTTGTCTAAGCATGGATTTTGCCAATTGATAGATAGCTGTTTCATCATGGTTGGAGTTGGACGGCCGGTAATAGTGACCATGGATGATGTTTTTGGGGAAAACACGCCGCAAAAAAAAACTGTTTGGGGGGTTTAGGGTTTGCCCACGATTAAGCTTTACTAGCCATGGTTGACCTTGACTTGACTAAACACGACCAATCCTCGTTTCAACATTCATCATTATCCCGACACTCCATGTATGGTATACTGACGTATGCTTACAAACCTGTACGCGCAAAATGACCCGAATGAAGGTAGATATACCATTCACGGAGTATTGGTGATTTGAGCGTTTTTTTCTTGCGTGTGTTCGCAGCTTTTCAAACGGCCCCATGTTTATGCGCATGCGCTGGTGGTTTTGTGGGATCATTTTTTCATTCTTGGCAAGCTGTATTTGATTTGTGCTTTTTTATCGTCGCTCTGGTTCCCAATCGGTTCTTGCAAACTTTTCAGTCTGATATTGATGCGGTTGGGAATATCCAGCTTGATGGCGGGGTGACAGATAGGATAGTTTTTACAAGTTCAGTTCGGTATCTTCCACGAACGTCAAGGGAGACCAGGGGCCAACAACTAGCAAAACTTCAAGTCCATGCTTCACTTTGTGCGATGATCTTTCTCTAGTTGTTTTCTGGGTCGTTGCAGTTTACTAATCCCACAGAGGGCGATAGCGTCACTTGGATGTTGGAATATAATGGGTCACGATAAAAGGTGCCTGGCCCGCGGCAAGGCAGCAGAGAGAAGACGTGAGACGCAGTGAAGGCTAGACCGGTAGCTGGCAATTTTCAAGTGTCAAGTTGCCAATGATGCTATAGCGGCGGCTGGCTTGGGGAATGAATGAGCTCGCAGCTTGACAGATTTGTGGTTTGAATTCGGCAATGGATTGTCTAGAATTTTCGCAAATTGTCGCAATCACGCGCTATTGACATGCGTTTGGTGTGGGTGTCAGAACCTGCATGCCCATCCCAAAGCAGACGCCGCTGCCACTTGCGGATTTTGCGGAAAGGCTGTCGCAACTCTTGCCGGGGCGGTCTGGTCCATGCCCTAGAACTCATTGCGTTCGTGTCCTCGCAAAAGCCTTTGCAAGCTTGTTGGGATCCCGTAGCGGCGCTGCGTTGCTTTAACCGGCGCCTGCGTGCTAATTGAGAACGAAGAAAATAGGGGCCCCACTTACACGTGTCCTCTAGTGAGTATGACAATCAAGGTTCGCCCTAGCGCCATGCAACAAAATTTGTTTCGAAATTTACGACTGCTAAATGTCATACAATGTAAACAAGTTGCTGGAGGATTCGTGGGCTGGTGGAGAATTTGTAATTTAATGTTGTGCGCTGTTGCGCTTCTAGTCATGAGTTTCGGATGATTTGGTTGAGCAAATCCAATCAAAGTTGGAACATTGATGCTTGTCATTGTTTGCGCATGGTGCCGGCTGCAATGCATCCATACCTGTGATTTAGTGTTCCATGGCGCTTCATGCTTCTTTATCCTTGGGAACAGCTGCGATTGATTGAATGTTTGGTTCCCAGTTCTGGTGTGAATGTGTGTGTAAACTGCTTTCACACGCAGTAATGAGATTGATTTTTCCTAAGTAAGGCAGGGGCTGCGCTGGATGTCATAGTTCTGCAGCCAGCGAAGACGGCTATGACATTCAGCGATATCAACCTGGGACGCTGGGTTGACGTACCGGCTTTGAATGGTTAAACTAGTTGTTCAACTTCAAGCTGTGTCCAATTCGTGCTTCGGAAAATCAACGGCCTGAATGACGAATGGTTAAACTAGTTGTTCCAAGCTGTGTCCCATTAGTGCTTCAGACAAACAACGGATTGATCGAACTCTGCTTTGCAGCCGTCGGCAGCTCCTGCAGTCATATTGAGTATCAATCATATGGCATACCATCCTTTCTATGTTGGATACGGAGAAGATTTTTCATGTTGGATACGGCTTTCACATTTGAAATGGGATACATGTCTAGACTACTCATCGCCTGAAATGCACAAGAACCTCAAGCGACGGGTACCTCAACCGTCGCATCCTTTTCATTCAGACACAAACGGCAAGTGCGTGGTTTGCTGCTAGCTCCAGTTTGCTGGACTCTGCGGATGTCAGGTGGCACTTCGTGGTATGCTGTATGCTGATCATTTTTGTATGGATGAAGGGTTGCGTCCTGGTACTATTACATTGCAATCTGCCCCGCGGGTGTCATAGTGCGTGTGGGCACGGATCTATTGCGGATACCTGGTTGCAGGCTATCAGTGATGATGTCTCAGTGGCCATGGGGGCTGGCTGATTTCTATATAATGGATTTTACGTATATACAGGAACAGCAGCATTCGAATAGTAATTTGGATGCCATCCACCGTGCGCTGATACTTTACCATCCAGCGAGGGCAGCTCCTCCATATTTGGTTGAAAAATTGAAAAATTTGGCTTGCTGATAGGTGGCTGTATGTAGAAATAATTGCGTTCTATGTTAGCGCGGTTTGGGCCCATGTGCCGCTGACGGGTTTCTTGCTGGTTCTTTGGTTCTTGGGAATGCCTAATGCCAAGTACATCTATCTACAATGTATTCATGTTTCTTACCTATTGGGTTACAGTTGTGGTTTTTTGGTTCCAAACTATGGCCTGCCCATTCTTTGTTAGCGGGTTAGTTCAAGTTCATTAAATGGATACTTGGTGACAAATTTGGGTGATTACAATCTGGTACATCATTGTTGTTTTTGTCGTGCGGGCGCCTTGCTTGCCATGGGGTGAGTTGCGCTCCATGGGTGTTTGCGAAAACCGTTGATGGGGTGGTTGCTTTTGGCGACAACTACATGATATTGTTAACAGGCGGTTGCAACGCATGGTGCCATTATGTTTGTTGTTGGTATGCAGGCAATAGCTGCCACGTGGCTGCATTCTTTGCCAGCCTTCACATTGGTTAGCGGTCTTGCTACCCACGGGATCAGCTGCATTCTATGGTGTGGAGGTGCCTGGCTTCGATGGGGCGTTCTGGTTTATTAAACTTTGGTGCGGCGGTTTATCGCTAATCCAGTCTGCTACACTAGTGGCTGCAAAGTGTGCGAGTGCCTACGTGCAATCTGTTGTGAGCTGGTGGTTTAGTAGGAATTATTGAATTCTGCAAGTAATTGGTTGGGAACGCGTGTGTGGAAATGTTTTTCTATCTGTCAGCCAAATACTTGCTTGTGTGTACCTTTGGTTTGAACTATGTAACCTCTTTGTTCTACACTGTGAGCATGGCCCAGTGGAAACTAACTAGTAAAAATGAATCCGTTCATCCAAGGCGTCCCATGACTTGGTGAACTGGTGGCATGACGGAAAAGAAGACCCCCAGTGTCGTGAGTTTAGTTTTGCCCTTGTTTGATCTCTACGCAATGTTGACATGCCACTTGTTCTTATACTTCGAATCGTTGACCAATCGCAAGGTGGCCTTCTTCAGAGAAAAACAACAGTTGTATGCGCGGGAACATATGGCAAGAAGATCGGGGTTTACAGTGTTAAAGTTGGTGACCTGCGCATCAGGTTAGCTGCCCATCATTTCCTCCCCCCATGCGTTTCCCGTCCCATGATGGGTTCATGGTTGGAAAAAGGAAACGGACGTGAAATCGAGATGAAAAAGGACCAACAAAAAACTGGGGGAATTCAAGACTTGGAAGGGACATGAAAAAAACAAATTAATCAGTAAATTTAAATCAACATGAGGACATACTAAATGAAAAGTTTTGCATTCCGTGACTGCATTGTATTGAGAAAAAAACCTTGAGATCAAATTCAGCCAAGACCAAGCAAGTGATGGACATTGATCCATTTAAGAAGAGGAAACTGTTGAAAAATGAAATCATTGCAGTTTCCTAAGCCTGAAAAAATGGGGCACTTATTTTCTTCTGAACAATTTTTTAATGTCGTGTTTTGCTCAGCTGGACCACGAAGTCCTCGCGCTGCTGTCGCTAGGTTTCAACCGATCCGGCGTGAAACATTCAAATCTCAAAATAGTTTGGAAGTGTCCGGCAATTTTGTTGGCCCATCGGTCCATCTGGACCTGCGGCTTTTTAACCGCAGGGGTTTGCATTCCACGGGTGGACGGTTGAAACCTGCGCGTGTTGACAGCAGGCAGCATTTGGTTGCGACCTGGGCCGTGAATCGGCATGTTTGAATTTGGAGCGGAGAAAATCGAAGCTCGTAGCAGCTGGATTATACTGCAAGACGATGGCCAGTTTCGGATTTTCGCATGCCATTTGAGTCACTGTTCCGTCGCACTTGGATGGAATTTTGTCATGTCTGCAACTTTGTTGCTGACGCATCATTAGGCGTCCGTTCTTGCAAATTGTCATGGTAGCAACAAGTTCGTTTTTCTCTCTATGGATGCCGGCAGCAGTGTTCGACTGCTTTGGGAAAGTGTGGTCCCCATGAAATTTGAGTTGAGGGTGGTTTGGGGATGTTCCATTGCATATGATTGGGGTTAGCCATGGCATTACTATTGGGGTTCCTAACCATTGACCGACCATTACTTCTCATCACTCACCATCAAACTGACTATTCAAGTGGTAAATTCTCGCAGAGGTGAAGCAGTTGTGATGTTTGGTCCTTTGTCCATGTTGTTGGTTGAATTCCGCAATTTTTCTCCGAGCTGGTCGCGCTGTCTTCATCGAATTGCCGCTGATCCAGCTGCGCCTCGGAGATCGCAAGAATGGCTGCCATGCGTTGACAATAACTTTGCAAGGTTCCCATAGTGTGTCGGCCACATAGTCTGGTGTTCTGGTTTGGAAACAATTGGGCAAAATAGGTAGCCACGTAGCCCGGCTAGGACAGGGTGACCTGATGTTGATGGAGAGAGGAGAGGGAGAGGGAAAAAACATTACAACAAGAAAAACTCCATTAACTGGCCATTTTTTTGCCGCATTTCATTTTGACGAGCCCGGGAACGCCATTTTTCACAGTACGTAATGGATTCCGCTGTTCGTTAAAATATCCATTTGCCCAAGTGAACGATGATAGTGAACCATAGGGAACCATTTTTCCGGACCATGTCATTGTCCCTCCCAATAGTTTGTTGTTGTGGTTTGCTTGGCATTTCGTGTTTTTCCACTCGCTGCCAACCTGGTTTCCACAAACTTAGGTTCACAACATCATGTATGCACCGTTTGCGGCTCAGTGAACCTCAGCGGCCATGGCCAAGGTCTGCGCAGAATTACCTGTCCACCTCGTCATTTTGGGTGGTCCAGAAATCCGGGGACCCCAAAGAATTGTTATTCACTATTAACATCATCAATTATAAGCAATATCAACCATTCTTGGCCACTAAGGCTACGAATGGATGATGAATCGTGGTTCATATTGGTGTAGCGGCATCATCCCAACAAAAAAATGGTCGGAAGCTCTAAGCAGGCAGCATGCATGCGATGCCGAGTTGGTTCCTTCAGAGATTTATTGATCTAATCCTTTGAACTAGACACGCATGTATGTTTAGACGAACGGAAGAGGGTCCTGCTGGTAAACTCTTGGCGTCAATAGTTTTGGCGCCAACATGTAGCTTTACTGGCACACATGGGCACACCACCTACAGAGAACCCCCAAAATAAGGTTTGTTTCCTGAACCGCAGGCGGACCTTTGGAATAACAAACGGATGGCATATTGAGATTTTGGACGCTATGCGCTTTCTCTAGTAGATCCCCGGGCTGCTTGGGCATCCCTTACAATGAAAGCACATCAATATGGCAACCTGATGGAAATATGTTTGAAACTTTCTGCAAGGATATCGGCCTGCAGGGCACGACTCGTTGACACTGGCACGGACCTTTAAGCTAAATTTTTCGTGTGCTGAATTGACTTTATAGCGAAAAGCCCCTTGCATGCTGAGCCCCTTGCATGCTGGTCCCAGACCTCCAACATTCAACCAACCTTCAACGGGCAGCATTTCTTCAGCGGTTTACTTACCTCTGCTCAGTTTTTTCTTGTGTGGGGCGCTCACTGTCTGAAGTGATGCAATTGTTGCATTGGGTTGATTGTTCACATGGTGATGTTTTGCAACTTTGGCTCGTGGATCCCTGAATTTTCACTGGGAGTCTTCTAGGTATCTTTTCCAAGCTACAATTTTGTTTCTCTTTTCATCACCGCATACGAACTACCGAATTTGAGGGTCAAAATCGTTTCAAACTTGCAATCTGGTTGATAAGACTTGTGCCTACCTGGCACAACAGGATCAATGCTACTTCACTCAGCCAGCTAGGCAAGCCTCCTATTCCGTGCCCATAAGTCCACTATTGCATCAAGATCGTGCACGACCATCTCATACTATGACTAAACTACCCCAGCATATGATGGTACACATCCAGTTGTAACAACTGTGTAACTGGTGGTGTTTTATGAAAAGCTCAACGTCGCAATATTTCTACATGCACATTAAGTATACACCGTATACATGCAAATATATATATATATATTTATTGACTTATTTTATTTTTATATTTACATGTAAATATTAGATAGACGTTCGATGCACTATGGTTGCTTTTTCGATCTACTATGGTTGCTTGCTTGTACACAAGAAGGAGACAGCCCATATTGACACAATTCCTGAGGTTGTTGAGGCGGAACCAAACCTTGGCTGTAAACTACCAACCAACACGCTTGATCTTCTACACATTTGCATGCATATCATCAATCAACTGCCCTAGTCCCTTTCAGTACTGTACCTGTTTGCTATTTAACATTCATGGCTACAAGACATAGTCCCGAGTCCAGTTCCATTTGCCGCTGCAACACCAACCGGACTACACAGTTGGTCGTGCTTAGTGGGGGACCAACCTGTATCTTGTCCGGATCATTTCGACCCTGCTCGTCATGTAGAGCTGCCATTCGCAGGTATGGTGAACATCAAAGCAGATTTTAGAACCACCATAACCAGCTGTAAGTTGCCCCACCATAACCATCAAATTGCTTGTCAAAATTATTTGCCAACTTGCAACTTGTGGGGGGCTGTGATTGGAATCCTTGGCCCTGAGTGAAACTCCGAGCGAGATGTGATCATGGAATCCCAGTAAGCCTGGGTCAGATGGTTGATGGGTCCACAGGCATCCCCGGTTGCAATTCAAGAATCTTGCACGTTCAAGTCTTCACACGTGAAATGTGAAGATATATGAACAGCATCCTAAGGTGGTACCCTTCTGTGCTGACCCATCTTGAATGTTGCATTTGTAAAAAGAAACATCTCTGTTGTCCATCATGAATCTTGAACAACCCAACTTGAGCTTTGATTTGTTCATATTCGTTCTATCAGTTAACCATCATGAGCCGGCAATCAAGCATCACTGAATCATTATCTAAGCGTCAATTAGCCATCATTAGCCATACATCGAAGCTATCCTAGTTACAACTCACAAACACTGCCGTGGCTCGTTGCAGAGGCCTCAGCACCGTCAGTAGCCTAGCAGAGCGTCAGACGTTGGGCTCCTGTTGTGGATCCTGCACCGTGGTGACCATTATTTGATGGTACATGGTGGGTTACGATTAAGGACATCAAATGCTTTATGGTTAGAAATATCATTATTACTACATGGTGGCTAATGATGCTTACAGCCAGCCATTTCTATTTCTGCATAGCCATTCAACCAGGCTCAAGCCTTTCTGGCTTTGTGGCTTTCATACTTTGGGGCCAACCTGGACAACATCCTTTGATACGTTAAAGGCTTGCGGACCACGCAATTTCTTTGCGCAATCCGTTTGCTATTCTGGTCGAAGCAACGGGGTCCCTCTCTTGTTTCATAATTTGAAAAAGATTCAGCAGTTTCGTATCATCCCTCGCCCTGGTTTTCACAGATATGTGAACTTCTTGAACTGGATGGGTTAATTATCTTGGATGCGAAGGCCCCCCTTGATCTCCACACACATAAGAACGTCAGACTTCACCTTGTCATCGATATGCAACTGATTGACCGTCCAGTTTGGTTGTCCGAGAGCATGCATCTTTTGCGTTGATTTCGACAACGCAGTGGAACGATGAGCTTTTTGATGTCTTCTTTTGGGTGCGCGTTCACCACTAGGTTTCCCCTTTGTTTCCATCGACCAATGAGGCCGGGTCATCGTGCAGCACATGCATCCAGTCCACTACGCACCTTGGTCCAAGTATCACTTGGACGCTTGGGAGTCAACCCCAGTGGATGAGGTTTACACTGGGGGCAACCTGGAGAAAGGGCTGGCTGTGACCCACGGAGGACACAAAGCCCAGGTACGACAAGCAAGCACCATACTTTGATTTCAGTGCTGGATTGTTGGGAGCATCAGGGAACAGTTCTAGATGGTGAATCCCTATACTAGCTGGTGGTTGGGAGGGAGGTAGAGAGGCAGGGGTATCCCCAGATTGCTTTGAAGGGGGAGCTAAGGAGCTACCACGAGCGTTCCAGTAAAACTGCTGAAAGATTCTTGTGATGCTTTGTTTTGGCCAACTTTTAGCCGACCCGGAAGTGGCCAAGGGATGCTCAGGGTACAATTTGCGAACAGTGGTTTGTAGCAGAAAAAACATCAAGCTTGAATTATTGGCTCGACTTTGGTGAATTTTCCCTTGATCGCCATATCAATTAATTGCAGTTGTCAACAACGGATAACAAATCATCATGATGACAATCTGAATAACTAGGCTAAAAAGATGATCATTTAGGTGATGATAAGATATGATTGCCTATGATGGTCATGAATCACCGTTATATCGTTATACCTGTCTACAAGTATGATCATTTTTCCAACTGTCCAGTCATCGATGTCATCACCACCCAGGCATGGTGAACAGTGGCCATGGTCAGAAAGCTGGTGACCCATCAGTTTGGAGCACCAGAAAAGGATAGTGAGTCTTGAAGATGCCACTATGGTACCAATATCTTTCTCCTTTACATGAATGTCTATGAACATATCATGATTATTGAGATATATATGTCTTATTTATTGGTTTTGTTATCACGTATTAGCTATATCTAGCATGTCGTATTTCATGGATTTTGTTAGCACTAGCTATCAACCATGCGTTGTCGAACATTGTGACCATTGAGCTATGAGCTTCGGTGGTTGATGCACCTTTTGGGACCCATCAGGTGATGCAGCCCGTGCCGCAGCCGCGAGTGGTGCATGCGGCCCCTTTGCACCTTGGTCGGCGGTACAGTACCACGTCTTTGCAGCAAGGCGGATCGCGGATCCCATCACATCTTAGGGAGATCCGTCACAAGGTAATGCCAAGGGGAGCTGCCCAATCTGGGGGTTTCTCAAAATAGGGTACCCCAAAAATGATTGGTTTGTTATTATAAATGATTATATATCGATGATTTGGGGGTACCCCTATTTTGAGAAACCACCATCTAGAGGATGGAGCTGTCAACACCTCATTTTGGCAGGGAAGCGTTTCGGGGATGTCACATGTTTTTGTTTTTTTTTGATGGAAATTGACAATTGTTGGTGGGGCATTATGTAGGGCCCAAAATCGTTGAGAATTTAAATGGGCAAGACATGTGCAAAACCCAGTGGCTGGATGAAACCGCATGTTCAACAAATTGTTTGTTCAATCCCGCCGTAAAAACCTTTCATGATTTCCTTTCAACTACCTAGCAAAAATTGCCGTGCCCTCAAAAGTAACAATCCTCCAGCTCACCATTTATTTGGATTTAGGTGGGGTCAGTTTTGGCAAGTTTTTGCAATAGACAGATATCTTTCTTGCGAGTGGGTGTGTGGTAGGACATGTCATGTCATACCAAGTCATATACCTAGTACAGCACTCATCGTAAAGATGATGTGAACCGATACACTTTGGCTCAAGACGCCCAAAGTAGATGCACTTGGAAAAGGAATCCGCGCTGCTGCAATTGCCGCTGCCACTGCACTGAGTGATTGAGACTTACTAACCATCTACCTGATCGCGGTAGGTATTACCCTGGTGAGGTCATACGTCTTGCGATTCATAGGTTATCAGCCGTAGCACTCTGGTGGACTACGAGCATTGCATGTCCAGCACTGGAACATATTCATTTGCATCGAATCCTGCGGCACCTGCCATGGAAGGTTCTAACCAGTCAAGTCCAGGTATGAATTCCGATGGATCCATCCCGGCACTTATGGATGGACAAACGGAGGACTCGACATCGTGGCAGCGAGCTGACGGATCTGCTACAGAGGGGTAACGAATTGAGAGAAGCACAACGTACTATAGCTGCTAAGAACATGGAAGTACGTGCCAAAGACAGTATGATCATAGAGATGACTGCTGAAGTTGTATCAGCCCAACAAGGTCTTGCAGCGCAGGAGGCCAACCAGAATGTTGAAGTTGTTGCTCTAAGGCGTCAGGCCCTGAGTGAAATTCAACACCTGGAGGGCATGTTGTGACATTCACGAGACGAGGCCCTGGCCGGTCAGGAACAGTATCAACAGGTCATCAAAGAGAGAACTGGTTTGTTATTATCCGAGCAATCCGTTGCTCTCGAACGTGATAAACTGAAGGCTGCTGTAAGTGTCATGAAGGATGCCTCCAGAGATCATTCACCCAATCTGATTCATGAACAAAGGATCAATAGTCTTCAGGATCAAATGCGGATGAAGGACACCCTGATTCATGGTCTTCGGAAATCTGTCGATGATCTCACTATTCAGTGCAATTCTTTGCGAATATCCACCGTGAACAGATCCACCGAAACCCAGACCACGGGAGATCGAGAAACCTTGTCTCCTAAAGCTGTGGTAGTAGGGGGTGATCTTGCTCAGTTTGGTACCCCTGAACAAAGAGAAGCCTCAAGGTTTAGACCAATATCACCACTACCCGACCTTCCTAAGCGAACATCGTCCCAGGATCGTGCCATTTCCGAGCTACGTTCGGAATTGGTAGAGGCTGAAAAGAGTAAGGCGGAGTCAGACAAAGTATGGAGTGATTTGGTTCATGATCTGAAAGGCAAATGGCATATTAGGGAATCCGAATTGAGAGATGAAAGGGAAGATGAGATCAAGCAGCTTCAACAACAAAAGGATACCATCAAAGATGAACTTGAGTTGCGGAAGGGTTGGCAGGATCAATTGGATGACATGTTGACCGAAGAACGTGATGAAGCACAAAGATTACGTGATCAAGTCACGAATCAAGAGCTAGGGGGAAGTGTCATCCCGATCAAGGAAATGGAGAAGATTGTGATCCCAGCATGGCCAAAGATTGATGGTCTGTTACGATGGAGAAGCGAAGTTATTCAAAGAATCATCATTGCTGCGGGTAATCACACAGAACCCGAAGTATGGAAACGATGGATCGGTGAAGCCACCAAAGATACCCCAAATTTGAAGACATTAGCGAATTCTGGTGGTCGTCGCTTTGCATCTATTGACTCTAAGTTAGCCGTCGCATTGAACCAATGCATCGTTAATGCTGGTGACGCAGCAAGGGAGGCAGCTTATCGACTCAACATCATGACGCAAGAGAAGGCAAAACAAGATGACTTTGTCCTCGGACGAGAGATTCTTGCTATCATTCTTGAAAGCTTCAAGACTGCGAACCATGATCAGCTGATGTTTACTGTTTCAAGTATCCCCCCCCTGCCGTATCCCGGAGATCACCTCCTTGATAAGTTCTGGTATCAATGGACCGAAATTCTGAACAACATCAATCCTGCTGACCAACAATCAGACAAGACATTGCGTGATTGTCTATGGAGAAAGATCAAGGGATCCAAACTCATGCAGTATGACATGCAGAGGTATGACTCGGCTAAAGAGGGTGATGCTGATAAGACCAGGCAATTCTTGGAAGGTAGGATCCAACACTACATCGCCAAACAGAGAGAAGACAAGAATACACTGGCGTGGGATAAATGGTTGAAGAAGAGCGTGAATGATGTCAGAAAACCTGGTGCTCCTGCTATAGGTGATGACGAACCTGGGGGATCCCCAAAGTCTCCGAAGAAACCGAAGAAGCCAAAGGAGGAGAAACCCAGTGGATCGTCGCCAACAACAACGACACCAGCTGGTCCAATCATTGCTAATCCTCAACCGAAGAACCACAATACCAAGAGACCTGGTGGAAGCAAACCTCCCCCTAAAGAAAAGGATAAGTCAAAGATCCCATGCTTCTTTCACTTTGACAAGAAAGACTGTCGCAACGGATCAGCATGTCCGTATAGTCATTCAGAGGCGGTACATAAGAAATGGAAAGAGGA
>VSDK01014466.1:42500-45958 GCA_009767595.1 Symbiodinium kawagutii | reverse complement strand
GCGCAGGAGAAGCGACGACGAAAATCTTGAGGATCTAGTCAAGCTATGCCCTGCTGAAGCACACGTGAGAGACTTTAGTTTCTTAGTGTTTCCAATTTCCAAAGTCCATCACGCGATGTGATGGCAAATCAACTGATACCGATTTAATTCATCTTTTGTAGGAACGATTGCGATGTACAGTTTTGTCGATATGCGCATACAGCCTTGTTGTCCAACGGACTCTCTGCTGTAATGCTATGCCTATGAACAACTTTGTTGTCCAACGGACTCTCTGTTGTATCATTTGGCTGCATTGTTCTACAATAACTTGTACTGAAGCATTCAATCCACTGTACGTATTTTCTGACTACATCCACTCCAATTTTGAGCACCACTCCTGTGGGAGTACCACTCATGGGGGGTGCGAGTGGGTGTGTGGTAGGACATGTCATGTCATACCAAGTCATATACCTAGTACAGCACTCATCGTAAAGATGATGTGAACCGATACACTTTGGCTCAAGACGCCCAAAGTAGATGCACTTGGAAAAGGAATCCGCGCTGCTGCAATTGCCGCTGCCACTGCACTGAGTGATTGAGACTTACTAACCATCTACCTGATCGCGGTAGGTATTACCCTGGTGAGGTCATACGTCTTGCGATTCATATTTCTGGTATAGTGATGTGATGGTCCAGAACATCTCAACTATGGTAGGGTTTATTTCCGTTTCCAGCCACTGATGTCGAATGGCCTTGAGAAAGAAAATTGACCTTCCGACAATTGTCAACTGTAACGCCCGTCCTCTGTAAAGGCTTCATGTTGCCCTGTGATGTAAGATCAAGAACTGATCAAGATGAATCTTGATTGAAAGGCCAATGAGTGAAGATTATTGGGCTCAGATGATGAATCTGATTGAAGGTTCTCGCAAAACTAATCTACACAAGGATTCATCCGTAAAAATTCTTGTGTGCCAGTTTTCGGTTTGCTTTCCAATACTCAATCCGGCCAAGTCAGAACCCACATGTACCAATAACTTCCATGGGAGAGGTCTGGGGGTAGCCCTACACATCATCACTACGCGGGTGTCCCGTTTAACCATCCATGAAGTTTCGCTGGACCCAAAATGATTACGATCTCGAGACGGATGATGATTATTAGAAGGGAATCATGCCAATGCAACATATGCAAACAAACGAGGCACAATTATATAAATTCGCAACGACTTCAAAAGTTTTCGGTGCCCTTTAACGGCACGGAAGTTGATGCGCTTACTGTCCCCAATCGCCAACCACTACTCAGTCACTACTCGTTGCTGGGTTGATGTTTGCATGCTTATTTGTAACTTGAACCAATGGATGATTTCACCATCTCGAGGCCAAATCCCACTCTGCTGCAGCACAGGGGCCAGGTGCAAAGGCTGGCTGGGCGTGGCGCGATTGCTGGGGGGCTGTCATCCAGTGTTGCCACTATATTATTCAGAGATTTGTTTGGCAAGGATACTCTATGCATGACCAATGAGCGGCGTCAACCCCCCCCACCGATTGCTCATTAGAGGCATCATGCACCTACCCACAGATCAGGGCTTTTCATTATCCATAGTTGGAGTTCCTGCTAACGCATCAGTAAAAACATGACAATCGGTTGAGTATGCATGCGTTTTCTAAGACCTTATATTGCTTGTAGCATCTTGTAGCCAAATAATGATATACCCCTAAGATGGGTTGTGGCTACATCCAACAGCCTCATCTTTTTGTTACCTACTTACTACATCTATACTCTAAACTACCCATGATTTATTTGTAAATAGGATTCAATATATTATAATACGATATGCATTTTTGCATTTGTATATACATCCATGATGGAACCTACCACTACCATACCTCTCCCTCTTATCCATACCATACTTGTATTCTGCTAACTAGCTACACAGGATCTATACGCCCACTTGCTTGCTTTCAAGCACTGTTTGTATTATCCATCCATTTACCCATATTTTATTTGCAGAATGCATATCCCCCACCACCAATGGAAGCCCAAATGCAAAAAGGTGCATCTCGCAACCGACCATTCCTTGTCCATAAATGTGGGTTCCAGAAACGCTACTTTCCAGTTCAAAACATGATCATTTGCAGTCCGGTTGAAGAAATAATGTCATTCATCATGTGTAGATAATGTATATACATGGATGGGTGAATGGATGGATGGATGGATGGATGGATGGGTGGATGGACGCACGGAAGGACCAATGGATGGATACAGACATGCGTACGTACAGACCTAGTACCTGACTACTAACGTACCTACGTACGTACCTACACGCCTGCACCTTCATACCTACTTATCTACCTACCTACATGCATACATACTAATACATGCATGCATGCATGCATGCATGCATGCATACATACATACATACATACATACAAACATACACACATACACACATACATACATATACATACAGACTAATACATACGTACTAATACATACTAATACATACAGACTAATACATACGTACTAATACATACATACATACTAATACATACATACATACATACATACATACATACATACATACATACATACATACATACATACATACATACATACAGACATACAGACATACAGACATACAGACATACAGACATACAGACATACAGACATACAGACATACAGACATACAGACATACAGACATACAGACATACAGACATACAGACATACAGACATACAGACATACAGACATACAGACATACAGACATACAGACATACAGACATACAGACATACAGACATACAGACATACAGACATACAGACATACAGACATACAGACATACAGACATACAGACATACAGACATACAGACATACAGACATACAGACATACAGACATACAGACATACAGACATACAGACATACAGACATACAGACATACAGACATACAGACATACAGACATACAGACATACAGACATACAGACATACAGACATACAGACATACAGACATACAGACATACAGACATACAGACATACAGACATACAGACATACAGACATACAGACATACAGACATACAGACATACAGACATACAGACATACAGACATACAGACATACAGACATACAGACATACAGACATACAGACATACAGACATACAGACATACAGACATACAGACATACAGACATACAGACATACAGACATACAGACATACAGACATACAGACATACAGACATACAGACATACAGACATACAGACATACAGACATACAGACATACAGACATACAGACATACAGACATACAGACATACAGACATACAGACATACAGACATACAGACATACAGACATACAGACATACAGACATACAGACATACAGACATACAGACATACAGACATACAGACATACAGACATACAGACATACAGACATACAGACATACAGACATACAGACATACAGACATACAGACATACAGACATACAGACATACA
>VSDK01014466.1:0-37500 GCA_009767595.1 Symbiodinium kawagutii | reverse complement strand
ATGATCAAAAGCTGCCACTGGACGCTCTCCAAGGGTCGCTGAAGACCACGTTCAAAAGACCTGGTCAGAGGTCGGGGTAGCTGCTGGCGCGATGAAACGCTGTGCGGGAAAGAAAAGAACCTTCACCGCGTGGGTCAATGAGAAATCTAATTTCTGGGTTCTCAGGAGCCCTCATCCTTACTCCAAACATCCGGTTTTACCCTTACTGACGAGGGTCGCCCAGTTTCAGCGTGCCACTGTCTAGTAAAAGAACAGGTTGTCCTACCCAATCATTGCGCTGTTGGACAGCCCGGTTTGATGATTGGGATACCGGCTGTCGGCTCGGCTGTCAAACAAGTTGGTCATAGGGAAGGGACAAATAAAGCACTGTTGGGAGTTGAGAACAACAGCTAGCTACCCCAACAATGAACTGGCTGATGGTTTCGGATGTCTTGTATGTCAACCATACTTGGGATGATGATCTACTTGACTGATATGTTTCGGATGAGTTCAAACCATCAACTAGTGAATCAGCTTGCCCAAATCTACAACGAGAATGACCAGACTTCCAAATAGATGCGCCCTTTTGTGTAGCCCATCAAACTATTTTATCACAGCGATCAAAATACCAGACACAGGCTGGTTGGTGGCTTGAAGCTTTTTTTACTTTTCCTTAGTAATTATCGACAAATGGTTGGTTGACTGATACTTCTCAAAGGGGTTGAAACCACCAACCAGTATAGTAATCTATAGTAAATCATGGTTAAATACTTCAATGATGGGGCAATGATGGGTCAATGACGGGTACTTCTCAAAGGGGTTGAAACTACCAACCGGCATCAGCATGGTGTATGTTTTTTGTGGACGGCATTCAGGAGCCCCTCTGCCTCACTTGTGTAGTCTTCGACCAGGGTAATGATTCGTTGTTTTCTTTGGGGTCGCAACAATCTCCAAGCAAAACATAACTTCTTGAAACTGAGAAACTTGTCTTGATCTGGCTTGTGAAGTTCCCAAAGATTGCTATAGCTCTTCATTCTCTCAAATGTTTTGCCCAGGGGTTTGTTGTTGTACTGCAGCTTGCACGGACAAAGCTTGGCTTCACTTTCAACTGGGGCATAATCTTCACCTAGCTACAGGGTCACTGCGAAATACCACCGATGATCCCCAGAAACTTTTGCCGGTCAATGTGTGTTCGAATGCAATGGACCAACCAGGACCAAGCAATCCACTGGCCCGGGCATCAGGCCTGCGTACGGGGTGGATATGGCATTCAGGCATTTGCTCGTTCTGGAGGAACCCACCTCGCAAAGCTACGACTTGGATGAAAGCCCGATGTAATTGGTCGAAATTGTTGCCCTTGGGTTATAAATCAATGGATGCTACTAGTTCATTGACATCCACCTATAGTAGCTTAGTGATTATCAAATTAGAGTTGTGAATGGTGATGACCATTATCTTATGCTGCTTTGACCAACCATTGCCAACAAACATTGTTGAACCACTTGTTTGTTTTTCCATGGTTGTCCAAACATTTGATTTGCCAATTGATCATGAGCTACTTCATCACGCTTGTAGTTTGACATAGTTTGACCTTTCATGTGGTCACGGATTATCAAGGATGATGTTTGGAGAAACAAAATGCACAAAAGGTTTCGGGTTGAGGGTTTCACTGTCATTGAGCCTTATTTACTAAGCATCGTTGACACTTGACAAATCAGGACAAATCCTCGTTTAACCATCATTCATCATCACGTAGACACTCCATTTATGGTATATCCACGTGTTTTTACCCACATGATATACGTATAGAAAGACCCAGTATTGTAGGTATAGGTATACCATACATGGAGTATCTGGTTTACCATCAATCAATCCTCCTTAAGCAGCTTTAGGCTTTATCCAAAGCATCATTGGTCCATTGCCAACCATCACTGATTGATCAGTACCACTATCACGAGGCAGCTGGCACCATGGATTGTGTCGTCTGCGAGGCGCCAGCCGTTGCCTGGGATGGCGGCAATGGCGGCTATGAAGAGGCTCTGCAGGCGGCAAGTGCAGCACGGCTCGGGCGGCTTTGCGTGGGGCAGCAGTGTCTCCGAAATACAAACGTGGACGGCAGATACATTCATGGAGTTGGACGGATTAAGACCGTCAAGTGACACGTTAGAGAGACATGGGATGACAAAACGAACAACAGGAAGCAGCGTATTACTACCACCATTTGAGACCTAGTAGGTCGGTGCCAAATATGGAGGCATGTCCTGAAGGGTTCTTGGCCATATTTGAATACATGTTGGAATTCATATTAGAAGGTATTAGACTGTACATATCGCGATGTTATATATGAGTCTATGTGGTTAATAGGCGGATGATTTTCAACAAAGCGGTCCTACTTTGCATGAACATGATTAGAATGTGCGTATTGTATTATGATAAAAATAACTAGGACCAGACAACTGGTGCCAAGTGTTACCTCATGTATATTTTATATACTGTGGCCCCCCCAGTAGTTACAAGTTGGGTTGAAAGCCCGATCAACTGGTAGAAACCGATGCCTTTGCGTTGTAGATGAATGGCTGCTATTAGTTCATCGACATCTTCCTATAGTAGCTTAGTGATTATCAAATTTGAGTTGTGAATGGTTATGACCATTATCTTATGCTGCTTTGACCAACCATTGCCAACAAACATTGTTGAACCACTTGTTTGTTTGTCCATGGTTGTCCAAACATTAGACTTGCCAATTGATCATGACCAATGATTATCAATTCGGGGTTGTGAATGGTTATGACCAAAAGGCCGGCGTGTGAATAGTGAGATCATCGTTGGCTGACCAAAACTGCCACAACCAGTTGCCATGGGACGGTCCACATCGCCAACCGACCATCCAACCAAGCAACCAACCAGCCAACCAAGCAACCCACTAGCAAAGGCAGCAGGGCTGTGTATCTAGTACCGGGATGGATATGGATGTCATTTGCTTGTTCTTGAGGAAGCCACCTTGCAAACCATTGGCTGTATAGAAATCGTGGCCCTTAAGTTATGAATATACATTTGTCAGCGATGCAATAGCACCCACCTGGTAGGTTAGCAATTATCAATCTTTGGTTGTGAATGCTTTTGACCACTATATTGGGTTGGTTAACCCAGCCATTGCCTAGAAAAAAGGTGTTGAACCATAGGTTTGGTTGTCCAATCATGAATTCTGCAAGCTGTTCATCAAACATTTTCATCCTGTTTGTAGTTTGACGACCAGTAATGGTGACCATGGATGATCATTAGAGAAGATGAAAAAACAACGTTTTGGGGATTAGGGTTTGAACATTGACAAACCTTATATTTACCGAACCATGACTAATCTTCGTTGAACCATCATTAACCTCGGCAACCATTCTGAGTTTATGATTAGTCCATCATTAATCATTATTTGATATTATTGACCCATCCTTAGTCCATCACTAATCCGTCACTAATCCATCATTAGTCCCTCATTAGTCCATCATTAACCGATCACTAGTCCATCACTATGTAGTCCATCGTTATATAGTCCATCATCAGTCCATGATTAACCAGTACCAGTATCAACCATCATTAACCATCAAGTACAACCTTTATCTCTAACCATGATGAACCATCATGAAATCATGAAGCGTCATATACCCTCATTAGCCGTCATTAGACGTCATTAATCCTCATAAACCTTCATAAGCGGCTATTAAGCATCATTAGCCTTTAGCATACGTTAGTAGCCATCAGCAACCATGCTTAACCATTATTAGCCATCACTAGCCATCATGAATCATAATTAGTTCATTATTGACCCTCATTAGCCATCATGAACCAGCAGAAACCATCATCAGCCATCATTAGCCATCATTAGCCATCATTGGCAATTTTTCACCAACCATCATTAACCAGCATTAATTGGCATTGTTCCATCAACAACAACCATCGTTAAGCATCATTCGCAGTCATGACCCATCATTCGCAGTCATGACCCATCATTCGCAGTCACCAACCGTCATTAAGCATCATTAACAGTTTATCATGATCCCTTGGTAACCATCATTGACCACAATTAGGCCAGCATTGCGAACCATTAACCATAATGAACCCTCATGAACCATCATTGGCCATCATCAACCATCATTCACCATCTCTAGCCATCATTAGCCCATCATGAGCCATCGTTCAACATCACTCACCATCATTGGTCCATCTGTAGTCCATCATTAGTCCACCACGGACCATCATCATCAAAAACCATAATCATCATCAATCATCACTGACCATCATTAACCATCAGCAACCATCAGTAGCCATCATTAGTCAATACTTAGCCCCCCATTTAAGCACCAGTAATCATCATTGTCCAACAATCATCAATCATTATTGTCCAGCAATAATACTTGCTTAGTCCATCATTAATTCATGATTGGTGTTTCAATTATCATCATGAACCATGCTGAGTCCATCATTCCCCAATGATTAATTCATACTTTTTCCACTAATAACCATCATCATCATTTACGTAATAAACCTGACTACCATGAACCCACCATTAGTCCATCACTAAACACCACTACCTGCAACCAAGCGCCCATAACAATAAATAATCTATCGTTTATTTATTAACAGTCATCATTAACCACCATCAACCATCATTAATCATCATCAACCATTATCAACCATCATTAACCATCATTAACCATCATCAACTATCATCAACTATCATCAACTATCATCAACTATCATCAACCATCATGAATCATCATTAACCATCACTAGTCAAGTATATTCCATCATGAAATGTCATCAATCTTTAATTGCTATCATCAACCGTCATGAACCTAAACTACAATTAGATCGGTGCCAAGTATGGAGGTGTGCCCTCCATGGTTCTTGGCCATGTTTAAAGTGTTCCTGGTATGGCTATCCTATAGAATGTGCAGGTTGAAACGTGATATGTGATGTTATAAGGCAGTTGATTGTAACAAGTACTGTTCTACCTTGCATGAACATGATTTGAATCTGCATGTTGCACTACGGTAGCGGGTGCTAGCATCAGACACTTGATGCAAAGTGTTACTTGGTATGTTTCATGTACTGTGCCCCCAGTAGTGACAAATGGCTGGTAGACATTGCTCCCGTTAAGCTATGAATGATCGGCTGTTACTGGTGCAATGACACCCACATTAATCATGGGTTGCTGATGACTATGAAATGTTGTGTCCGTTATATAATTAAACTATATAGTCTGGTGTTGGTTCGATAAACCATGTAAAAAATTTTAGTCGAACCATGGGTTGTCCAACCAGGAATTTACCGGGTGAAAATCAACCATTTCATCCTGGTTGCCGTCAATGATGAGCATGGATGATGGTTAGACAAAACGCATGACATATTTGGGTGTTTCTCGAAAGAGGGGCTCCCCCACATCATCCACTAATTATTTGTTTTAGTAATGAATTAGCCATGTTTGTAGGTCTTTTATCTTAAGAATCCCCCACATAGTAACTGTTTAAGCCTTCTTGTTGTTGGTTGTCCCCAATGATTTGCCATCATAATCCCCTATAAAACCATTTAGAAACCACCATATGTGTCCATCATTTGGGTTGTAGTGACCAGCATGAATCCTTACCACCGTTGACCTAGTTTAGCTGATCATTGCCGTGTTGCCAGTCCTTTGACGGCATGGGGGTTTCTCAAGTCATAGGGGTACCCCCAAATCATCCATTAATAGTCATTTATAGTAACATCCATTTTGGGGGTTCCTTATTCCAAGAAACCATCACATCAGCTACTTATATGTGATAGGACCCACTTTCATGAAAGGCGGCAATGTGTCAACCACAATGGTTTCGTCTGCGAGGACGATCGCTGGGAAGCCTTCGAAAGAGAGCGCGAAGAACAGCGAAGGCCGGAAAACCAGTAGGTTGCGGTGAATGGTTGATGATGGTGGTTCATAACCATTATGGTTAGTAATGGACACTTAATTCTGGGAAAATCAATGGTTAATAATGGTTATTATGATGACCTTTGCTGGTTAATAATGGACACTTAATAATGGATTAGCTGGTTAATATAACCAGAATGATGGTTAATAATGGTTAAATAGTTACCCAGATGATGACCTTTGCTGATTAATAGCGGACACTTAATAATGGATTAACTGGTTACTATAACTAGAATGATGGTTAATAATGGTTAAATAGTTGCCCAGATGATGACCTTCGCTGGTTAATAATGGACACTTGATAATGGATTAACTGGTTAATGTAAGCAGAATAATGGTTAATAATGGTTAATTAGCTACCCACATGGTGACCTTTGCTGGTTAATAGTGGACACTTAATTCTGGGCAGTCGATGTGCATTATGGCTGACAAAGGCTGAGAACGTTTCACTGATGGTTCGTGATGATCAGGATTCATGATTCTTAATGGGCATTATGATTAGCAAGGGTGGCAAGGGTTAATGATGGCTGCAGATGTTTTTAATACACGATGACTGTTGATTTGTTGTGGCTTATTACCTCGTCAAGGATGGTTCACGATTTGCTGAATGAACAGCATGCTAATGGGTGGGGATGCTGGGAAATGAGGTTTAACGATGCTGAATAGTCAGTAATGATGGTTGAGCATGATCAGTTAGGGATCTTGGATCCATGTGACTAAACCAGCCCGAGATTTGGCTGAAAGCCCAAAGCTAAATATCCAGGGAAATTGGTGACGGTCTCGTCTAACTGTATGGGTCTTGCAGTATCCTCCGTGGCTGTTGAGCGACCCCGTGGTGTTCTGTCAACGGGGGAAGCCCCAACTATCCAACTGGATCTCCATATTTCCATTCCTGTGATCTTTCTGCATAGCAAGGATCTTTGGATCATGCCAGCCAGTGGTTTCCCAGTCTTAACGGAGGGTTGCCCTAGCATCACGTGGCTGTTGTAATCTTTGGTCATAAATTGCAAATTGGAGAGTTTACAAAACGTGCATCACTTGTTTACTTAGTGGGTTATGAAGGTTGAATCAGGTGAACCTAGATTTATGGTAGTGTAAGTGTGTATAGGTTGCTTGTCGCTTGTTTGCACGAACACGGGGAAGCCACCCTCATCAGAGTCAAAGCATTGTTGACAGAAGCTACTGGAAAGGTGTTATCCCAGGCGGAGGAAGGTATTTTCCTCAAGCTTAGATGGTTGCTTTGCAACTTTGGAGCGACAACTCTATTTGAAAGTCGCTGATGGTGAATGGTGATTCTCCATGGTACACAGTGATCAATGATGGTTTGTAATGGTTCGCAATGGTTCCTGTTCAATGGCCAATCATTGATCTCTTACTCCTAATACTAACTTGACCTAAGCCCACCCTCACCTGAAACAAAACACCCCTGGAATGTTCTTTTCTGAATTAGGGGGCAATTTTGTATTAGGGGTCACCCGGGTCACCAGTAAAAATTTTTGCTCTTGTTTTCGAACGGTTTCTACTTTCAAATCCTGTATTAAAACCTTCTAAGATTGCGAAAAGCAGCTGTGCGAACGAAATAGTCAAACAACTTTTTAAATTTTCGATTTTTTCGACTTTTTAAATTTATATTTTTTCGACTAGGAAACAACTTTTTAGGTTTTCGACTTTTTCCGTTTTGAAAATCCCTAATGTGAAAAGCAGCTGTACGAAGGACACTTGATTTACTCAGCATAGACCCCAAACAGCAAGAATCCATGTTTCCACGAAGATACCCGAACAAAAACCCAAAGGAAACAGGAAATCATGATGGAACAGAATCGTTTTTTTGAGCAAAGAAAGAAGAGACAAGAAAGATTACAAGAAGCGAGACAAGCAAGGAGACAAGCGCTGGAACTGGAGCCGGGACCAGAGCTGGAACCAGCAAGCATTTTTTTATTCCACGCTTCCAGAATGTCTTCTGTCTTTGCGCTGCAATCGTCAGCAACCAAAGTGGGCGTCCTCTCTTCATGAGAGGACTTGGAGCCAACGCGGTCTATGGACAGGAAATCATGGTGGAACAGAACCGTTTTTCTGAGCAAAGAAAGAAGAGACAAGAACGGAGACAAGAAGGGAGACAAGCGCCGGAACCAGAGCCGGAACCAGGAAGAACCAGAAAAAAATGATGGAACAATGACCATTTCTAGCAAGAATTGAGAACCCCATTCAGCTCCAGAGCTGTTTGGGGGAAAACCTAATACAAAAACTGCTGAGGATCCCAATATACAAAACACCTCCCTCAGGCCAAGTGTTTTTTATGAGGAGCGGATTTTTTTTGGGCTTTGACCACACTTGGCAAACGCAATTGACCAAGCCCAAAAAGAAAAACAATCGATTCCAAGCTGGTCCTTTTTTTGGGGGGGGTTTAGTTGTACCAAGAAGGATTCACAATACAGTACCTGAAAATACCCAACAATGACTCCTGACCGCTGGCGATGTGCCTGCCTAATCTTAATTTTGGTTAACAATAGTAGTGACAGATCAATGGTGAGTATTACTGATGATTGTTTTTTTTATATGGTTGATGTATTTTTTTAGATGGTATAAATGAAAACTGGTGATGATGCCAGCCAAGATTGGTTATTGCCCTATTGATGCAGTTTATGATGACAGTTTAACGGTGAATATGGCTGATGATTGTTGCCAGTCAAGATGATTGTAACGATTGGTGATGGTTTTTCGTGGTTGACCCCAAGCTGTTCGCCATCTCATCCGGTTTCCAGCCACGTCTGGATCCGGTGGGACCTGGGCAAGTTTTGACCACCTATAGCTTCAGCTACAATCACTTCTAGCCATGGCTGTAACCACCTACGACCATGATCCAAATCCTGTTACGCTTTTTGGATTTGGATGCTTGGACCACGATTTTCTTCTTGGCTATTTTCAAGTTGGTGGTCAAAACTGAGTTGGCGTTTGAAATGTCTACAGCCTTCATCTACGTTGTTGTTCTCATTGTTGATCCTGAATCCACTGTGATCTCGTTGATTTGTGATCGGATTTGGCTTGTGAAGTATCCTTGGCAAAGATGTCCTTGTGCTTGATCGTTCCAGACGTGTTATTGTTCACTGATTGATTCTTGTTGTTGGTCGCGTCGCATTTGCCCTAGTTGTTCTGTTTAGCACATTTCTTGCTATTTGGAATGCATGTGACTCTGTACATATATATTTACATTTGTACGTGCATAGAAAATACATAGAATAGGTAAAACACATACAACACATACAAAACATGAAATACACATGCAACCCACAATACGCACAATATCAACAATAATTAATTACGCACAATACATCCAACACATGCAACAGATACGTTGCTATATACATCACATAGACAATATACATGACTATGTACATTGCATGGGATAGAACTAATTATGCACTACATATGTGACGTACATCACATACATTCATATCATACATGCATACACGCATTACACACATGCATCTATGAATGCATACATGCACACTGCATAAATGCATACTGCATACATGCAGACGGCATCAATGCATACTGCACGCTTCGGAAAATGCATACTGTATACATGCACTAGTAGCTAGTACATATTAGTAGCTAGTACATATTTGTAGGTAGTACATATTAGTAGCTACATAGTACAGATTGCTAGCAAGTACATACTAGTAGCTAGTACATAAATACCAATACATACGTACTGGCACGTACATACCACTTTAGCCATACTTGTACTGTATGTACATACATAGTGCCATCGCCACAAACATACAACACATCCATGGGATGCATGCATCCATGCATCCATGCATCCATGCATTCATGCATTCATGCATTCATACATGCATACACACCTACATACAAACATACATACATACACACATACATACATACATACATACATACATACATACATACATACATACATACGTACATACATACGTACATACGTACATACGTACATACGTACATACGTACATACGTACATACGTACATACGTACATACGTACATACGTACATACGTACATACGTACATACGTACATACGTACATACGTACATACGTACATACGTACATACGTACATACGTACATACGTACATACGTACATACGTACATACGTACATACGTACATACGTACATACGTACATACGTACATACGTACATACGTACATACGTACATACGTACATACGTACATACGTACATACGTACATACGTACATACGTACATACGTACATACGTACATACGTACATACGTACATACGTACATACGTACATACGTACATACGTACATACGTACATACGTACATACGTACATACGTACATACGTACATACGTACACACGGACACACGGACACACGTATACACTTTTACTACTTCATACTAGTTCATACTTACATGCACACATGCATGCATACAGATTTTGGACTACATAGATGTACATGTGCATTACTTCAACGCATATGTATACATAGTATGTTCTAGTTTTTTTTGAGTTGTGCATTCATTTCTTTGTTTAATGTATATACACGCCACGTACACACATACTTGTCTGCAACATATATGTATATATATATATATGTAATGTGTTTACATTAATGAATTTGAGATGGCATCCACGTTACATACTTAGACCCCCGAACCCCGGCTGCCTCTTTCTCCGAAGGAAGCAGTGGGCAGAGTTCGAGGAGGCAAGCAATTTCCAGTGGCGGCTTTGCGCATTCGGGCAGCGGTTTCGGCAACCCGAACTGGGTAGACATGTGGACAGCAGGTATATTCATGGAATCTATTTTGCGGCGTGGACTGTTAAATGACAAGTTAGGAAGACCGGGATAGTCAAGGGAACAATAGCAGTAAGCAGCGTACTACTATCACCATTCGAGAATTACATAGTAGGTCAGCGCCGAGTATGGAGGTATGTTCTCAATGTTTCTTGACCATGTTTGAACAAGTGCTGGAATCCTTTTTTAAAACTCTCAGCGGTACAGTCCTACCTTGCATAGACATGACAAACTGTCGCATCTATACATTAGCTGTTGCATGATTGGATTCTGTCTGAGAGCTACCGGTTGAATCGCGGCGTGGAGGCACATTCTTGATGTTGCTACATCCAGTTGCCTGGTGTATATCACTAGTCGCCTTGTACAAAGTGTTGTTCGTTAGACAATTTGGTATATCACTAGCTCCTGGTATATGGCAGTGGGTCAAAACCCCGTACCCCTGCTTCCCCTATCATTAACCATTGTTTTTTCACTATTGTTGGTGAATATCCCCCATTGTTGGTTGGTTAATATTGACCCATAGCCATATCACTAGTCCTATGTGTGTTTGGAAATTTGTAGACGCTGTGAGTCTCCTCAGCTTCCCTTCTGAGTCTCCTTGCTCTGGGGGTCAAACTTGAGCACTGCCATCATTCGCAGCAGCATTTATTCGCCACTACCAATCAGAACTAATCATTACTCACCATTCACCGTTGTTTGATGATTAGTTCTGATTGGTTAACTAATCATTGTTGCCAGTGGTTAGTCAATACCAATTGAAGCAAACTCAAATACTCATCCTTACTGTACTAACCATTCTTTTTTTGTTCCCCGACTTTGCTGAACAGAATGTGATTGTCAATTCACCAATAGTTTTGTAGAATGGCAGAATTAGTTTGCCAACCATCGCGCAAGAATTACCTCACATGGATACCAAAATTCATGCCAATCCTTGATCGAAGGAAGTTTAGAAGTCTAAACGTCCGACATACTGAAAGTTGCTGCAGTCAATCAGTCAGTCAGATCAGAGAGATCGTCACACGTGTGCGCAATGAAAGGGTAGAAAATGCGCCGCGAAATGCTGTGTTTGACAAGGTTTCGAGACCTGGGATGGGTCAGAAGGTCAGCTCTGTAAAACGGAGGGTGCGGAGGTCACTCGGGACATGGGTCAACAAAAATTGCACCTCGCCTAGGCAAAACGCGCATTTTGGAAGTGAAAATCGCAAAAAACTGACATTCTTAAGCGCATTTTGGCAGATGCAATGTCGAAAAAATGCACTTCGCCTAGGCGAAACGCACATTTGGAAGTGAAAATAGAAAAAATTGACGTGTTAGTAGACATTTTGGAAGATGCGATGTCGAAAAAGTGTATCTCGCCTAGACGAAACGCACATTTGGAAGTGAAAAACGTAAAGAACTGTCAGCCTCGGGACATTTTTGCACGAGGAGATGTTGAAAAAGCGCACGGCACTGTAGTAAAACGTACATTTGCAAGATTTTTGGATGTTGAAAAAATGAAAAATCGTTAAATTCTTTGAAGCCTGAGCCACTTTTTGAAAAGTTGCACGGTGCTGTGGCGAAACGCACATTTGGGAGAGATTTCCTAAAGAAACCCGCACGAACGCGTCGTTTTTCAAGATCAGATGTTGGAAGTATCAAAAACTGTGGGTTTTAGAGCATTTGGGGGATGAAAGTCTTGAAAAACTCGTGGTTTCACTTCGTTTTGGAAGATCAGATGTTAAAAAGTGTTGAAATGTGTTAAAAAAACTGTGTGTGGTTTCGCTTCGTTTTGGAAGATCAGATGTTGAAAGCATCGAGATGTCAAGGGTTTGCAACATCTTCAACGAAGATATTCAACATCACCATCATCATCATCATCATGATCATCATCATCATCATCATCATCATCATCCCCATTGTTCTCATCATTCTCATCATCATCACAACCACCAATCACATCACATCACCACTTAAATACAAAACCAATCATTAACATTACCAACCAATTACATCACCCATCAATTACATAACCAACCAATTACATCACCCATCAATTACATAACCAACCATTAACATCATCAATCAATTACATCGCCGACCAAATACAGCACCAATCACTTACATAACCAATCATTGACAACACCAATCAACTTCATCACCAATCAATTACACAACCAGTCAATCACACCACCAACCAACCGCATCACCAATCAACCGAATCACCAGTCAACCACATCACCAGTCATTTACTTAACCAATCAACCACATCAATCAATTACACAACCATTCATTAACACAGCCAATCAATCACATCACCAACCAAATACACCACCAATCAATTGCATTACCAATCACTCACGTCACCAACAAATACGTTACCAATCAACCACATCACCAATCAGTTACATCACCCATCAACCACATCACGAATCAGTTAGGTAACCAATCAATCACAAAACCAGTCATTACTTTAACCAATCAATTACATCAACAGCCAAAGGCATCACCAATCAATTACATGACCAATCATTTACATCACCAGCCAAAGACATCACCAGTCAATCGCATCACCAATCAATTTCAAAACCAATCAACCACATCACCAATCAATTGCATAACCAACCAATTACAAAACCAACCATTACCATTACCAATCAACCACATCACCAATCAACCACATCACCAATCAGTTACATAACCAACCAACTACATCACCAATCAATTCCACAAGCAAGCAGTAACATCACCAATCAATTACGTTACCAATCAAATACATCAATAATGAATTGAAGTCCTTATCATTTCCATCACCAACCAAACGCATCACCAATCAATTATATTAACAGTCGTTAACACTACCAATCAGTTACATCACCAATCAGCTACATCACCAATCAAGTGCGTAACCAATCAATCAAACCACCAATCCATCACATCACCATTCAGCAACATCACCAAACAAATACATCACCAATCAATTACAAAACCAACCAATCGCACCACCAATCCATCACATACAAAGTATTCAGCCGCATCACCAAACAAATGCATCACCGATCAATGACATAATTAACATCATCCATCAATTACATCGCCAGCCAAATACAGCACCAATCAATTATATAACCAATCATTTGCATCGCCAATCAGCTTCATCACCAATCAATTACATAACCAATCAATCACACCACCAACCAGCGACATCACCAATAAAGTACGTAACCAATCAATCACACCACCAATCCATCACATCACCATTCAGCCAAATCACCAAACAAATGCATCACTAATCAATTACAAAACCAACCAATCGCACCACCAATCCATCACATACAAACTATTCAGCCCTATCACCAAACAAATGCATCACCGATCAATGACACAATTAACATCATCCATCAATTACATCGCCAGCCAAATACAGCACCAATCAATTATATAACCAATCATTTGCACCGCCAATCAGCTTCATCACCAATCAGCTACAAAACCAATCGATCACACCACCAACCAGCGACATCATCAGAAACAAAAAACACCAGAGACATAAAAATACCAGAGAAAAACAACCACCAGAGACAAAAACCACCAGAGACAAAAAACACCAGAAACACACAATCACCAGAAACAAGAAAATCAACAAAACCAAAAAACACCAGAGACACAAAATCATCAGAGACTAAACCACCAGAGACAGAAAACCACCAGAGACAAAAAACCACCAGAGACAAAAAATTACCAGAGACAAACAAATACCACAGACACAAAATCAGCAGAATCAAAAAATACCAGATACACAAAACCACCAGAGACAAGAAACCAACCGGAGACAAAAATCCCCAGAGACAAAAAACATCAGAGACAAAAAACACCAGAAGAGCGAAAACACCATCATCATCATTTTCAACCATCATCCACACCATCACTTTTCCTATATGCTATCCCTTTTTTGGAAACTTCCGCCACCGCCTTGCGCAGTCACTATGTTAATTACCAATGGTTCATTCTAGATCATACAAATCAGTGATCAGTGAATTATTTGAATGGAAACTACAAGAATCATTCATTGCCAATCATGATCCAACTAGTGAGTCTTCAGCAACTCTCACAACTTATAGTTATCAATCATTACCTACCGATCACTACCTACAGTGTATCGTTGCCTAGGCATCTCACCGTCAATCAACCAACTATCGCTACCTGCCAATCATTCACGACCAGTAGTTACGTATCAAGGAACTAATCAGTATACTTACCAGGTCACAGTGCCTCTGACTGCCCAATCAATTGATTTAACAGATTACTACTGCCCAATTAATCAATTACCCAACTGGTTAATTACCCAACCGACAATTAAACATAATTACCCAACCAATCAAGTGCCAACGATCAACCACCAATTTACTTCGCCAAGCTGAGCCGCACAGCTGGTGCGCCAGGGATCCCAATTCGGCACGCTTTGCCGGACCTTGGAGGTGACAGCAATCACAGCTGCCGAGCCAATGGTTGATGATGCGCCAGGGATGGTTGGTGCTACATGGCGAGTTGGGTCAAGCCATTAACCAACCAATTTCATGAGGGACAATGACCAACAAAACTATAGGGAAAACAATGGTTAATGATAGGGGAACCAGGGGCACAGGGTTTTGACCCACTGCTACATGGTTTTGGAATGTGACTATGGGTCCAGCAGTTCACCATCAACTTGAAGCAACAAGTTCATAGGGAAAACAGCATGGTTAATGATGGGAACCAGGGGGACTAAGGGTTTTGACCCATAGCCATGTTTTTGATGGTTAATTGATGATGATTTGGTGGCCAATTGATGGTTCATTGATGGCGATTTGATGGTCAATTGACGGTTGACTGATGGTCTTTTGATGGCTAGTAGAAGGCTAGTTGGTAGTCAATTGATAGCGCATGGATAGTGCATTGATGGTGAATTGCCGGTCAATTGATGGTGATTTGCTGGCCAATTGATGATTAATTGATGGCGAGTTGATGGTCTTTGGATAGTTATTTGCTGGCTATTCGTTGGCGATTCGTTGGCGATTCGTTGGTGGTAGTTGATAGCTAATTGATGGTTTGTTGATAGTTAGTTGAAGATGGCCCAATGGTGGATTGATTGCGAATGGATGGTCTGTTTATGGTTCATTGACACTTGGTGTAGTTCATGCTTGTTGATAATCATTAGTGGTTGATGATGTCAAATGGTGGTTTGTGATTCATCGTTGATGGCCGATTAGTTGTAAATGATAATAGTTGATGGCCATTGATAACAGTAGAGGGCTGATATAATTGTTGACAATGATGATAGTTGTCAATAGTTCATGTTGGTGCTAAGTCGCACATGATTGATCGCAAATGATATATGTTTGTAATTATGAGCAATTAAGACAGGTCAACTAATGACTAACATCTTTTAATCAATAATGGCTAATTGTGGTCAATGTGGCCAATACGGTTCCCGTTACATTAGTAGCCGCATTGATGAACGTTGGTGATGGCCTATATGAAATGCTAATCATGGTCAATCATTTCATTTCAAAACCCCACAAATCCTGGCTAATACCTTTCGATTGCACAGGTTGGGAGGTATCCATTGCCAAATCCTTTTGAAAAGCAGAGCTGGCTAAATCATCTCTGCATCGCAGCCAGCGTCCCTCTCTATCAGGTTCTCAAGATGTTGCAAACTTCCGCCACCGTTTTCTGCACTAGATGAGGGAATTCAAATACCTCAAGCACTACAAAAACAATTGATTCCCTGTTGTCCGTTAGCCATGGATTGTCAGTTTTTGCCCCCTATCGAAAGCCCCTTGTTTGACCACACAATTACTGGCCAGTGGTGCTTGTCGCCAATGCTTGCTAATGTTGTACATTATTGTTATGTGCCAAGCGCTAGTTTCCAACGGGAATAAGTATTGTTGCTTATTCCCTATCACCAACCACTATTGAAGCTAGTTGGTGGTTTTGTGCATTTGAGTGCTTTTCCCAAATATCATCATATAACCATATTTATCAACCAGTCTTGCACCACTCACTAACCATTGCTTGTTGGAGTATGACGTCAGCAAACGAACCCTGGCTTCTGCGCCGAAGCAGTTGAGTGTTGGTCTTGACATCGGTCAAGCAGGTAGTTGGCAGTCTCGAAATTCAGTTGATATAGTTGATAGTGGTTATCCATGTTTGATCATGGCTACGTTTTCCTGTACATCACTAGCAATAGTTAATCTATGTGGGATCATATAAGACCCATAGTTCATGGTATACGGTCGGCCGTTCTGCTAATGGGTAAAATTGCTACTGTAATGAAGTGTTTATGAATGGCTGAGGACCGGTCCGGGTTGTCAACGATGGCCCTGCTTTCGCCAGTGCCACATTCCCAGTGACACACATCTCATGGTGGTTGAGGGACCCAGCAAACCGTGAAATGCATTTGTGTGATTCAAACTCTATTGAAATGTATATTTGTTTTATCTATTTACATGATTCACCCATCTAACTCAGCACTACCCTGCGCCAATGTTACCATTGGCTCAAGTTCGTGGTTCGACATAGTTGCTGTATGAATCCCCATGTTCGATTGCTAATCTGGACCTCCCATGAACCATCATGAAGCACTACATTTCGCATGTTTGTTGGTTCAGTTATTATATTTCCCCCACAACTACCCATTATTGACCAGCAATATGCATCTCCTATTACCGCATCAAAATCGGGCTCACCTCGTAAATTATCTACACTTCGATGCAACCTGCGTGTGCACCCACGGGTATCTACATGCTTGGCATTGATAGGTAATACCGACCCAACTAGTAACGGTATTGATAGGCAATAACCAACATAGTAAGCAGCGTTGATTTTAATGGTGATTAATGTATAGACAATATGCTTACCCTTGATAGCTATCAATCAATCTCGGCTATCAACAATACTGTCCATCATAGCACTGTTGAAAATCAAATCATTTAGCTATCATATCGACAGATACTATCCGATATTTGCGATCTGTCGATATGATCTATCAAAGCTGTTTGCTTATCAATCAGCAAATTGGCATTTGGTCAAAACCCTGTACCCCTGGTTCCCCTATCACTGACTATTATTTTTCCCACATTTCTTGGTGATTATCCCCCATGAACGTTGGCTAATTAATACTGACCCATAGCTGTCCTGACAAATCTCTGAAATAGACCCTAGTCAATCAGCCAATTGTCCATAATAATACTGCCCCAACAAATCTCATAGCTGTCCTGACCAATCTGAACCAATCTGGGAGATACTGACCCAACAAATCTCTCATTCCATTTACGCCAGGACAAGATGGCGATGTTGGGCCTCATGCAGGAAGCAAGGGACGCAATTGAGCAGGAGCGCGGGCTGCGCACGCGCAACGACCATGCGCAGGGCAAGGCTGTAACGGTGAAGAAGTTGACCGCCTAAGCGTAACCTGAGTGGTTGATGATGAAGGAACCATGGTCGATAATGGCTACCCAGGATTAACAAACCCCTGGTTGATTAATAGGGGGTATCCCCTAAAAGCTTTGTTTTCCCATTAGAATGGTAACCCCCCAGTTAATCAACCAGGGGTTTATTAATCCTGGATAGCCATTGATGATTGACAATGGTTTGTAAAGGGTGATAATGGCAGATGAATGCTGTTACCACTTGGACCCAATTAGATGAGCTCCAGGTACTTGAACAACTCCAAACTACCTACTACTAACATTGAACAACTCCTAAGTGGTCCCTGTACCCAACCGGCAACTACTATCTCATTAGTTCGGCACTTTGTTACCACTTAGACCTTTCTAGGAGCTCTTCAATCATGTGGCTATGGGTCAAAACCCTGTACCCCTGGTTCCCCCATCATTAACCATTCTATTCCCTACTATTGTTGGTTATTATCCCCCATTAGTTGGTTGATTGATATCGACCCATAGCCATGTGAATCAACTGAGTAGCCGCCACCGCCGGGTGTAAACACCGTAAACACCAAGCGGTGTCACTTCAGTGAAAACCATCCGCCATGGTGCAGTGATGGTGACGGCTATGCTTAGTTTGCCGTTCACTGACCGTTAACTCATCCATGTTCAACTCAGGTTAAACCCATGGCTGCCCAATTTACTTAACTTTTCAATTGACGTTTGATGGTAAATTGGTCGTGAATTGATCTTTAAGACTGATGGTTAAGTGATGGTCAAACAGCGGTGGTATTATCCCCAACACCAACTGTTTCTACAAGCTTTTCTTCAAGACTACCTGTTGTGTCCGCGGCATAAGTTGAGCTAGATTACAGGTTGATGAATATCAGCATGTGAACCATTCCAGCACAATCAAAGTATAGCAAATGATAACTGCATTTACAGTTAGGTCTCGTGGCAAGTCAAGCAATCGTACGCGTCACAAACAGGTCATACAAGCGCAAGCACTGTGCCAGCACTGTCGCTGCAATTGCCTCGGCTATTGGCCTAGCAGATCATGAGCAAAGCACGATAAATGTCACGTGTTTGGATACTCAAAAGCCAATTATGATCTCCCATTTCTAAGAACTGTGGGGTGATACTACTGGTGGGTTTGTAATTGATCCATGAATGTATGTACCCAATAAGGCTATGACTTTACTGGGGTAAAATGACATTTTACAATCCAATCAAGCCGTATCCTTTGAATCCGCAGATCCCCAACCTAGGCTGCCAAACCGTTTGGTGAAGCGTGCTTGATGATCATGAACATTGATTTGAGTGAGGTAAAGGTAAACCATCTTAACTTGGTAGTCGATATTTAGTGAAGATGGTTGGAGGCGTTGATGGTTTGTGATGGTGCAGAATCGTTGATATTTGCGGTCGGATGATGCTGGCAATATAGAGTGGTGATTTATTAAGAGTTGTTGTTGGCTGGTTATTGGTCGATGATGATGGTTGTTGGTGGTCAAAAGTGCATGATTATGGTTGATGATAACTGATTGCGGTTTAGTGTCAATGCTGGTCATCGTGGGAACTGGTGAATGATGATCAACAAATGTAAGTTATAAGTGCACTGGTCATATCTATCGAAGTTTACCCTTTATACTTTTGATCAAAATACTTCATACTAGCATTGATGATTAATCAACTCAATCATGGTCAATGAGTGGATTAAGTTGATTAGATTTGATCAACTTAAATCAACTTACATCAACTTAAATCAACTTACATCAACTTAAATCAACCTAAATCAACTTAATCAACTCAAATCCACCAATCTTCATGGATATCTCCCTTCTCGCGGACTGTCCATTTCTCGCCTTCCGACCCGAAACCACCGCCGCAGGGCAACGCTGTTCCTGCACCTCCAATGCTTCCATGTCTGGAGGGCTCCCACCTGCGACCCATGGACCTCTCTGCCACGGGCACCATCCAAGAAGAAACCGATGACCAGGTGCAACGAGGCCGGGCGCGCCGTGCAGGGGCGCCAGTGGAGACAAGATACAACGAGACGACGAGAAATGGCGAGTTGAGTAGAGCAGTTGACCAACCAATAATAGCTGGTAAATATGGTTGATAGGGGATGATGACTAACAATTATAGGGGATATATGCCAGCTATATACGGCTATGCCAGCTATATATGGCTATGGGTCAATATTGATGAACCAACTTTCATCAGGGATAAGTTCACCAACAAACTCATAGGGAAAATAATGGTTAATGATAGGGGAACCAAGGGGACTACGGATGAAGTGACCCACTGCCAAAGAATTGTTTGAGTCTGTCCACAAATGATGCAGTGGAAGATCAACATCAGTAAACCGGCCATCACCAATTCGACTGTCATATATATATATAGAGAGAGAGAGAGAGCCCACCAGCCAACATAGGGGTTTTATTGCTACCTGGATCTGCCATGATCCCCAAATTCGATGCTTTTGGTCCTTTTCTGTTGGGAAATATTGTAGCTTTGGGGGATGGCGCACCTTCACAGCAGGCTCTGTCACCCCTGGAAGATTAAGATGTCAGCCATTAGAACCACAGAACTCTCAAGAACTCTGTGGAGTTATGTTTATCTATCCAACCTTCCACGTTGGTGTGACATCTCTGCAGGGGTTACACCATCAGTAACTTTGGGGTTACACCAAGGGCTGAACATCCCAATGACTATACAACTACTCCCCATACTCCCCATGCTCCCCATACTCCCCATGCTCCCCATACTCCCCTGTTATTTTTCATCTATTATTGATGATGCAGTCTTAATAGTTCGCTGGCTTGATCAGATTCATCATGTGAAGATTTCTTGTTGACCAGATGGGGTGGCGCACTCGTTGCTGATGATGGGTTGGTCGCTCGCTTGCTGACCCATCAATCACACCATCTAGCATTGTCGTTGAACATGAAGGGGAACAGAACCATTGACCACCCATCTCATTCCAGCAATTCGAAGAGCAACACATCACTGAAATGCTTCACAAGTAGTTCTATGATGAAAGACACAACATGGATGTGAATGGCCGCTAACACAGGATGGAACTTCCAAGGAGATTAATGCTTCATGATGATCGCACAACACATCGGGGCTCATCGCCTCGGAACTTTTGGCAACCTCCGCAGTCGCAAGGTATGCAGGAAGGACAGCATCCTGACGGCAGTGCAGTCTGGTGGGAGGGTGCTATGACAAGGCGCATAACTACGGAACATAGCAATAGTTATGACATGTTATGACTAGCTGATTTTGTTATCCAGTTTATGGGAAGGTGGGAAGGTACTGGATTTGTTCAACATAATCAGTTCTGACATGTTATGACTAGCTATTGTGAATGATGCTATGGTAGTCAACGATGATTCAATAGTTAATACCTGGCTATTTATGTTCTTGTTATTGTCGAGACTTGGCTATGGTCAAAAATTGGCTACCCATCATAGTCAATGACTGGCTATTGAATGGGTCGGTTGTTCGATGTTGTGTTGACAACTGTTAGTAGCCATCAATGAACTACTGTATCATTATCAACTACTGCTGACTTGGGTCAATATGAATCAAACCTCAATGAACCAGTAAAAAAACATTGTCAACAAACATGGTGATATGATAGGGATGATAAGGATTTGATGGTCATGATGGTCAGTGATGGGGTTACGGCTGGTTGAGAATTGCAATCTTCCTTGACACCTTCTTGTCAGTTTAGCAAGTTGTGTGTGTGGTTCAATGTTTTCCATGATGCTGCTGTTGTTGATTGAAAGATTAAAGTGTTAGCATTACTTTTCTGCAGTGTTTTTGTATCACATGTTCTTCCATGGGATAGAGTGCTTTGGGAGAGACTTTCCATTTGTCAGTCAACTACTTGTTTCAATGGCTGCGGTGCCACGAGTCATGACTGCTGCTAGCTTCAGTGCGTTAAATAATTGTCCAATGAAGAACCATTCCCCCCAAAGCTAACCACCAATCAGATGCAGCGAGTCAATAGTTTCAGTACAGCAAAATAGTTCGCAAGTGCCCTTGCGCTTCTTTGAGTTTGAGGGTTTGATAGTGTGTGCCAGTCCCAGGTTGATATCCATTCGATGGTTTTTCCCAAGTCACCTGTATAAATGCATAACTAGGATATCCACTGGCAACCACATCTAAAGCATCCTGAGCCCTAAAACCTACAATACACCGCATTGCAGTATATGTATATATATGTATATTCAATATATTCTTTTATATTTATATATATATATATTCTTGTATATATATATATATATAAATATATTGTATTTATATACTTATTTACCAAAAAAACATATTTAAACCATTAGCCAATAGCGGGAGTGAGGGGCCCCTTGTAAACCACTTTGACCAACCATGTGGGGTCACCGCCTGAACCACTGGCTGCGCTTCAGGTCCAACAAGATCTTCAATACTCCGGTCCGGTGCCATGGGTGCGCGCAGAAGCGTGCATGTCCAATTCAACCAAAAACCACGTTGTGGTTGGTGAAGGTGGGTGAAGGTTTGTTGCTTGGGTTTGCAGATTGAGGTTGCTGAAGGTTTAATCAAATTCATCATGATGGTAATGCTATCATTCAGGTCGGACTGGGACCCAAAGAAAAGCTAGATCGCCATCCAAAAGTGTCACTGTAGACTGTAGACATGATATCGAAATAGTCACCGCCTATCGACGACGGAACTTTAAACAAAGCACTCCCAGATAGGGATAGAACATGATAGAATTATCAACATAAGCAATTATTGAACGACATTGGCCCAAGATTAACCATCAGTATATTATTACAGTTGTTATCAATCATGATTACAGTAATCACGATTTAGCATTTTTTAGCATCAATTATCCAGTACAAATGCTGTTGACCATCAATTGACCGTCAAGCATCATCAAAGACCATCAGTAAACCATCGGTTGATTAACCTTTGAGTAAGCAGCATCAACCATCAAGTGACAATGAATTTATTAATTTGTAAGTACGCGTCATCAACCATCAAGTGACCATCAATTGATTAATCTTCAAGTAAGCATCATCAACCATCAAGTGACATTTGATTAATCTTTAAGTAAGTATCATCAACCATCAAGTGACCATCATTTGATTAACTTGTAAGTAAGCAGCATCAACCATCAAGTGACCATCATTTGATTAATTTGTAAGTAAGCAGCATCAACCATCAAGCGACATTTTATTAGTCTTGAGGTAAGCATCATCAACCCAAGTGACCATTAATTGATTAATCTTTAAGGAATTAAGCATCATCAACCATCAAGTGACCATCATTTGATTAATTTGTAAGTAAGCAGCATCAACCATCAAGTTACTTTTTGTTAATCCTTAGGTAAGCATCATCAACCCAAGTGACCATTAATTGATTAAGCTTTAAGTAAGCATCATCAACCATCAAGTGACCATTAATTGATTAATCTCTAAGCAAGCATCATCAACCATCAAGTGACCATTAATTGATTAATTTGTAAGTAAGCATCACCAACCATCAAGTGACCATCAATCAACAAGCAGCAATTAACCATCAATTCCATCAATATTCCATTGCTGAAGTCGCAGCTTCCATCGTTCCAAGATGACTCAAGTGCCCTTTGAAACCTGGGTCTGGAGCGCCAGTGCTGAAGCTGGGGAGGGCGGTTGGGCAGCCATGATGATGTGAATAGTAGTGGGCTAAGTAAGTACTGGCTCACTGGTGAAACAACGATAGTAGCAATGGTTAAAAATGCGTAACAGTGGTCAACAATGGTAAATGCATGGTTAACTGATGGTTTTCTCAACGGTTCTCTGATGGAAAATTGAGATGGTCGGCTATGACTCATCCACGGGTCCTCCTGCAAGGTGGGCCCCCAGTAGTTATAGTAGGTGGTAGTTATACCTCCTAGAACTGGTAGTTACCCTAGTCAAGTCAGTTATAAACCAACTTATAGGTTATGAGTAGTTCTTATTAGCTATTCTCAAGTATTATTCACCACTAACTGCCTATTAACAAGTTAAGTTACTGGTTGGGGGCCCACCTTGTGGACATTTTGCGGCAGTCCAAGGTCCAGCACATGCCAATGTTCGACCTGGCCAGGACAGGGGCCCGTGCTGCCCATGATAAGCTTTGAAGTCTCAGGATTGGTATCCTCAACGTGGAAGAGGTTGAGAATCAGAAGATGAGTCATCACTAACAACTGCCACGTTGCACATATACATATGGCTATGGGTCAATATTAATCAACCAATAATGGGGTATAATTACCAACCAAATCATAGGGAAAACAATGGTTAATGATGGGAACCAGGGGTGCAGGGTTTTGACCCACAGCCATGTACATACATATATATATATACATATATAATAATGTGTTTTTGTAGGAATAGATAAGCAGATATGGACATGTATGTATATGTAGATTTTTTTGGATAAATGAAAAAGTAAATAAATAAATGAATATATATATATATATATGTATATATATATATATATTTATGCAAATAAATATTTCCGTATGTCTATATTGTCAAATACATGGATGGCTATGGTTCAAAAACCTTCCATCCAAAAAATTGACGGATAAACATCCTACAAGGTGGGCCCCCCTGGTTATAAGTTGATTAGTAAGCCATTTAACTATAGTTATATCTGCCATAGCAAGTAGTTACCCTAGTTATAAGCCAGCTTAGCTAACTAAGGAGGCCCACCTCGTAGCAGTTTGACTTCTTTGGTCATGTCCAGATGGGATGGCTGGCCCTTGACCCACCGAACCACAGTCGTGGCAGTCCAGAGATGTACAGCCTGGGGGTCGGGTCTAGGCGCTAAAGATTGAAAAAGTCACCTGGTGTACCTCCTGTTGTGAAACTATGAATAAGCACATTTATTGTTGAAAATAAATGGCTTCACAAAACATATTACATTGATACTAATTGACATTAGCTATATTTTAATGCAAGTGTTACATAGTTTCCCATGTGAATATGCCCGATTGTCAAAGAAACATCTTACGCATATGGGAGTTGTCCCAAACCCGTTGATTCTGTTTGATGTAAGGGAGGTGGAAGAGCACTTTTTGGGAACAACAATTTAGGACAACCCACATAAACATGTTGAAATCATCTGACAATAATATCAAATATGGGTGCGATCTAATTGAATGATCACTATCCACACCTGAATGCATTCATGGATGGTCGTTTGACTGAACGGGATCCATAACAACTACATGGGCGAATGGCCAATATGAGATATTCATAAAATGTGCAATGTATATAGGAATTATTGTAGGTTGCCAATCCTAAATATTCTGTTCACAGGGATTCCTAATTTGAATAGCACTCGCGTATTTCAGCATATAGGGATGGCAACGATTATAGGGTTAGACGCTATCCCCATCATCCCGGGCTGGTGGATCACGTTCCCCTGGAAAAGCGAGCCTCATGTGACCTCGGCCAATATGGCTAACCAACGACTTAACAACTGCGACCAGCCAAGCAACTGAGCAGTTTGTTGTGTGGTTTTTGTGCTACTTGTCAGTGTACTCGAACATAACAACAAGCAGCAAGAACAGCTTTGATTACAAATAGCAAGTGTTTATCGTTTGGAAAAACGATTCCCTTTCACTACTATAGCAAGTGTTTATCGTTTGGCAAAATGAAATCCATTCCCTTTGACTACCGTTCACTTCATGAGCAGCTTTGAATTGGGGAGTCACTTGGAAGTTGATCACTGGCTGGTCCTACGAATCCCGTTGCATCGGTTGTGCACCTGAAAACAATGCGCAGGACGCTGTATGACCAACTCGCCGAGAAAACGGAGGTCAGCGTGGGACGGTTGGTGGCTGGGGGAACCTGAAATGTCTATGAAGTGTTGGCATTTAACTGCTGAAGTATGGGAAGCGATCCAACAAACATAGAATTGTGCCAGCCGATGATTTTTGGAAATGACGCATCGTGATTAAGATGGTTGATTCTAAGGCTCAACACCACCGGTCCCAAACTGAAATGAGGCTTTCACCAGGCAATTTGAGGCATAGCTGGGGTGGGTTCACCAATGGCTCCACCTTGGAAGGTAAAGCTACCTGGTGCCGCCATGGCTCTAGCCTCCTTTGGACAGCTCGGCTCGCCAAGTTCATGAAAAAAGCTAGCCTAGATCAGGTTTGATTAATGTTGGTTTCTGATTAGTGTAACCCCCCCTAAAAGTAATGAAAATAGATGAAACCAACAGGTAGATACTAATCAGAAACCAACATTAAACATGATTGTGACTGATATTGGTTGAATAATGGTTGCCAATTGTGAATTATGATGGCTAAGGATTGTTGACAATGGATGATCAATGGTAACTACTGTCCAACAATGGCTCGAGCCTATGGGATAGTTGCCGGTTCAGTGTATCTTATTTGTTTAAAGGCATATTCATATTTCAATCTGGCAGATATGGTGGTTTCTTAGAATATGGGTACCCCCCAATCATCCACTAGTAGTCATTTATAGTAATATACCAACCATTTTTTGGGGCTCCCTATTTTGAGAAACCCCTATATGCTGAGAATCGTCGGCTGCCATGTGCGTTGTACGTAACATGTGGCGGTGGGTCAAGGACCTGTGTACCCCTGGCTGTTCACTTCCCATTAGTGACACTAGTCGAGCTGTTGGGATGTGAACTACTACCCTTGGCCTTTAGCTGACTAGAGATGACCTAGCTCGCCATATTGTCATTGTCATGGTCTTGATGATTAGGATGACAATTATCTAGTTGGTGGTTCTAATCATCTTTTAGTTTTCCTATAGCATCTGGGATGGTTGTTGATTTGCTCATCTCTTTTGGAGGGCTTGAAGCCACCAACTAGATATCTTTGGCCCACAAATGCGCCCATTGCCTGTTGTCATCCCTGTGGCCCTCCGAGCTCCTGGTGCAAAGCGCACCGTAGGAATCTGATCGTTGGAGGGAGGTGCAGCCGACCGTCGGGCTTTGTCCTGGTGGCCCCACAAAGTTGTCCAGGGATGAAAGACGGGAATATGAGACTGGATCCCAACAAAATTGTACATAAGCGAGGTGGATGAGAAGCAATAACAGTTGGAAAACAATGGTTAAACATGGTACGTCAGGGGTACGGGGTTTTGACCATAGCGATATGAGAATATGAGACCTGACCTGGGTTGCCCAGGGGATTACACACAATTGACTATTTGTTTGGCACACGCATGAAAACATAGGGGTTGTCAACTGACAATAGTTGTTCAGTATAGCAGTATAGGTGATCAGGTTGTGCCACATTCAGGGGTTATGATGAGTGTGGTTGTCACCATCCATGAGAGTCCACGAATGCTGACACTGACTCAGCAGGACAGGTGCAGATATCAGCTTTGTGATTTGAGCAGATTCTCAGCAGTTCGACAAGCTGTTATTGAGCATTATTGCAAACAGTTTGACGTGAGTTTCCTGAGCTTGATTTACATGAGAAAGAAACAGAAACGCTTGACACATCAACTAGGGATATCCTAGTGAATTTGCTCATACCCGAAATTTGTTTTCTTTGATCTGTTTTATGGGCTACTCCCCATTCCCATTCCTTTGTTTTGGCGTGTTTTGAAGCAAATCGCTTGCCACAACAATCTGCCAGAACGTGTTTCCAAAATGTTTGTTCACATAACATATTATATCTGTAGACTGTCTCAATTTCCCCATACTTCCTTATCATGCACAGAATTAAGACCATTTTCGTATCATCATTTTTCTGAGCTCGTGCTCAGAATCATCATTTTCCCGACTACAGGGCTTGGTTTCATGATTGCTGAATTGATGTTCCTATACTAAGTATCAGCGTCATTATTTGGAAAGTGGTTTTGAACATTTTCCCCAACCATCTGGGATCGTTGGTTGAGGCCTTAGAACCACCAGTCATGATCAATATGAACCATTGACCACGATATTAAGTATATTGCGTTATCAATGATAAGTATTATTAGCTACTGAGCACTAATTAGTCACTAATTCGCCATGGCTCAGAACCCACCAAACACTTATCGCCATGATCATCGCCCCATGGCACAGGAGACTCATCGACTAAGCCAGGAGAAGCGGATGTAGGGTCCAGTCCTGGTTGACCCAACAGTCCAGGGATGAAGCAATCAATGGTCAACTAGCTGGTGATGGCTAATGGTTCATGATTATAGGTGATGATAGGTGATAGTAAGTGGTAATAGGTGATGATAAGTGATAAAAAGTGACAATAAGCGATAATAAGTGATAATAGGTGATCATCTGACTGATAACATGATAATCTGGGGGTTTCTCAAGCTGGTTTGTGGACCCAAAAGGTATAGTTGGTTTATTGCACTTCATTGCTATACCCTTTGGTACACTAACCTGGCAATGGAAAATCCACCAATTATTGGTGATTTCCCTGGGTTTCGCTATAAAATATGGTCAAAATCGTTAGTTTACCAGAGGGTAAATGGTTCATAGACTGGACAAGAGTAGATAGGTGAGGCCACGGTCGCGCCGACGCTAGCGACTCAGTTGCGCAGCTGGGGAGCAACTGGAAGTGGGAAGGTTAATAGACTGGATGAAGTGGGGTACCCCTATGGTGGTTTCTCAAGTCATAGGGGTACCCAAAAAATAGTTGGTTTAAGCCTACTAATGATTAATAATGGATGATTTGGTGGGTCCTCTATGAATTGAGAAACCCTCCTATGAATTGAGAAACACCCAGCTGGTTGATGATTCATACGGGGCAATAATCAAAAATCATACGGAATATACCAAGTATATTTGGCTATGGGTCAAGGCTTTAACCAACAAGTTTCTGGGGGATGAGAACCAATAACGGTTGGAAAGCAACGTTTGATCATGGTACGTCAGGGGTACAGGGTTTTGACCATAGCGATATGAGAATATGAGACCTGACCTGGGTTGCCCAGGGGATTACACATAATTGACTATTTGTTTGGCACACGCATGAAAACATAGGGGTTGTCAACTGACAATAGTTGTTCAGTATAGCAGTATAGGTGATCAGGTTGTGCCACATTCAGGGGTTATGATGAGTGTGGTTGTCACCATCCATGAGACTGCACGAATGCTGACACTGACTCAGCAGGACAGGTACAGATATCAGTTCTGTGATTTGAGCATCATTCTCAGCAGTTTTACAAGCTGTTATTGAGCATTATTGCAAACAGTTTGACGTGAGTTCCCTGAGCTTGATTTATACACATCCGAAAGAAACAAACACATTTTTTTTTGCAAGCTACTCCCAGTCCCATCCCGTTGTTCTTTTTTCCAGATGTGGCTTGTTGTATAACAATTTTCTTGCCACAACTCAAGTTCTCCATTTTTCAATCTTGTACATGGAGTTGAGGCCAGCACTGTAATCATCGTCGTCCCATCATCGCAATCAGAATCATCATTTTCGCGACTATGGTGATTGCTTTCACTATTGATGAATTGATGCTGCAGTACAACCAATCATATTTTCAATTGTTCTGACCATCATTGTCAAAATGGCAGTGGGTCAAAACCCCGTACCCCTGGTGTTGCCCTATCATTTATGTTTTCCCTATGACACTGTTGGTCTTTGTCCCCCCTTATCGATTGGTTACTTTTGACCCATAGCCAAATCATTGCCAGCACTACTATCATGGCATCATTATCCTTGTTGAAATGGTCACGAGGGCATAGCACCGTGCAGGACCTGGAAAACCATCGGGAGGACAAGCAGCCGACCATGGTGGTCGTGCTGGTGACCCCAGAAAGCTTGTTCAGGGATGAACCGTGGGAATATGGCTATGGGTCAATATTAACCAACCAATGATGGGGGAAGCAGGGGTACAGGGTTTTGACCCATAGCCAAATGGAGCCTGGTTTCCAACGGGTTTGTACATAGCGGGCTATTTCTTGGGCATGAAAACATAGAAGCCGTCAGCGCACCATGAGACTCGATTTGTTTGGATGGGCTCATTTGGTGTGAACCCAGGCGGAATTGTAAGCAGTTTGACGATGATGCATACATGACGAGTTTCTTGAGTTTGGTTTATGTGGTGAATCCATTGAATCACATAGTTTGTCGGTGAGCTCCGATTTTACTTGTCGAAACTTGGTGTTATTTCAAAGTCATTATTTGCGCGAAATGCAGTCCTTGTCGAAGACAGCCAGACTTTGTAAACTTCTTAAACTGGTTGGTGGTTTCAAACATTTGTTATTTTCACCAGTAATTGTGAAGAAATGATTGGTTGCCTAATATTTTTCATAGGGGTTGAAACCACCAACCAGTAAAACACTTCCTGTAAGCAACCAAATTTTCGAAAAAAACATCGAAAGTCAGGGGCTTCCACGGGCTTCCTCTGTCGAAAACGAGATCAGCCTAACCCATCCCGATCCTTTGTCAAAGAAGTCAGCTATATATGTAAGGAACACTTCAACGAGATACCCAAAGCTGACGCCGTCCAGCTGTATTTCTTTTAACTGCAAGGGAAAAACAGCGGTGCGGACATGAAAACAGCCACTTGCAATGACCATATCGAACATTTTATTTGACAATTATCAGCAGTATCGACGATACCAGCATTGATTGTGTTTCTATCAGGATGATGAACCTGTGATGATGATGATGATGATGATGATGATGATGATGATGATGATGATGATGATGCTTGTAGTCTTTGAGTTTTGTTTCTTAGGCACCCCAGCTTTGATTCCTAGCTTGTTCCCACCTTCATGCCCCGCCACGATGGGGCCCTTTTGCAGGAGTTTTTCCGCTTGATGGAGCAGAAACAGGAGGCAGTGATCCGCTCCTGGTCAGACGCACACTATTCATGGGTATCATATCATGATATCCCAAATACTTGACGTCCCTAAGTATACGAATCCATGGGGTGTATCCCCCAACATGGAACTTGAATACTGAAAGCTTTCGAACTGCTGTAAATAAACGATCTTCCTTCGGCCATGAACCTGCTTAATTAATGACCATGGTGAACGGTTGCTTAACCGTGAACAGTTGACTGTAACCTTTTTAGCATCAAGGTTGATGATTATCAACCATTTCAAGGCTCTTTGACCATGAATCATCAACCAATGGGCATCGTTAATCATCATGAGTTGGCTGATGTTGGTAGCTGCTTGTCACTCGTAGTATGAAGACCGACCCAGTTTCTTACCGGGAGCGCTCCTAGTTGTTCTGAATTTCTTGTTGGTGTTCGTTGCTTACCTCTGCGATAGTTCCCAGTTGAGATAGCCAACCATGGTAGATGGCTGGGGAGGAGCCGATGCAGTTGCTTTGTCCCAACATGAGATGCTGGATCCCCCAGTGGATCGTTGGGTCGTTGACTTCAACGGCCAGCCATCCACCGTGTTTGTCGGCCGCAGGAGTGGAGAAGCCACCAGGCGAATCGCGACAAGGCAATGCGCTCTCATACGACCTGCTAGGTTGCAGTTGGAGAAACCATAGATGGATGCTGTTGGCCAGCCACATGGCTATGGGTCAATATTGATTATATAACCTGGGTGGATTACAGCTATGAACTTAGCTGTTTAGCTTTTTTTGGGATATGATTGATTTACCATATAACCACTAAAAGTTAGACTTTTAGCAAGGGATCAAACAGCCACCAAGTAACCAATACATGGAGGACAACCACCAATAATAGGGAAAATGATTTAAACACATGGAGGACAACCACCTACAATAGGAAAAATGATGGATAATGATGGGGAACCAGGGGTATGGGGTTTTGACCCACTGCCACGTTACTTCAAGATGTCTCGAACTCAAGATTTCTTTATCATTCTACGGCCGCAATCACCAAAGAACGAGAGATCCAATCACTAAAACATTTGTTTGCCCATGATAAGCTGGCATTTTCCTATCAACATCCAGGATTTATAAACACACATGGGTTTGGAAAAACCATTGTGGTTGGCGATTGCTCCCAGTGATCGTCGCATTAGCCACCCTCAATAACCACTCTTATTGCCCAGAAGTACCATCAGCTGGTGGTTCCAAACATCTTGATGATTTTCCCTAGTAGTTATTCATAGTTATTCACAGTTATTCACAATTGGTTGGTTGACTTGCGCATATTTTTCATGACGGGGTGGTGAGCACCCACCAACCAGTCAATCTCATGTTGCCGGTCGCACAGTCCGCTGGGAAGCTATGGTTTGCCAGGCTTTCTTTGCCCTCCTGAGCCAGACAGAGCAGGTGCCGTGCTGGGAGTGTTCCTGGGAACAGAGCTTGTTGGTAGGGACACCGGGACAACCAGCCAACCAATCATCCCAATCATTTGAACTAATCAAATATTTGAGCATAGTGGTTAATTCTGGTCAATCATGGTATATTTGATTAGGGACTAAAGCCATAGCTATACACATATGTACATAAAACCACAATATTCTTGTGGTTGTTTACCACCTATTTTCGATTAGTATTAATACCTTTTCTGGTATATTCCATCTCCATCAATGTCAACCCCGTATAGTAGCATTTGTAATGATCGTCAAATTCTGAATGAGCAGCTCCCCAAGACCTGTGATGGCTGGTGTGTGCAGGGTAGAGCAAACAGATGATGAGATATGATGAGCTATTGACGAGTCTTGCAGGGGTTGACAGTCTATCAACTGGTCACCGTGCGGTTTTTGCATACAACTGTGGCTTTTGAGGGATCTCTTTTCATACTATTGAAGATTACCATCAGTTGAACTTCCCAAGAGTCATCCTCAGGGAACTCAAGCAAAATAGTGGACAAGGAGTTGTAGTTTTCTCCCTTGGTGCCGATCTTGTATAGCTGATTGAATCTCCAAAGCACTGGCGAGTGCTCAGAATCCATTCAATCATCGCCCTAGACTTCATCGACCTGAAAACCTTGGCAATTTCCTTCTTTTGTCAAGGGGGCAGTCCAGACATAGGGAGCTCCCTCGCATGCAGAGGTTGGAGTCCTGTGAGAGATTCATTGGAATTATTCTGGTTGCAGGTCGTAGAACATCTTGTTTTCTTGCTCCTTGCTCCTTTTCTCCTTCCTACTTCCTACTGCCTTACTACTGTACTCGCTACTAGCTACTTCATTTTTTCTTTGATAGCTACTTAGTGCCTTTGACTTCAGATTCCTCTACTTCATGATTTCTCATTTCTACTGTAGTTCCTACCTGCCACTCCCCACTTTGGCTTCCTACCGTCCACTTAAGACATCCTACTTTGCATATACGAGTTCTTCGATTTTGCTTCTCATTTGCTGCCTTGCTGCTTGCCACTTTTTACTTCCAACTTGCGTGTTCCCAATTTCTGCTTCCCACCCCTCCTTCCTAGTTTCCATTTTCTACTTGGTACGTTCTACTTTCTGCTTCATACTTTCTACTCCGTACCTGCAACATCCTGCCACTTTATAAGTGTGTTAGCCATTCTTTCTACATCGTACTTGCTATTTGCTACTTTCCACTTGCTGCTTTCTACTTTCCACTTCCTAAACTACTTACTACCCTCCACGAAAATTGAGGGAATTTGTTTTACAATTCAGAAATTGATAAAAACCGAGGATGGCGAGGAAACCTGTTCCCCACACATTGTCATTGATGGATGTCCTGAAACAAAAGATAGAATTAGTTGAGGGTGGGGACCGCAGTGCCCAATAGCCCCCTCGACATTGAGTTTCTCATCACAATGGATCGTCATCATGATTGTCATTGAATGATTATACATACATTATCAATCATTATCATAGTCATGATGTTGAAGTGTTTGTTTGCCAAGTCATAATATGTTTTTCTTCTGACATGGTGATCTTCTTGGCTCAGCACCACTGGTCAATTGTTAAAATGATGATGAATGGTTGACATGAATGGCAACACGGATGGTCATGTGTATGGTGAATCATCATTATTGAAGGCCAAGTTGATTGGCTCAATCATGTGAGCCCTTTAAGAGGGGCTGAACCAATCAACATGCTGAACCAATCTTCGTTGATTGGGTGAGCCGGTTAAGCCAAGCTGAAGCCCATCCGATGTTAGCGGCTAAGCTCATCATAGGCCGTAGGCAGGGCTTCGTGCCTGCCAGGCCGGGGAGTCATTGAAGCAGGAGCTGGTGGTGGCGAGCTGGTTGCCCTGGCAGCATGTAGTGGTGGGTGACAGCTACATGGCTATGGATCAATATTAATCAACCAGCTAATGGGGATAATCTCCAACAATTTCATAGGGAAAACAATGGTTAATGATAGTCCCAAAGGGTACAGGGTTTTGACCCGCAGCTACATGCCCACCAAAAGGCTCATTTTGCGTAAGGAAGAACCAAGTATAGCATGTATAGTGACCAAGGCATTCAATGTAAAACATGGCATTCGCTAAAATTCACAGTTGATTGAACATGTAGAAACTGTGGTCAGTCGAACCAACAGCAAAAAAATATGTGACTGTTCCTTTTCTGAAGTTGCAACGTGTGTATTGATTTTTGGAGGTTGTAATTATTGTTCTGGTTCGTTTCTTTGGAGTCAGTTGTTGTGAAAGGGGTCAGAAATGTTTTTTTTTAATGACAAGAGCAATAGTGTAAACACACACACACAGTAAACAGTAAACAGTTTCTTGCTTGCACCTGGATGGCACGTGAGTTGCCTGCGCTTGGTTCTTCTTGGGGATCATTTGAAACACTAGGCAAATTTGGGGAGTTTGGTAACGTTGAGAAACCGCTTTGACTTCAATACGGACCTTAGCTCACATCCCTTCCGTAGGGGTCGGTTCAATGAACGAGAGCACATCCAATAAATGAAATTTGGCCAAAAACAATTTCAACGTGTTTTTTTGTTAAAAAATAGTATACTTTTCTTGTTCTTGGATCAAAAGTCCCTTTCAATCGTGGGATCTCCTGCATCCTATCCCAGTTTTTCTATCTTTTCACATTTGGTCTTAAATATTTGGTTTGTACAATCTCTTAAATCGGACCTCCACATGCTATATTGGCAATGTGCGAGTGATGTCGCACATAGACCTTGAGTGAGTCATCACGAGGATTTCCGGCGTCTTTGCTAGCATGCTTTTGGCTGTTATCATCACTCGTGGTGGAACCGCTACCATGGCTTCCAAATATGCTTCGTTTATAGTGGAAAATCTCTGCTCAGCTCACCTGGAAATGGATAATCTAGCAGGCTTATAAGTTGATTAAAAAGCCATTTAACAATAGTTATATCTACCATAACTGGTAGTTACCCTAGTGAACTAACCCAAGTTAGCTAAATAAGGGGCCCTGTCCCTTGTATGTACAGATTTTGCATCTTTTTGTACTTCCAGGTTCGGTCTCTGAATGGCAAACCATGGTAGATCTATGTTTTGAATGACCCCCCACATTTGATATTAAATCACTAGCTATTTATGGGTAAGGCCCCATGGTGGTTTATAAGATTTGTATCTACCATTCCTGGGTGGAATACAGCTGCTACCGTAGATTTTTGGGCTTTTTGGGATATGACTGATTTACCATTTAGCCACTAAAAGTTAAACTCTAGCAAGGGATCTAAAAGCCACCAAGATTCATTAACCACCTGTTAACCATCATTAAGCACCTATCAATGATCGTTAACCACCTGCTAACCATCATTAACCACCTCATCATTTCCATTGTTTTATCCCTTTGCATCGGCTGCACCGTCAGAAGCTGCCGCAGGAAATGGCCTATTGCCAGCAGGAGAAGCGGCAGAATTCTGAAAAAGATTCCAGTCCCGAAACCAGATGTGGATGATGGCAGTCGACACAATTGCCGCAATAACCAGAAGTATAAATAGATTAATGAACACAGAAATGAACAAATAAGTAAATACATAAACAAAATAATTGATGAATAAATCAAGAAAGGAATTTGCATATGTATATTTGTATATAAATATACTTATTATATCATAACCAAAACCATTATAAGAATGATATAAGTTATGATACGTTATAATGTTACTTACTTCAAGTCGTAAATGCATAATGACAAAAATCAACCGAAATGAATTGAAATGTATAAAGCTGCGGTTGGAACTCGGCTACAACAAAAAAGGCTTGTTCATTTTTCCATGTTCTGAAGCTATCATGCGGCTGTTGATTTTTTGAGGTTGTCATCATCCTTGACACTTTGTGGAATGACAATACTTGATCCTTCAGGAGAGCTGTTGAAAGCTGAATGTGTCATCCTTCAGTACTAGAACCGTTCCTTTCTTTGGGCTCAGTTAAACAGTACACTCATCATGGTAGAAACTGTTTGTGCAGTTCTTGAGAACTGTTCCAGTTGTCATGAAAGGGTGCAGAAATGTGTAGTAAACAGTGTGTTGCACCTGGATAGCGTGTGAGTTTCCCGCATTTGCTTCGGATTGGGGATCGTCTCAAGCACTGGATAGATCCTAGAATTTTGAAGGCGATTGCTTCAACTTCGTCATTTGCTTCAGCTGCTCATATGATGACTGCTTTTCTTCTGTCAAAGACGATATGATGATTTACAACCATTGATTGCTATTACCTGTCATAGTATATCTCACAACACATCATTGCCATCATCACGACAAACAACATTATCATAATCATCATCATTCATCGTTTGTCATCTCTCTATATATTCCTGTTACATATCTCCCCATGATTGTTGCCTATTGATTATTTGATTGTTATTATGATTCTTTGCTGAAAAGTATTTCATGTAGTCAATTCTCCATTCATTGACTTACGATAAACCAGTCTAACACCATATTAGTAATTATGACAATGGCTATTCTGATAAGTTCTGATTAGGTGTCAGCTTTAGCTATTACATAACCACCATTGTTACATTGATATGATATTATTATACAGTAGTCAACAGCTATGATCCATAGCTAAAGCCAAAGCTATTGTTGTTTGTTTAGAGTGCGTGGTTGCTAACTAGCGTTAAACATTACCCGTTATACCTTCTCAGTGCAAACACTATTGTAAATAAACAGCTGGCTATTGTGCTCCATTAGCTCTTGTTAAATCAACAATTATTCTCAAACATCTCTAGTTTTTGCACCTATCGTTAACAATTAGCTGCTATACTGTTGTCAAACTCAGCTATCACACTCTTGTTCAGAATTAGCTGTTGATTAATTCCACAGCAAGTTGAACTTCTCCCATCGTTGTTTACTGGTTGGTGGCTCAAAACATTTTGATTACTTTCTATAGCAATTATTGACAACAAGTTGGTTGTCACCAAAATTTGTCATAGGGGTGGTTCAACTACCAACCAGTTTATGTGTGATCCTTCCATTGAAAAACGTCTGCAGGACCTTGAGCGTATGACCAGGGAGAAGGAGGTGCGGGTCTCGTTTTTGTCCAGTGCTGTCTCCCCACGGCGATGAGGGGTAGCCATCGGCA
>VSDK01014457.1:48970-73731 GCA_009767595.1 Symbiodinium kawagutii | reverse complement strand
AATTAATTAATTAATTAGTTAATTGAATCATTAGTTAATTAATTCATCAATCAATTTATTAATCATGCTAAAATGAATTGATCACTCGGTTGATTAATTAACACAATGAAGGTATACATTGATTCCCTTTAATGAATTCACTACAAGTATTTAATTAGTTAATTGATTAATTAATTAATTAATAAATAAAGTTCAATTAGTCAATTAGTTATTTAATTAATTAATTAATCAAATTATTAGATTAATTAATAAATTAGATTCGACTCACTGAATCCTGATTCATTAGTTTATTAACTCTTAAAAAAAAATAGTGAATTAATTCATGAATTAATTAGTTAATTTCAATTCGCTTAATGCATTACTGTAGTTAATTGGTTAAGTAATCAATTTGAGATGAAAAAAATTAGTTAATTAATGAAAGCAATCAATAAATTAACTAATAAAAACACTCAAAATTGTCGTTTGTGAGACACAGGCAGGTAGTGACAAAAATAAAAATCAATGAATCAATCAATGCACCTGATGAGAAGTTCTGGCAGGTTGCAGTGAAGGTAGTGGATGAGGTTCCAGAGGGTTCCCGTGCACCTGGTGAGAGGTTCTGGAAGGTTGCGTTGCAGATGATAATCAATGATGTTCTAGAGGGTTCCAGTGCACCTGGTGAGAGGTTCTGGAGGGTTGCGGTGCAGATGATAGTCGATGAGGTTCCAGAGAGGGTTCCCGTGCACCTGGTGAGAGGTTCTGGAAGGTTGCTGTGCAGATGATTTTCGATGAGGTTCCAGAGAGGATTCCCGTGCACCTGGTGAGAGGTTCTGGCAGGTTGCAGTGCAGGTAGTCGATGAGGTTCCAGAGAGGATTCCCGTGCACCTGGTGAGAGGTTCTGGAAGGTTGCAGTGCAGATGATAATCAATGATGTTCTAGAGGGTTCCAGTGCAGCTGGTGAGAGGCATTTGCTGATGCATTAGTTAAGTGGTTAATTAATCAATTTGAGATGAACAAATTTAGTTAATTAATGAAAGAAATCAATAAATTAACTAATTAATAAAATCAATCAAGTAATAGTTATAATATTTGAATTTCGGAATTCCGGCTTCAGACGTATTTGTTTCAAACACACTTGAAACGGTAAAAAAAATTCAAACCCGAAAAAAAATAGTATTATTTAGGGGTGTTTAGCTGCATGATCACGGAACCGAAGATTAAAAGTAAATTACGAATTCATTAACGAAGATTAAAAAAATCAAAAAAATCAATGATTTTTGAAATTTTTTAATATTATTTTGTAGGGTTTTAATAATCCGGGGCTCAGATTAATTATTGTATAGATAGCCCCTTGCCAACTCATTTTCTTATGGCTTTCAGTTGGTTTTGAGATGTTTTGAAGCTTGAAGTGGAGTGTAGTCATCCCATGCAAGCAATGGTTGCTGACCAAGTTGCCAAAGGTTTGAGAGAGTTCAGCTCAGTTTTTAAACCATGGTGGTTGATGATGGCTGCGTGCATCACCATTGGTACGTACGAGGTGATTCCGAAAGACTTGAGAATATAGAATGGCAAATCGCCACCAGCATTGCAGGCAAACCAAGATATTTGCACACAACAGGGATATCAGCATCCCATGTGTACACATACGAGGTCATACACCTATAAAACAGAGAGATGCAGTCATTTGTTCCTTGTTTACCTTTTACCAGCCAAATTTGCCGTGGGCTTCTGAACATCGAGTTGTTGAAACTGATTGATTGCCACCAACTGTTGAAACCTATCTTTGAGGTGGCCTGAAAAGTTGATCCGTTGTTTTAATTCGGGCTTGGGGAATTTCTTTTCCCCTATTATTTGCCCCCAGAAGAACTGGGACGGACCCTTTCGACGGCGATGGAGAGGGAGAGAGAGAGAGAGAGAGTTGTTTGTGTGTGCGTGTGCATTTGCATGTGTGTTTGCGTGTGTCAACAGTGTGTATGTGGGTGTGGATATGTAAGTTATTTTGGAGGCGAAGATGTCATGCACCAGTTCAAATTCGCGGGCAGAATACGAGTGATCCCAAGAAATGATTTGGTGTTTGTTTCATTTAAAGTACCGCCAAATCGTCCCATAATATCAATCATTTTTTGTAGTAAGCAATGCAATTTTGGGGGCCCCTCAGTCTGAGAAATGCCTGCTTCGTCGGTGCAGAAAGGAATCACAATTCAATCAGGGTTGCTGCACTTAGGCACCGGTGTGCGATCGAATCCGACCCAAGCACTGCAGAGGGTTCCCAAGGACAGTGGGCTAGTGTGACTTGGCAAGCTTGCTCGTTGACACTGTAACGGCATGGAAGTTTGAAAATCATGCATTCATCGTGGCAACTGCTATTCAACTATATTATCAATGATCAGATTTAACAAGAATCAACCAATATGAACCGTCTTCTCCAACAGTCATATCCCCAACATAGACCATTGATATATGGAAGCCATTTATTTTTTCTTGTTGCAGATTGGCAGATCAGGAATTTTCTGTGCGTACGATGCTTAAGATTCCTGGATCACACTGTTGGTGTTTGTTTTCCGGGTGCAATCAGCAGCTGGCTCTTTGGTTGATTTGGTTTGTAGTGCTATTGGATTTGGTTCCTACTGCGATGGCAACCACAAACCACCAGTCAAAACCCCTTGCTCGAGCATTGTGAGCAGTGTTTCTACCATGGTTGTTTGAGAATAAGCTGATGTGAGATGTTGCGGAAACCTATCAAGCAGAAGAAACCGTACAGAAGAACTGCTCACTTCACAGTTTTGAATTTGCTGGTTTAGATGGGTTGCAGCGACGCTGCTCCAGGCTGCCAGATGGAGGCAGTGTGACCGTGCCTGTGCGGAAACCCAAACCCAAGGGCAAGGAGGACGGCGACGGCGCTCACCACACAGCCGCACCCAAACAGCTCGCTGTTTGTGTTTCTGGTGCTGACCAGTCGTTGCTGTCGCTGTCCTGCTGTTGTGTTTGTTGTTCTTTTGTCCTGTTGGGTTGCATTTGAGGGGTCCCAGTTGGAAAGCTATCATGTTGTTTTTTTGTTGTGATTGTTTGTGTTGCATGTTGTTTGGCTCGTGTTATTGCCGGTTTCTCCTGGAGAAGTGTTCAGGTTCCTGGGGCACCTGAATGGGTGCTGCCATGGGCTGATGCAGCGGTTGCAACATTACATGCGGAACCTACTGACACGGCTCAACACAGCACAACACGGCTCTAAAGAACTGCGCGTCATAGTTGCGTTTTGCGAAATTGACACGCTACCAAAGATACAAAGATACAACACACCATCAGTGATTAATCAACAATTTATCATCCTCAAACATTGTTAACGGCCACAGAAGACTATACACACGCACTGGCATAGCCTCTAACCACCCCAGTGGCACACTGGCGCTCCCAGGAGGATCTCATTGAGCAGCACTTCGTAGTGAAGCTGGAGCACACTTCGCTACAAGAGCTGCCGCAGGCCGCCCTGGCTGCCCAGGCAGCTCAGGCTGCACAGGCCGCCCAGGCCGCGGGAAAGAGACCTGCACAGACCCAAGAAGGACAGCGGTTCGTTGGTGGAAAGGGGTGTGGATTTAGAGATGGATGAGTGGAAGGGATAGAGATAGATAGAAAATGATAGAAAGATAGATAGAAAAATAGATAGATAGATAGATGGATTTGCATGATCCATTCTTGCTCACACACTTCCTGTTGCATGTGTCTCTTAGTGCAAGTGTGAGTCACAACCTCTATGGAGCTTGCACGAGCTTTGGTTGAGGGGAGCTGAAGAGCGCAGCACATAGCCCCAGCAGCTTGCAGGAAATGCCGCGAAGAAGCAAGCCACTGGCAAAGGGATCGACCAAGTGCTTCCCGACAGCTGTACTCAGAGACTGGCAAAGGGAGAGTCTTTATTGATGCTTGGTGTAGCCGGGTAGAGCGTGAGGTATGTTTTGAAAACATTGTGTCACTGCCAGGGCGGAAGAAGCGAAGGCAAGTCGTTTTGAAATTTGAAATTTGCTTGACCACCAGGTCAAACCCACAGTCAATAGTTTGAATTATTGGCTACTGCTTGACGTGCATTCACGTGCTGTCCATGTTTGGAAGGATCACCCGCATGTTGACCATGTTTGACCACCAAACATTCGGAAGGATCCCCAGCAGCTCTTGCGCTTGGAAATTGTGAGACACAATTGGGGGTCCCATGGCAGTTCCAGCTTGCCGCTGCTGCCCAGGAAAGCCGCGCGTTCGGCGGAAAGTCGTGGTCGATTGGAAGAAGCCTTCAGCTCCTACCGCCGTGGATTGCAGCATCTCATCCGCGTGTTGCCGGTTCTGGACAGCGGCGGCCAGTTGGAAAGAGACCCACTTCTGCGATCGGATAAGGTAAATTTGGATAAGCCTAGGCTATCTCAAGCTACAATTTGGAGCTGGTTTGAGTTGAGACATGTTGAGATTTTCTTTTGAATTCCATGTGGTACGTGGCAAAATTTCCTGTGTGGATGGTCCATTTGGCAGTTGTAGCATGTTGTAACGCTGAAGCAGCGAGCCCTGAAGGACGGTGGGAATGCTTTGTTGCCTCCAGTTCACAAAATGGTCAAAGACAACCTGGAACGGGCTGCCATGGTGAAGGAAAGGCGAAACCGCCTTCAGCAAGCAGAGGTCGAATTGCCTTGATGTCGAAAACAGAGCGGGTCGAGGACCACAGATCTTTCGACATAGAAGCCGATGGACCGAATGTGTTTGGAGCATGCTAACTTTGCACAACTATAGCATGCCAATTTTGCACCCGGTGTTTTTTTATCGGAATGCATCGGAATGCTAGTAATTACGCATGACTGTCCAATGCACGTACAGGTGTGAATCAAACTCAACTGGCCTCATGAGCCATTCGCAGCACCCCCTTAGCAACCCCCTATAACGCCTCGACGAATCACCTATAGATTGCTTATAAACTTTTAAGTTTTAAGTTTAAGTTTAAAGATCCTAAAAGTATAGTATGATCATGTGTAATCGCATGTTATCTGATGGTTTGATGGTTGCTTATTGGATCTTATTGGTATAGCTCCCCTAGCTGCCTTGGTTGCTCACTGGTATAACTCCCTTAGCTGCCCCGTATTCCTCCTTGATTGCTTGACCTTCGCCACCTGCAGGGGATCTTGGCTCAAGCTCCCCCAGCGCTTGGCGGCTCCGGCCGTCAGCGCGTCCGTGGATGTAACGAAGTTCCTGGCGGGCCATGTTCGAGGCGTGGACGGGGAAGACCCTGTAGTACTGTGGCGCTGTTGACATTGGATGCCATGAGTTGAGACCAAGGAATTTGTTCAAAAAGTTCTTATGTAAATTTCATATACTTTCATCATAGCCAAAGCCTATAGCAATGTAATGTAGTATGTAGTAAATTTGGCCATTTGATTGCACTTGATTTTTTGCTTTGTGTGAAGGGCTGTGGCATGCGCCTTTCTCTTCCCATCGGTCCCGTTCAGGTGATATTTTCATTGGTTTTGTTGCTTGACACCAGCATTCCCGTGTTGGGAATCCTGGTGAGAGAAGGGCCAAGAGAGGTGCCCGAATCCCTCCTGGAAGACACAGAAGCTTCCCATTCGGACTACTTGAGATACAGGAACGGCACCGTGGAAGACTTTGGCTCTTGCGTTTCTGCCTGCCAACGATGCTTTCAGGAGCACATTCAACCCTGCCTCGGCTATTGTAAAAAAGGCTGCCAGGAATACTGTGAAGAAAAACTTTCCCACGAGGAATGCCAGGATGAAAACCCAGATGCTTGCTGGTGGAGTTATTTGTTTTCTTGTGTGTTTGTTTGTTTTTTCTTCGTGTGAAATCATGTTGCGATCGAAGGTGATGAACTCGAAGAATTGTCAATCTCTCTTGGTGGGTTTTTCTGTAGTGCCGGGGATCAGCAAAGCTGCACTTAGGATGAAATCTGGGTCGCGAAGATCGGCAGCCTCTTCGACATCATGGGCAATCCAGCGGCCCGAATGTGTCAGTTCAATGCTCCCGATGGATGCCCAGAGCTTTCTGATGGCGATGGATCCGAAGCCACCACCACCTATCCCCTCCCCAGCGCTCCATACTTGCAACAGGGGAGAACGGTTGGCAGCTAGACGTGAAGAAGGCATCATGCATCCAAGTGCGGTTATTGTTGTTGTAGCTGCTGATGCTGCTGCTGTTGCTGCTCTTTTGCTGTTGCTGTTGCTGTTGCTGTTACTTTTGCCGCTGCTGCTGCTGCTGTAGTTGTTGTTGTTGTTGTTGTTGTTGTTGCTGCTGGTGTTGCTGCTGGTGTTGTTGTTGTTGTTGTTGTTGTTGTTGTTGTTGTTGTTGTTGTTGTTGTTGTTGTTGTTGTTGTTGCTGTCGCTGCTCCTGTTGCTCCTGCTGCTGTTGTCGCTGTTGCTGTTTGAGAAACCTGGGTGGCCTCGGCTCTTGATCGATCACCATAGTACAGTGTAACTTGCGCGATGCGATGGGACCACGATGCACCTCACCCCGCTTGGTACGATGATGTGAAGCCATGCAATTAACAACCTTAGCGATGGTGTTTAATGATGGTTAATAAAATCGACAATTAATAGCTCAAAGTAATGGTTTGAGCTCGCCCTCAGCCCAGCTGAACCTTTCGGGATGGCGATGGAAAAAAAAAATGGTTAATAACAACGATAAGGATAAGGATGAAGTAATAGCCAACAATAGTGGGTGAAAAGCTGCTGGTTGGTGGTTGAATTGATATTTTGCGTATTTTCCCTAGTAATTAGCTATCAACAAATGGTTGGTTGACTACTGCTTTCCATAGGGCTTGAAACCACCAACCAGTTAGCCATGGTGCATGAATATGGCCGTTTCTCAAAATAGAGACCCTGAGGCCCTGGGAATCATCCAGTTTCTTAATCATTCATAGCAACAGACCATCCTTTTTTGTCTGGGGGGGAGCTGTTTTGAGAAACATTTGGATGGTATTTTGGGGCCATATTTCTTGGACCATCCATTTTTTTGGGGGGCCCCCTATTTGGAGAAACAGCCATGTGTGGTCATTTGTGCCGAGGCAGCCATGCCGCCATGATGAAGTGAGGCAACAGCCCAGGTCAGTGGGAGTCCGAACGACGGCTCGGTCAAAAAGTGCCAGGGGCAGCGGTACCAGGGACAAAAGCGGTTCTCAGATTGTAAGACTGGTTGGTGGTTTTAGTGGCGTCTCACTAGGTAGTCGGTAACAGAATCCACTAGGTAGCAGGGGATAGCAACCAAGCATAATGATTAAACAACTACTGCATGGTTGGTGGTTTTAACAATGGTTAATGATGCTTAATAGTGGGAGATAATAAGCAACAAACTCATGGTTAAACGACTATTTGGTTGGTGGGTTGAAACACTTTTGATTTCCCTAGTAATACTGACAAATGGTTGGTTGGCTCATATTTTTCATAGGGGTGGTTCAACCACCAACCGGAAGGTCTTGGCGAAGTCCAAAGAGGAAACAGATTGGACATGAGCAGCGCTTCTTACTGCTGCAGCCCCCCTGCAGCTTTTTCTGCATACCATGCTGCACGGAGTTTCTTAGGCCTCACATCATCAAGATGCTCTTCACACTTCCAGCCGGACAAATGCACGTCGTGCTTTGGTTGCAAGAAGTGGGTGGCTGTTGCAAAGCCCTGAATCTCATGGATTTATATGTTTTTACTAAGATATACTGCGCTCATGCATGTATGTTTGAATTCATTTTGCCCCTCAACTTCAGTGTTGGTGCCGGATGGTGCCCATACGTGCTTATAAATCAAAGTATGCATGCAAGTGTCTCCATGATGATTGTGTTTTGTTGTTTTTTCTGCGTATGCATTCAGGCATCCAATGTAACGCAATGGAATTGAACGTAATGCAATTGTGGTTTTCCTTAAATTTGAATTTATTCAAAGGCTATATGCATACGCCTACAGTCGCCCACGCATTTCCACTTGTACGCAGTCCCATGTTCGCATTGATAACAGGCAGCACTGTGAACAAATTGGGTGTCTTTGGATGCCTTGACGTTCCCAGGACGTGCAGATTGAGTGGTGGCCTGAGCGAAGATGGCGCCTGCAGGGTGGGAGGGGCAGTTTCTGGGGTCGTAAAAGCTGCCTTTTGACTGACATTTTGCTTCTTTTCCCTAGTAGCTAAGTAACACATGGATACCAATGGTTGGTTGACCGATATTTGTTCATCGGAGTGGTTCAACCACCGACCAGTATAGGATTTGATGTCCAAAGCAAAAAAAAAACGCTTGTACTTTAACCAACTTCCATTCACCATTTCGTGTTGAGGTGTGGTCATGGCACAAGTTTCTTCAGCTGTTGAACATCCCAACAGCAAGAAATGCAGTGAAACAGATACAGGGGTCAGGAGGAGTACAGCTGAACGCCAGTTTGGATGTGAGTCGGTGAAGCACGATATGCACTATGCACTATTGGCAACTACTCGGCGGGTTTTTATCATTTTGTTTTTCCCTAGTGTTTGGCATTGTTGGTTGATTGACTCATGCTTCTTGGCATGGTTTATCACACAAATCAGACATGCCCTGTTGGTCACCCTACATGTTTCATAAACAGCGCAGCTAGACAATCAGGACCCAAGTCTAGCTAGCTGAACAGCTGGGAAGCTGCCATGCCGGATACGACAATCAGCAAGATGTTGGACATGACGCTGGGAAACCTGCCATTCAGTATGCAATTAATGGTAAATTACTGTAGTAAAACGGTGAATAGTGAATGATGATTGTCAGAACCCGTCATTAACGATGGCTAGTGAATTTAATCAGTTACAATAATGGATGATAATTAATGATGGTTCAGAACCCCCTCATGGTGAAATAACTGAACAATCCATCATTTGGGTCCTCCTGGCAGTCCGCTTCTTTGCTTGGTTATTGATGAGGCGGCTCACCCATCATTTTAGCAAACATCATCGCAATTGGTCACCCCATGCTGCTCAGGTTTCGCTTCACTTGTGCCACTTGTGGCGAGACTGCGACTTTCACAGCCTTCGGCCAAGTCCAGATGTGCAGCCCTGAGTGCACTTCGATCGGGTTTCTGTCCATACACTCCTGGTAGCTTTAATGAATTCTAAGACTACATCACTGCCTATTTTCAGTTGTGCTTTGGAATGCTTGCAAGTAGCTCTGACAAGTTGAGTTGGTGGCAGTTGGCGGTGACCCAGACTAGTGTGATGTTTAAATCTTCGTCAGGAAATTCACGGGCATCATGGCATCTCATTTGCAGCAACACTAACACTATCATTCAGAAGAGGTACTGCAACACGCTAGTGTCTGAATTTTATTGTCAGCATGCAATAAGAGAGCCCGTCTTGACCAGCTTGTAAGAGGATTGGACCAGAGACGAAGCACCACCGAGTTGTTCAAGACATTGATTGCACCGTGGTATGGTTTTTGTCCGGTCAATCAATGTTCTACATCATGTTGTTGAACAATCACTGAGCTTGGCCCAAGTTCAGTCCAGAACTTGATGCTATGAACATATATGAATTGCAGTTTCATGGCAGCAGGAACAATGTGTCGGACCGAAAGAGTGGATAAGATATTAAGACAGTAAGGCCGCCCTGCATGAATCAAAAGAAAAACAAGGTATTTTTTGATTTGTTCCAGTTCAAACCAACAAGTTTGATATGCGCAGTTTCGGATATTCTAGGGTCCTTTTGCACCAAATGTCGGGAGCCGAGTCCAGCTCCAAACCCGACCCTCACGAACGAACCTACAGTGGTTCTTGTTGCTATACCCCTCATGCTATTGTCATTGTTGCCTGAGTACGGGTTAATTGCGACAAACTTTCATGTTACATTTTGCCCCGTGGCATCCTTGCATGCTTTCTGTTCCCATGCCGCTCCGGACGCCCTCAACGTCCCCCATGGCGCGGCGGAAAGCGTCGTCATTGTCGCCAGCGCGGGGAGCGTCGTTCAGCCCATATGGCACGGAACCATCGGCAGCTGGGTGTGTATAGCACTGGGCCCGCACTGAGTCTAAGAACATCAGCCAGACATCAGTCACTGGCTAGTGCTGCTAGTGGTTGATGGTGGCTGATGTGGCATGCTAGCGGCAAACAACATTCAGGACGCAACAAGGATGAAAGCAGATAAAGCAGCGATGTTCTCGCGGCACTGGGAAGGACAGTGCCAACCTGACATCCTGTAATACAGACTGGCTCCTTTCGAAACTATTGCGCTCTGAAAATTTACTAATTGTTTCTATCATACGGGTAAGTGTTTTTCTTACACGTATTAGACATTCAATTTCATTACACGTGCGAAGCATGTTCCATTTACGACCAGAAGCACCCTGAAAGCTGAAGGCATGCATTGTAGCCTGCAGCGGCCAAACATGTAATACATGCTACATGTTGTTCCTTCAGTGGGGAAGAGCAATCAACATTCGATCAGGTAAAGCCACCTGTATGCAGCTGCTGCCAGCTGATTTTTGAAGGTGATGTTGGTCGACCGCTTTCAGTCCAGTGATTTTCTCGCAAGTGGCACCAAGTGTCCGGACTACGGACATCTATGGCCTACAAGTTTCGTCAGTTTGCTTTGATGTTGACTGAAACGAGTCCAATTCATCCATGCATGTGTCAAGAGGGGACTGGTAACAGCACGGCCAGGCTAGACCATGGTCATCCATAGTCATCCATGGTCATCCAGGGTCCCTTGCTGTTGCCGCCTTGGCCTTGGCGGCTCAGGTGGACTATCTCTGCCAGAAATACGAGGCCTTGCAGAAACAGCTGGCCTCGGTGGAGCGCCTGTGTACTGAGCAGGTGCAGCGCAGGGAGCAGCTCCAGCACGAGCTTCTGCACCTCAGAGAGCTCCAGAGACCCCAGGTGGGGATGCGGGTGATGGGCTCAGTGCGGAATGGTCCACCATCCATGCTGGGGGCGTGTCAGTGACTACGTCCGCGTGGTGATTTTTAGGATTGTTTGAATATTTTCCCTAGTATTAACACATGGTTTGTTGACTGATATGATTTTTTTCAGTAAACCTGTTGACCCTTTGATTTTTCCAGTGCTTGTGCTTGAGAACGCTTTATTTTGCGTTGCTGCTCTGTTTTGCTTGCCGTCCTCATTGCAGGCGAGCCCAAACATAGCAAAAATTGCCGGAAGATGCTGCAACTCACGGGGCTTAAGGGATCCATAGGACATTCAGCTGGTTGGCAGCCATGCCGTCCACACCTTTCAGCTTACGACCGGAGGACCCCACAGGTGTCGGACATAGTCCCTGACCGGTTCATGTAGGCCTTCCTGCCCTCTATTTTTCCCATCATTTGTAATGCGCTGGTACTTGAAGATTCTTCAGCAGACAGCTTTCAAGTTGTCAGCTCATTGGTGAGGCTCTATTGGCCTCCTTGTTTTCTCATGCTCTAACCATCTCTAACTAGATGGAAATTCCAAAAGTTAGTATATTTCCCCGCGGGGAAACTATCTCAAGCAACATGGATGAGGATGAAGTGGCCTGCCAGGATGCTTTGGCCGCGGAGCTGGCAGCACGTCAGGCCTCCTTGTTGAACCTCCGTGAGTCTGCCCGGGCAGCCAAGCAGGACGCGGTGTACCAATCGAGTCGCCTGAAGGAGGAGCAGTTGGCAGGTGCTCGCGCCGAGCAACGCTGCGCGCAGCTGGCTGAGGAGTGCAAGCAGCGATCCCTGCGCTACGACCAGGCGCTGGCACAGCCAGCCATGGCCCGTGCGGATTTTGGGATCCCGTTTTTTGGGGATGCAGTGATCATTGAATTCTTAAGATTTTTAGAAATCCCATGAAAGCTTTTTTGATACCTTTCTGACTCATGCTACTTATGTGTATATATATAAATATATATATATATATAGTATATGGTCCAGGGCCTACAGGTCTGATGATGGTATTAGTCGATGATTTGGTGCCAATCGTTGGGTTCCCATCATGGCTTGGCGCCGAAAAAGCTCAGGTGCTTCAGCAACTGGCGCAGCAGGACCGGGACATCGCCATGCATCGCTTCCAGGCGGCGAGCACCTCCAGAAGGTTGGAGCAAACGCAGGCAGACGTTCAAGTGATCAAGGAGGACTGATGATGTGAAGATGTTAGATCTGGTTGGATCTGGTTGGTGTGAACCTGTTGGATGCATGGGTGATTTTTGGCGTAGGTCCGTTTCCCTGCCATGATGTTTCAAGATGTTGGAAGTGCTTGTGATTCTGAGGACCTGCGGGTTGAAAGTCAACGTCAGCTGATTGCACAAGGAGATTTGGAGGATCTGGAAAGGTCCCTGCAGGCAGCGTGTCACAAGCTGCGGCTGTGCGAAGAGGAAGTGGAGCGTTTGCAGCGGGCTTCGGCCGAGAGGAAGAAGGAGTGACTGCATGTGGTTTCCAACAGTCACTGTGAAGAGTTGCCCTTGGGGTTACCAGATTTCGATCACATGTACTTGAAAGATGTGGTTTCGTGCGGGATTTGAGCTGCTTGAAGGTGGGAAGAGGGTGCAGGTACCAGCTGAAGTTTTTCCAGTGCTGATAGATACTACACTTTGGGCATTTTTACAAGACAGCTTCCACTTTACATAACATGGCCATTGCCATTGCTGAATGTATTGTGCTATGGGCCTCGTTCAAATTGACACTAAGACGGAAAGCCAGCCACAGTGTGATTTTCTCAAAGTTGGCTGGCATCCCGCAAATCAGTGTCAGTGCTCTTGCAAATACACACATACATCATCCACGCATTTCGTTTATTCTCCTTCAAAAGTTGTAGGACCTGGTAGGACATGTTAGCTTCGAAATGTTTGATTATGTGACTACATTACTGGTGTTGCTCTGCAGTCTTTGCAAAAGACACTAGGACAGGTGAGCCCGTGGCAAGAGATAATTCTTAGATGTGCGGGGTGTAATGTCAGAGTCCTTATTATTGGGATCTAATCAGCATGTCACAGCACCTTGTTCGAAACCGTATGGGACCATTGTCATTGTCCAGCACATAGAGTAATCAATCTGTTGCGTAAACTATATTCCGTCGAAATGATGAGTTGAAACATGCATTTTTTGGCTGGATTGATATATTATGTGTTGTTGCTTAAAGGTTTTTTCCATCGCGTTTCACTGGTTGGATCAAAATCTACCAGTCATCAAGAAAATACAACTAGCAGCTCACATCCTTTAGGCACAACGGCAGTCATGGATTTTAAGAAAATGCCTCCAGTGAGTTTGCTTTCTGGCCAACCATCATAACAGCCACGATTCAACAAATGCATTTTCCCTGGCCCTTGTTGTGTTTCGGTACCCTGGGCTCACGCGCCATGTCCGCACCACTACAGGAGGTGCTGGTGGCAGAGGCTGAGCTTGAGTCCGTTTCGGAGTCCTTAAGCAGCCTGCAGCAGGAGAAGCAACGCCTGACTCACAGCATGGCACGCGCCCAAGAGGACCAGCGCTGTGGGTCGCTGAGACCCGGGGATCTGAAAGTCATGGGGGATCTGATGATTGATGAGGTTGCTCGATGTTGATCACTCACGACTCATGAGAGACAAGTTGCTGTTGATGAAGTATCAGTGTATGAGTGGGACACCTTATGTAAACATGATTGCTGGTAAATCAAAAGGGGCACCCTGGTTTGTTTGTTGTTTCCGTTTTTCTTCCACTGATGCAGTTCTGCAAGATCCATGATCCAGACACCTCTGTTTTCCCTCCTGAACATGTTGTACAATCATGTTTTATCAAACCAAACTGATCACAATCACGTTCTCAAGGCTAAGCTGAACAGAAATTTGTTGGATGGCACCGGTGATGACAGCACCGGTGATGCCAAAAATTCGATACTGTAAATCGACGCCAGGAGTGCCAAGAGCTGGATCAAGCACTGCATGAAGCACAGCAAGGTCTACAACGAAGCAAGGAGACCAACGAGCAGCGGAAAGCCGAGACCCAGCAGCAGGAGACCTTCTGCGAGTCGTTGAGAGGCAGGGACGATGTGCGGGAGAAGCTACAGAGCCACTTCGAGAGGGCACTCCCAGTGGCACTAGAAGCTGTTTATGGGCAGGTAGGTGGGTGGCAAATGTTTATAGGTTGGTGGTGATTCTTTATGGTGCGATTGATCTATGTAGATTTAATTATGTGTTTGACATTGGGAAGAAAGGTACAGAGGACATGTAAAGGAATGACACAACATGCTGTATGAGCCTTTCGAGATGAAATCTGACAAGATACATGCTCGTAGCACACATGCGATCATTTCGACTGACATTTCCGTTGTGATCATGGACAAGTTTCTTCGACATTTGTATAGCTCATGCGAGGACAAAGATGCTGACACCATTCCACATCAACTCTGGAGTCATATCCTCAACATGTTTGACGCACCCTGCCACAATATCACACATGCATAGAATATGTTTGCTATCTATGATTCGTGGTCGGGACAATGTTATGAGTTATGAGAGTTTATTTGTCCTTTAGTTGGCATGTTTTGACTCAGTTGTTTGACATTTAGCCTGAACTTTCTTCGGGCATCTTGGTCGTTCGTTTAGCACGGGACCTGACTGTATTGTGATGCGCAGACTTCGCGATGCACACGGGGTGATATAAACGGTGGAGACATTTTCCGTATCGGCAGTCAGGAAAGATCTGTCTTAACGAGGATGTACGTGCATGATTCTCAAATTACTCATAATTGGAATATTTCTCCATTTGAAGTTAGTCTTGGGCCTTACACTCTCTGTACGTGTAAGGTGTTTTAGGTAGCTCATGTTTGGATTCTACATTGCGGTTCAAACTTGCGCAGTGCCCTGGCTCCCACAAATGTTCATCAAGTCGTTGCCACTGATGCTAGTTGTTGTTGATGTACGAAAAAAATGCGCACATAGAAAATTGATAAATGAAAATTTATATTTATCTACATGTGTATGGACGTGCCATACATGCATATAATTTTACATCTAAATTTCCTCAGCTACTCCTGGTGAGTGCTGGTTTACCACGGCTGATCGATGCCCACGTCGCAGCTCCAGGTGACCTCAACCAGCTGGAGATGCAGCGCTCCATGGCCACCGCGGAAGCGGAGGCCTGCGGGCAGCGCATTGCGGAGCTGGAGACGGCCATCAAAGACAGCAGGTTGCAGTCCATCCAGGCGCCGGGGACGGGTGGCGCCTGGCGCCTGGGTGGGAAGCCAAGGGGTGCCCCGGGGGTGCCCCGGCGGAAGGGAAGCCATGGGGGGCCCAGATGTGGCACAGCCGTGGGGGCTCAGATGTGGCTCGTTTGAGTTGTTTCTTGTTGTTTGAGCCGTGCTGCGCTTGAATCCGTTCGCTTTGCTGGGCGCCATTGCCAGCGTCAACTGCTGGATTCTGCTGGAAAAGAAACATTTCGTAGTGCGAGGGTTCATCTTTGCAGCAGAAGCCAAGACACCCGCAGCGTCCCTAGGGTGAAGAGATTTGGAAAGGGCTGAATATATTGAAATAGATGCTGCAGATCTAGCTACATGTAGTTTGTTTTGTTTGTTGTTCACATTTATATTAGTAACCGGAGCTTCACGAATTTGGCAACGTGCCGTCTTTCAATCCGTTTATTTTTTGGAGGCCTCAGTTTCTCAGACTATATCTCGCACTAGTATGTTTTTTCATGCCAGTTTTCTTGTGAGGCTTCTGGGGCACAGCAGCCTGTGCCAACTCTTGAACAAGTTAAAACTCATCGCTTCCGAACATGGACTATACCTGAGAATAGCTCAGCGGCTCAGAAGCGCATTCTTCTAGTCTCACTTCTTTTCACTCAATCCATCACAAGCATGTCTAAGTAAGTGACATGTGAATATTCCAAGGGAACAATCAACTTGAACCCATGTATATCCTAAACGCTGGGTAGTCGTTGAATGCGCGGCTGGTCATTTTGACCCACCACCACGTGGCTGGAACTGGCGACCTACACCAGCCAGGTCTTTCGAGAGAGGGACGCCCTGATGCAGCAGGTCACTGAACTGAAACTTGGTTAGGAGCGAGGCCAGGAGCCAGGAACATCCAGGACTAGCCTTTTCAAGGGCCTCTGAAGGGGGATCAGTGCCCTAACCAAATGGTAGTCTTAGGATTTGTTCTCCAAACTATCATTTTTGGCAATTTCTATTCTTTTTTGGACGGGGCAACATTGAATATAAACGAGCAGTTGATGCTTATGGGTGTCCTATGTTTTGACTTCCTTTTCGCAAGCCCTGAGCTTTAACATTTCCCCATCATCGATTATTTTCACGTCAAAGGTGACTTGATGCGAGATCTTGACTTCAAATCCCCCAGTTTACCGGATTCGAACTCGACCTCGGTGAGTCAAGTTTCTAAGCCACTCGTTGGAAGATGTTTACCATCCAATACGGGTCGCCCAATTTTGGGTGTTGAGAATATGTTATTGGTTCATTCGTGAATGAATGACCTTAACAATCCCACCGAATGTAGTGAATGGTTTCCAGACCAAATGCTTTTGGCGGAGATGGTGCCTCCCAGAGAGAGTACACCCAAAAAGAAAACCAGTGGTTCTGACCAACAGTGCCTATTTCTCCTTGTCAGAAACTGTAGCAAACCCAACGACTGAAACACAGCAGCCATTTTGAGTTGTGATCATTCAGAATGAGCATTTTGATTTTCTAGCGATCATCAGCTCATTCTGAATGATCGTCGGATATTATCAGTCAGTATCGAGCACCATCAATCAGCTGGCATTGGTCCGGCCAGTTTTGCCACTATTACCATCATAAAGTGAATATTTAAGCATGCACTTCAAAAAACAAGCTTACAATGACTATGAGTGAATTGATTGATGAATCGGATTTCAATAGATGAATCATTTACCACCTATAATCCGCCATGACTTTCTCACCATGCAACACCAGTCTTTGTCAATAACCTGACCGCAACCATGATCATGACACCCATGGGTTTCGTAGCGTCGCCTAGGAAAGCCGAACAGCAGAAACTGGATGGTTTGTCCTTGGCCTTGCGCCGTGCTACACACGCGGAGGGTCTCATCATGGAGGTCTGGCCGACAGGGGGCAATGAGCTGACAGGTGGCGAATAAGCAACAATCATCAATTTGGGGGGCTAATTAACCATCAAATACCATCAATTATTCATTTTAGTACATGAATTATTGACATGTTCAAAATTAACCATCAATTTGGGGGGCTGAAAAGCAACAATCATCGGGAATCCGGGAGTTTTGACCCACGGTCAGGTGAGATATGTAATTGGATTGGTCAAGATTTTTGGTCAATGGATGAGTGGGTGTGGAATTGTCATTGTCAACTGCCCGAGTGTTCAGCATGCTTGCGTTGACCCCCCAGACGGATAGACTGATCAGATATGGATTGTGGTCAGGAGGGGTAGCGGCCTTGATGCCGTGTGATTTCTTGCGGCAATAGCGTAGATTCGTGGCAACAGGTGCCTGCCAGCCCTGAGTGGTTCAAATTCTGCATGCAGGAGACATGGAAGAATTTGAGGTGTTGTTCTTTTTTGCGCTCATTGATGATGTTCAGGTCCCACCTGTTCTTTCCCATCATTTCCCCAGCGCTTGCGGAAGGACATGGAGACAGAGTTGCAGATGGCCTTCAAGAGGAAAGAAGCTTTGTTGCAGGAAATTGCCATGAACTGCCAGGCGTCCATGAGCATCGAAAAAGAATTGGACCAACTGCGGCCAGAACTGGCGGAAGCCGACGAGCGAAACGGCTCTTTGGAGATGAGCCTTTTGGTGCAACTTCAAAGGTCAATGTTTGGGGTGCCAATGGGTGACAGCTGCATGCCTATCAAATGGATTCAAATGGCCTGTCCCCCAACGTTGGTGGTAATCCTTCGTATTTTGGGCATACCTGGACACACCCTGTGGATCCTTTCATGGGAATCGAGGTAGAAATTCAGAGAGACAGAGAGAGGGAAGAAATGTGTGATCGGATGATGTTCTCTTCTCCGTTAGGGACTCCAAATATTATAATAATTATAATACTTGTTGCCTTGCTGCAATGATGGTGAGGCATGACGTGGCAGATGCAATTATCACGCCCAGCCGTGATCGATGGAATTTGTCAGCTTGGAACACTGCGAATGAGAGCATCGTTTTTTTGTACCAAAATGCCCGTGACATCCAGCTAACTCTGCACATTGTTGGTACACCTCAATTGCTGGTGATGATCCCTATTAATTAATGACATAATTCTGATGAAGCAAGAAAAAGTGCTTATACCAACGTTTATCACATTTATTGAACACATTTTCACGAACACACCACTACTGAACCAAATGATTGAACACACTTATTGATCCATTCCGAAGGGCATCCATCTGAGGTTTGGTTCAGAAGACCAAACAGCTGGAAGATGAATTGCTGCGCCAGCGCTCTTTGCGGCAAGATTTGGCGTCGAGCCCTCGCCGACGCATTGCACTGGCCTAGGCCACCAACTCCTAATTGGAGCGGTGCCTGCAGGCCGTTTTCGGTTAACGTACCCGAGCCTGTGCGCAGAGAAAAGAAGATGCGGGGAACCAAAACCTGCCTAAAAGTTCTCCCAAGGCCACAACCCAGCAACACTAAGAGATTTTGGATGTTGGTTGTTGGTTGTTGGTTGTTGGTTGTTGATTGGTGTCAGCTCTGACTCCTAAAAGCTCAGCAGGCATCTCTGTTGGCCACTAGGGTTTCCACAGATTTCGGACCATGGCAATTTGGGATATCAATGAAATGAGCGCAAGAGCATCCCGCAAGTCCATGCAAGTCCTTGGATCTGTCAGTTTTTTGTGGCTCGGCCATTGCTTCAACCGCCAGTTTTTCAGCTGGATCTCCGCCACGATCCAGCTGCTCTCTCTCAGGACCGCTTTGTGGCAACCCATTGATGTCCACTTGGCGATTCGCAAAGATCAAGGATTGATAGCTGCAGGACCTACGCTCGGAGTGGGAAATGTCACCGCTTAGCATTTGGGCTTCTCAAGGAGCATCAGATGTGGCTCTGGGACTTCGTTGCACAGCATACCAAATTCTGAGATATGCAGGGGACATCAGGGGACCAAGTCTCAAAGATGTCAACACAAATTTGGGGCAAATGGCTATCACTTGTCCTGGATCCAATGATTGCAATGAAGCACTGCTTCTGAGTGACGATCCGCCATGCCCAGCTGGAAGGACATCTGGGGAGTGCTTTTGCTCGGCTGTTGCTATGTCCCTCACAGATTTGTGCTCAACCTGGCTTGCCCACTACTCAGAGAAACATAGCGAGACTGTGTATGGAAGTCTGTCTGGGGGAATTCCGTGGAATTCCATGGGATTCCATAGGGTTCCAAGGGATTCCATCAGGTTCCATAAGAAATTCCCGATTCTGCTGAAACTCAACCAAGGCTGACCTTGGAGCTGAAACCAATTTTTCCCGGTGGCCCGGGCGTTTGGGACTCAGCTGGAATTCGGAAAGGTATACCATTGCGCATCTTCGGAAAGCCAAACAATGTGCATTTGAAGCTGAGCATGTTGAATGCTGCCATTTGTGGCATAAAGGTTCCTAGATGTGCCTTGGGCATTTGTTTTGTTACTTTCCACAAGAAACAAAGCTAATTAAACACCGCAAAGAAACCAAATCGGCGGAACCCAGTGCGGTGTTCATGGGTAATAGGGGGAAGGGAGTAATGTGAAAAGTTGGTGGGTCAGATGTGGTTGGCTTCGACAATCGCCTGACATCCGCCATAGCTCCTTTACTGTGGTCAATGTGGTCCGCGCCAGCAAGTCTCAGTTTTGTCCAGCAAATGCCTGACCGTGTGACACCTCATAATTGGCTGTTTGCATTTTCCCTTAGCCATGGTTGAGGAATGTTGAGGCTATGGCATAGCATGGCATGGCATTTGGCAAGCTATGCAACAAACCGTGCCATGTGCTCAGTGGCGAGGTCTCGGAACTGCTGGATGCCGAGACCAATTTAGTGAGGTACAGCTGCGCCACAGTTGGCAGCTGCAGATGGTGCAAGATGACATGGGGACCCAGCACAGAGTAGCACTGGACATCGGTGATGTGGCGTAGAGGTACGCCAGTTCAGGAACCACAGCCACTACGACCAGCTGATGAAGCAGCTCTCCCTTGCCCACCATCTTTTGACAGGTCTGGTGCGTACGGCCCTGCCATGCACGAAGTACCAGTGGTGGGCTCAGTTTTTCTTTGAGCATGTCCGCTGGTTGGCAGACTGACTGTGGTCGGATCAATGTTGATGGTAGCTCAAGATGAAGTGATGGCGGGTGGTGTGACGATGCGCCTACGTGATTGTGTCACATGTTGTTGCCATTGGTAGGAAGGTGCCAAATGAGGTCTTCTTTGTTGTTTGCAACTTGCTCAAGCCACTGTTCTAGGGTCAGAGCCAATTTTTGCAGTGCAAAAATATGTGTTTGTTTTTGTTGGCCAAACACGTGCCGAAAGAATTTGATGGACACAGCTCTGATTAAGGCGTAACGGTTGTTTTTTTTTAGCTTGCCGGCCCCAGGAAGCACCCATGCCACATGTAAAAGCATCATTCCACCAGGGAAGGCAGTTCCACATTGCTTCCATGGTGCCACACCTGGGATATCGCGTCCCGACCGAAGATCATGCAGTCCAGGCTGGTTTGCGGCTTGCCGTGGACAAAGCTGGAGGCCCTCCAGCAGATGAACTTGGCAGCGATGCTGTGTGCATAGTTGGTCCATGCTGGTTGCCATTTGAGCAGAAATGGATGTGTTTCGTGGCGGGTCATATGGTTAGGCCAGCAACTTGCTTGAAAGCGAGGTTTGTCAATGTTTGTTTTACGTGCTCTTTGATGCTGAATCTATTTGGAAAATGTGATTGAATTGGAATCGAAGGATACTCGTAGCTTGCAATGGCACCTTGTCCCCCATTTGTGAACAGGTCCCGCCTTGATTCTGGACGGCAGGCAGGAGAGTTGTTTTAGATGGTTGCTTTGCGGTGATGCTGTTGCTGGACAAGGATGGATGAAAGCTCATGATTTGCACTGGCACATGCTATCGAGACATGATGCGCAGTTAGATTCAGAGGCTGCCAACGGATATTCCGATATTCCACTCAATTATGGGACACAAATCCGCAGCCTCTCATAGACTGAGGGCAGAAATCTTTCGGTTTGATTTTCGCATGGTGTTCTTGTTGACGGCAGTTTGGCGGAACCTGTGGTGGCAAGTGGATGCAAAAAGCTTAATTATGACTTCCTGTGAGCTGACATGCTTCCAGCCACCCACATCGACCCACTGTGAGCCAGATGCCACATCCAGGTTGATCCCAGTACTTTCCCATCAACACAAATGGGAAATCTTTACATTTGACTATAGGGAGTGCCAGAAGGGGTTGAGTCTAATAGTAGTAGGGGGAGAGGAGACTGATGTTGTTGGACATGGTTATCCAGGTTGTATCTATGATCAGAAACGTGGTTTGATGATATTCTAGGTAAGAGGTTTATCTCCAGCAATTTGATGCAGTTGAATTACCATGCTTTAACACCTTCATTCATGTGCGATATCATGTGCTTAGCAAACATTTGCCATCCACTTGCCACTTCATGGCCCGCCACTTGCCCCCTATGAAATTCCACGAAGACATGCTGATCTCCAGCCACTTGCCACCCACGAAGGCATAGCACCATACACCACCCATGCCTTCAGGACCACCACTGGTGGGCCCACGGCCTGGTGAAATCTGCCGCTCCCCAGGCCCGAAGATCTGTCAGCCGCCGGGCGTCGCCGGAGGCAGCTGTGTTTGGAGCTGAGCCCAGCGGATGCGCTGAAGGACGTGACGCTGGAAGTACAGGCGCTGCTGGCTGCGCCGTGGTGGATTGGTTCAGGGCTGGGATGAGCTGATGGTGACTGGTGAGTCGTGGCCAATCGTTGGGATGGGCATGTTGGAAGTGATGGATATTGATGGTGATTGACCCGTGGTCAATCTCATTTCGGCATTGGAGGGTAATGCACACTTCATGATGGTGTCTTTTTGCAGCCGCTTCCTCGGATGATATTTATGGACCAACCCCGCAGATCTGTGCAGAACGCACCATCTCATTCCATGGGAATGTGGACTTGGCTACAATTATAAAACTCCCAAGTGGTTTCTTCAGCAAGGACCTCAAACAGTATCTACAGGCATTTGCATACCATGTCACACTACACCGGAAGTATACATATACTTGTACTATGTCTTTTTAGTTCCCTTTTCAAAATCATACGAATGGTTTGTTTTTTGTTTTCGCGATTGTTGCATGCAAAGGCCATAGCCGTTTGACAGATTCTGTTTTTGACTGCTCGGCAATGCTGGGTGGGCAACAGGAATCGACCTCAACATGTTACTTTCCAGGCAGCTCTGAAGGTCATCTAAAGGCTATAGTCGCTGCATACTCAAGGCAATATACGGTGGCACCTCAGGACACCCAGGGACTACACATTGACCCATGATGATCAGCAGGATCACCACCTTCGTTCGCCCCGGTTTTTGTTTCCAGGCGCTCACCGGCTCTTGCCGTTTGCTCCGCTCTGTGCTCCTGGGGGCTTTGGGACCATTGGGGGACACTGCAGCATGGGGGCCCGGCCGAGCTATGAAGCAGGCACGTCATGGATTCATGATCGAGCTTTGTGACTGTAACTCGCTGTTTCTTCCAAGCATTCGAACTGTTCAGTATATGCAATGGAACTTGCCGGCTTGTATCCACAATTGCAAGTATGCTGACCTGTGGCTGAAGTTTGGTTGGCTAATTTGTTGGGTAGATTCCCAGATTCCACATTGTTTTTGCGACATCAAAAACGGCATCATCGGCCCATTGTTCCGCATATTCTTCCTCAGCTGATTAGTTATTTTCTAGTTCCGTGTTGAATCCTGAAAACTGAACTAAAAACTAGGAAGACTATTCTTAAAGGAGTTAGAGCCTAGCTTTGCTGAGCTGAGCCCAGCGGCCGCTTGGTTTGCCAGCGACGCTGAGGTCATGGCTTACCATCTCCACTTCGGGCCGAGGCTGCGGCAAGCCGATGGTGAGTGGCATTCCCACAACATAACCTACAGGAATGGTTGATGATAATAAGAATTAGCCAATAACCAACAGTAGTGGTTGAACAGCTGTTAATTGGTGGTTTGATTATCATTTTCCAAATGAGTTATGTTGTGGGAGTTGCAATGGCAGTGGTTTGATTATCATTTTCCCCAAATGTAGTACCAAATGGTTGGTTGGTTGACCCTGGTTGACTCTGGCATATTTTTCCTGACGGGGTGGCTGTTCACACCACCAAGCAGTCATTGTGGGCGCGGCAGTCCGCGGCCGCAGCTCCAAGCAACTGCGCCTCAGGTGCTCCTTAGCCTTGCTATGCAGTTTCGAAGCACGGCGCCATGCGCTCCAGTTGCGGGAGGCGAGTCCTGGGGCCAAGCGAAGCGCTGGGAGGCCTTGAGATTTCCCAGCGGGGATCTGTGCAGTTTCTGTTTGCTTGCCTCAAGTTGGAAGATCTCAAGTTTTTTGCCTCAAACATCCTCAAAGCCGATTTGGAGGAAGATCGCTAGAGATGGACGAAAAGAAGAATGAGGAAGCGAAGCATACGTACACATTCATGACACACCATATATTTGACAACCAGGAATCGCATAGCATGGCTCTCCAACATGACAAATCCTTTGCCCGCCATGGGCAGGGAAAACATCCTGGAGTAAACCTGTCACTAGATGATTTTGCATGCCAATTTCAGTGCCAACCAACCAGTATAGAAGCAATGAGCAACTCCTCGCTGAAGAACAGGTCAAGCCTTTGGAACTGCTCAGCAGACCTCCAGAAAGCGGACCTGCTGAGAGTCACTGGATTTGCATTTGGTGGTTGGTTTCAACTGGATGTCGATTGGAATCGAGTGGATCAAGAATGTTTTCAGTAACACCTGCTACTGTACCACTTCCAGGGTTTGGGAACAACTTGGCTTGTATTAGGGCATGCCGTAAAGTTAACAGGTTGGCCAAGACTACTTTTTATTACTATGTTTAACTATTTTCCCGAATGCGTAGCACGGGTTCTCGTTTCATAGTGGGGGTCTGGGGGTGGAGACGTGTTCGCTGGACGTTGCGTTTACGTTCGCAAGTGTTCGCAACCGTTTGTCGCCGCTCGCGGTAGGGCCGTAAGGCCCGGACCATTGGGGGAAGCGTGTGGAGGTGGTCACTTTGCGTGGTTTGGCGTGTCGTGCAACATGGTTTTGCGTGACAGGCGTGGCACTTTGTAGCATCTCAGCATATCCCATGACGTGTCCCAAGTCCATTTTGCGTGGCAGGCGCAAGGGATTCTGCACTGGTGTCTTGGTGTGCTGGGTTGCTGTGGTCGGCAGTGAGGTCCCCGTACCATTGGGGGAAGCGTGTGGAGGTGGTCAGTTTGCGTGGTTTGGCGTGTCGTGCAACCTTGTTTTGCGTGACAGGCGTGGCACTTTGTAGCATCTCAGCATATCCCATGACGTGTCCCAAGTCCATTTTGCGTGGCAGGCGCAAGGGATTCTGCACAGGTGTGGTGGTGTGGTGGGTTGCTGTGGTCGGCAGTGAGGTCCCCGTACCATTGGGGGAAGCGTGTGGAGGTGGTCACTTTGCGTGGTTTGGCGTGTCGTGCAACATGGTTTTGCGTGACAGGCGTGGCACTTTGTAGCATCTCAGCATATCCCATGACGTGTCCCAAGTCCATTTTGCGTGGCAGGCGCAAGGGATTCTGCACTGGTGTCTTGGTGTGCTGGGTTGGTCCATGACGTGTCCCAAGTCCATTATGCGTGGCAGGCGCAAGGGATTCTGCACTGGTGTGGTGGTGTGGTGGGTTGGTGTGGTCGGCAGTGAGGTC
>VSDK01014457.1:3251-47496 GCA_009767595.1 Symbiodinium kawagutii | reverse complement strand
TCAGCAGCCAACACTATGGTACCGTGTGGCATTGATCACCCGTGTGGGTCATGGGCAGTTGCTAAAATTTGCCAAACCTCCAAGTGGCAGGGGTTGATTTCGATCCCTTTCATGGCCTGTGGAGCGATACAACCATGACCCAATAGATCCCAGTAGTAATGGCAAATGAAACATAATGAAACAAATGATGACTGCAGAGACAATGGATCAATTCGTACAGTAGTCTATGGGGCCCTGAATCCGTTTCCGAGTTCGCATGTCCTTCTCTCTCGTTGTCCCTCTTTTCCTCTCTCTCGCCATGTCCCTCTCTCTCACTCTCTCGAGCGTGCGTCAATACGCACATTGATTAGTGTGTTAATTAATGTGGTGTTTATACAACTGAAGTTTTTTGTTCCGGCATGGCACTGCTGTTTGCACAGGCATTTGAGGTGTGGAGTGTCCACGGGGTGGGATCATGATGCGGTCTTGGCCATTTGGCCAAAGTGTTCAGCCTGTGGTGGGGCTATGGACGCAGTCTTCTGCTCCTTTTCATGGCTTTCATAGCATTGTCAATCAAACAGGTTAATCATAACCATAACAGCAATAACTTGGTGATTAATGATTGCAAGTACATACAAATACAACAAGTTAGAAAACTATTATGAACTACTATTGCCAGTAAATATGATTACTACTATCATGAGCTGGTCATTACTATTCTAAGTCCTTGTTCTAACTGGTGCCCACTGTTGGACCATATCAGTGGCCAGACTATCATTGCTATGATCATTGATACTAGTAATGACCATAACTAAAACTATTAATATCAATTAACATTACTACCATCTTTGGTTATCTATTATGATAGTAGTTAACATTACTACTAGTCATGGTTTGAACTGCTGATCACTACTACTATCAGCTAGTCTTGTTGCCATTCCAAGGACTTGTTCGCCATAAATCTACCACTGAGATCCACTGACCACCGGTGTCCCAGGTCCGAGCCCTAGGGAGCTCCAGCATCGCCGCGTCACCGACGCCTTGCAGCACTTGGGCCGTTTGCCACCGGCGCCGTCGCCGGCCCCGCGGAAGGTGCGGGGCCTTCGCAACTCGCCGGTGAGGCGCCACGGGGAGCAGCTGAGGCGGTTGGATCAGGTGGTACCCAGAGGATGTGGGATGAAGAAGTGCTTAAGGGGAGACAGATGGATATATAGATGGATATAGATGGTATATATATGTATGTATATTTATAGCAATATGATTGTATGATGTTGTATGTTTGTTTTTTTGTCATTACTAGCTTTATGGTATTTTTTTTAGGTAGGCTTCAACTTGTTGGATGATTTTTGGTGTTGATGAGCCAGTGGTTTGTGAGGAAGCATGTTTTTGGATACGTAATTTGACAGAGGCATGAAACCAATGAAGCCTAACGTGTACACCGACACGTGATTTGCACAGAAAGTATTTGCATTCAAATTGCTTATAATTCGCACATGTGGTTGCGTTTGTGTACAGAATGTGTATAACTTGATTTCTGTGAGTATGACCATACACGAGGACAGGAATCGCATGAACTTGCAAATTTACATCAATGTACAGTACTGTGCACATGGCAGACTGGGAACGCTTGCTGGCACCTGCTGGTTGGCTGTGATCCCTTCAGAGGATATGCAGGAGAGATATGTCAACAAAAACAGTGTTCGAAGTCAAATTGGTTTTGATCAGTTGACATCACCCATGATAGCATTAGCAATTATAGGCTGATGCTTTGTTGTCCCTCCATTTAAGGTACAATCCTTCAGGCCATGATCGACTTCACTGTAAATACCTAGCAGGAAATTTCAGGGAAGTGCTCCAAATGCCTAGTGCGCATGGTTTCGTATTAACCCAGATGCTTATTTTTGACTGATCAGCAACGATGCTTGAACATGACAGAATTCTGGGCAAACATGACTGTTTAGGGTGGCTACTTCCTCATAGAAAGTCAAACGTCAAGGTTCATCACCTTGAAAATGATGGGGTGGACACGTCGCATGCATTCGCATGTTCATGGTTGATTCTGGCCTAGCGGCACGCGCTGATGGTGGCTATGCTCACCATGCCATGGATCATCCCTGGATTTGCTCCCCCACAGCCATGGATAGGTCATCGAAGTCCCGGCAATCCCATCCTTTCTTGGAGCTGGGAGCTCGGATGGCCAGTTGAACCAGAGTTTTTCGCTCAAAAGATGTACCTTTGGGCCTTTGGGGATCATAGAAGTTTCCACTGGGGCATTCAGATAGAAAGTTATAGCTATTCAGGTTTGTTGAGGCATGTTGGTATTTACTCCTCAGGGATCAACTGACACTTCTAGATACCGGAAGACTTGGGTATGACCGAACAGATTGCAAAATGCATTTGCAGCCATAATTGATACGTGGGTGTTTTCTCAATACGTATATACTTATACTTATGTGGCCACTAGATACCTGAACATGTGTCCAAATAACGGCTCTACTGTTGAGGCAAGGAATATTCACAGTGTGCAGGTGGTTTTGACCCACAACCTGTGTTAGGTTCCATTTGGTGAGTATTTTGCCACCGCTCTGACCCTTGGCGAACCGTCCACAGAGAATTTCGGGCAGAGAAGAGGACGGTGCATTGCACCTGATCTAACACATACAAACGCAATTAGACACACACACACACAGAGATATGACACATGCATTTTAAATGTATATATTATAACATATGTACATAAATATATTTATTTATATATACATTGTTAAATAAATGTGTATGTGTATTTTTTGAACATGTAGATGTAGTACTTGCTATATGTATCATAAGCCAGTACCAAAGCCGTTCAAGAAGGAAAACTATTGGGAACATCCCACCAACCCGCTGTTAAGATATTTTAGGATGTTTGCCAAGGGGCGCAGGGATGTGATTGAAAACCATATTCAGGTAAGATTGTTTGGTTGTTTCCTAAAATCTTCAAATCCACCAGACAGATTCATGTCCAGCAAGTAGACTAGTTGTGTATCAGGGTATTCTTTTGGCTCAAAATGATCCAGACCATTCAAGGACCACAGGTGATGCAAACTGGAATAACTGGAGAAAGTAATCCTTTTGTTGCCTTTGTTGGATAAGTATGTTGACAAAAGCTTACAATCCAATACTCTTGAATAACTAGTAATTGGAAATACTAACTTTAGAATAAAAGAATAATTATTGCTTTGACCATCATTAGCCATCATTAACCATCATTAACCATCATGAATTAACCATTATTAACCATAATTAATGATCTCTTGAAGCTTTCGGACTCCCAAGCAGCATGGCCATTCTGATAGCAGCCCGCCATGGCGGGCTGGTCGCTGCGGCTGCGGGATGCGACGAACGACATCTCCGCGTTTGGACGCCAGGGGCGCTGGCAGGCGGCAATGCGTACTAAGGGGTTGGAGCAAACGTCGAGTTGGATGATGGTGATGATTGTAATGATGATGGTGATGATGATGATGCTGGTGGTGGTGGTGGTGGTGGTGATGGTGATGGTGCTGGTGGTGGTGATGAGGGCGATGACGGTGATGACGCCCCCGGCGAAAAAAGTATGTGGTCGGTTGGGAGGGAAAACATCGGAAAGCTACGTGGTTTCGAAAGACGTGTTGGGTCAGTCCTGGTTGGTGCCTTCCATTAAAGGTATGTGAAGTTAACAAATCAATGAAATAAACCCAAGGAGAGGTCCGCGCTTGAAGTTGATGCTAGGTGGAGAATGGGTTGGGCTGGGGTGGGATGTGAACGCTTCCTTGCATTTTGCATTGATGCTAGGTGGAGGATGGGCTGGAGTGGGATGTGAACGTTGACATGCACTTGCGGTCGAAATTGATGCTACGTGCCACAACTTGTGCAAGATTGTAGCCCGAGTGTTCCTACAAAGCTTTTCCTGAGTAATGATTTGTGACAATGGCAGGCAAACATGGCAACGGAAATGTCTTTGGCTTTTTGGTTGGGGTGTAAAACGGCTAAGATCCAGATCAATTTGAGACCCCAAAGCACACATGCAAGATGTCATTAAGCGCTGACAAGGTTATCACTTTTTGTGATTTGCACCACTACACGTGCGATTTCAGACCCGGCGGGACGTTTCTGCCGAAAATGCTGTTTATTGTCAATTTTGAGCCCCCGCTATCCGCACAAACAATCGCAGCACACAACGAACAAATTTGAGTAGCTAACACATGACACTTGTTTTTTCGGGGAACGGTTGCCTCAAAAGGAGAAACACCACGGCGTGCGCGTCACAAAAGCTTGTCAGGGACACGAGCAAATTGACTTTCACAAGAAATCGGAACCCATTCAGCATGGGCTTACCTCGGCAGTGTCGCTGCTCCCTTGAGTTGAAACCACTGACCGTCAGCTGATTTTTCATGTATATATAGACATACATGCACTTGTTTACCAAATGAATCAATCGTGCACTTTGCTTGTACGTATGGTTGATTTAGGTTAGAACCAAATGGTATTCGATTCCCACCCAATGTGCTTAAAAAGTTGCATAGCGCAACGCAGCCCCGGTTGACCGTCGGATGCCGTCGGTCAAAGTTGCAGGCAGCCGTGGCCAAGTTTCAGGAGATTTGCGAGGAGCAGTTGCAGCCAGGAGTTGTGACGTGTCCTGTCTGGATCTTGGGCAAAGGTAGATCCACATTAAACGACCATTGGTCAACCATAGACAGCTGGTGATTTGCTATCACTAAATCTAGGGGTCTATTGAGATATGGATCCCCCCACTAGCAGACGGCTTGAAACTAATGCTTCCAGATGCCCAAGACATAGTTTCAGACTTGCGAACTGGCACAAGTCTGGACATGAGAGTTCGATGGGTTGCGGTTTCTGATCCTCGCAGCATTCTGCGCTTGTGAAGGTACAACTCTCTCCTCAGTGCTTTGGACAAGGCTGGAGAGGGCAGGAAGAAGGTTGGCCGAGTAGTGATATCCTGGTTGGTGGTTTTAATTAAACATCTCTTTTTTCCCCAGTGTTAACAAATGGATACAAATGGTTTGTTAGTTGACTTCATGTTTCTCATAGGGTTGAAACCACCCACCAGTACCAGGCTTCAAGTGTTTTGCAAGAGAGCTACCACCTTTACCCAATTATTCCCATGTAGCTGATATTAGATGCTATAGACGATGATAATTTCCCTTCCGTGGCCATGAGCCATGCCATTATAGCAAGCCGTGTTTTATTCAACGGCAAAACCATGTGCTTAATCATCATCAACTGTACCCAAGCAAGATTCAATCATAGGATACGCTCTCAGCAAGTTCATTGTTCTACCTTAGTGAATCAGCATTAACGATAACCAACTATAGCGGTTGATAGATCCTCCCTGTCCAGTGCTTTAAATTCTAAGATTATTGGCCACTATTCAAGACCATGATGAAGCATCACCAACCAGTCCAGTAAATTGCCAATGGTAAAGCGCATTTTTTGGTGGTGATGATGATGATCATGATCATGATGATGGCTAACAATGCTGATAATTTATCACAACAATTTTAACATTGGTGCATTGGTGGGTTCATGTTTTTTGCCTATGAACATTGATGAAGCATTGTTATCCAGTACACATTCATCATCCAATACATTATGCAGCCCTGAGTGTTTTTTGTTAACCATGTCAACCACATCAATCACCATAATTAATTATATAATAATCATCATATACAGCATTCACCATGTAAAAAAGCACCACTGCAGAGAAGTTCATCCATCATATGGCAGTGGGTCAGAAACCTGTACCCCTGGTTCCCCTATCATTAACCAATGTTTTCCCTATGTTTTGGTTGGTCATTATAAGCCACTATTGATGGTTAATATTGACCCATAGTCATATCATTCAGCCCTCCTGGGTTGCCCCAGGCCTCTCAGACTGGCAGAGCGCTGAATATTTTGCAGCAATTGGTGCCCAGGGGGAAGGTGGAGATTCCAGAGAACCAACGGCTATAGAGCGTGCTACATATTGGCACATCACATGATTACTGCTATATGCATATATGTTTTATATATATTTATAGAAGTAATATGGCATGTAGAAATACGGAATTTATTTACTAAATGTCCCGATGAAAGAACATCATTGTTTTAGAATATTAAGGATTTGTCGATATAGAGCGTGCTACATACCATAATCATGATTAATGTAGTTTATATATCTGTGCTATTACACATGTGTACTAATATGCATGTGCATTAATTTCGGAATCAATCAAATCATTGGACATTTACTTGCAACGAAATTTTCCAGATAAGAATTAAAGTCATTGGTCATGTTGTGTTTATGTATGCAATGGTCAACATCATCTTTGTTCAAAGCTGTATATTCTTATGGGCTATACAAAGGTGAATCATGAATATTCAGAAGCGCTTGATGGTCCAAATCAGTCAGTAGGATACAAAGGGCTAATCATCATTAATGATGGTTTTGGTGGTAAATACGTAGGTTATTGGTGGTGGAAAATGACACGACTCATCAGGACACGACAGCTTTGTAGGGAACAGGGGCACAGTCATGACAACAATGGTGCCCGCATGTGCCCGCAACTGTCAAAAAAAACACATGTTTTCCGCATGTATGGGTATGGGCACAAGATCAGCTGTTGCAACGGCAATATTTACGACAACAATGCAGAGCCAATACAGTACTACGGAGCAACACGCGACGATGCCACCGCGAACAGACCGAGAGATGGGGATCAAATTAATCATGTTGAGATCCAGTGGATGTAGGAATTCTCTCCGTCCACGTGATCACGTTTATTCATGCAAGTGGTCATCAGATCTTTCCGCTGCTTGCTTAATTACACAAACGGGTGATAAGTTGACGAGCATCACACACACACACACCTGCACGGCTGCATGCTTTGACTAATGTATATATGGCATCCGTTCAAAAATGCTTGATAGGTTTTGAGTCTCCGATGATCATATTAGAACTGTGGATGTTGTTTTGTCAATTTCGCCACAATGCGGAGTCATGTATATATGCAGTGATTTTGCTTTCCCCCATGGTAGCGCTAGTTTCGCGCTTGTTTGGCGCTAGTTTACTTCATACTGTATGATGTAATGTGTTGATACGTGTTTGCAGTATGATGTTTTTACGCATGATTATTTATCATGGCAAAGGCACGTTCGGCATATGCACCACAGGGGTTGAAGGTGAGATATGTTTGAGTATCTCGTATACGTATGGTTGGTTCAATATCTAAATGTAGTATATTCATATGCTTGCTCCTATTAGTGACAAATACAACTATACAACAGATAACCGGCAGAGAGAACGTGGCAATGACAGGGGGAGAAGAGCATCGTACGTGAGAAGTTCCGTTTTCTCACTCATCATCAAGGATCTCAGCACCAACAGGATTACCCATGTTTTTAATTTTTGCGTGTGGAATGTCAGTGCAAATAAGCAATTTCACGATGGCAGATTCAAGGATAATCCCATTGGAGAAGACTAGCTGCGTTATCGAACCATCGTTGACCATTACCACCAGTCACGAATCATCATTTTTTGTATGAACAGGATAAGGCATCATATAAAAACTACGAACCAGTATGGCACCAGTAACTTGAGCTTTTCTTCATCATTTATCATCACTTGCTTCTCGTGGGATCCTGATACGCTGCTCCTCTCAGCCAGGAGGCTTGCAGCGGGCAACCTGACATCGTCAGCTTTTGTAGCGTGGCATCTGCTTGCAGCAGAGGTGTGGCCCAGGGGGTGTGTGCATGCAAGCTGAAGGTGTGCCCGTCAGGCAAGAACGAAACTGGGAGATGTATGGCATTCCCCCCAGGGGTAACTTCGCCCAGCTCGTGCTGCTCAAGGACAGATTTGAGAAACGTCCCGACATAGCCTCATGATTAGTCTCATGCATGGATTTCAACCGCCGAAGATTCAAAAGGACATTCGAACATGTCAGGTGCCGCCTTTGCACTAGCGTAAGACCAGATTGGTAATCATGTCTATAAATCTTTCATTGCCAATTCTGGCGTTCAAAAGTGCCCATGATCAAAAACCCATCAGATCCAGTGAGCAAGTTTATGCTCGTTGAGAATCATAGCGGGCCTGATGCCGTCCGTCATGGCTTTTGCCAAAGCCAATAAGGTGGGTTTGGTCGCCATGGGGAGCGCGGGGTGTGTGCTGCTCATGTTTTTGGCCAAGCATGAGAATACTCATCATACTCATTGAGATGTGAACGCTGGTGAGTTGACAGCTACTGCAATTGGTTGTGAACTGTTGCACGGTGGTCCACATCGGTGAACAGGCAAACCATAGGCTATAGCAGGGTTGCTTGAATATGGATCTCATTGGCTCTCCCAGACTGCAATCTTTGCGCAATGAAAAGGCAGGAAATAGCATACCTGTTCACTGGTTGTAAGGCCTCCTGAACCTACCCATCTTCGTTCCTGAAGCTACCCTTGCCGGCGACCAAGCGCCATATGGATGGTCAAATTGTACCAACTTGCCCTCCCAAACACGTTTGCCCCAGGGCCCGGCAGTTCGTTCGGGATGGGTCATGCTTAGACAGAACAGGTGCATTTTCAAGGGCCTATTGTCATTTTCTTCCATGGGTAGAAAAAGCAAAACTATATTGGCGAGAGAGATATGTGTCAAGTGAAATAGCAGCTTGTGAACAGCTGCCTGTGAACCGCTAGATATTCATTCCAATGGAGTCCACCTTGCAAATTTGAACTAGTAGAATAATTATATGGATGTCCACAATACATCATAATACAGGGACGTCCGTAAGTGCTACATATGATTCTGACTCATTATGATCATATGATCCTGATGAATTGATGGTGCAGCAAAGAAAGAGATCTTGATGGTACTCACAATCATCCCATAGAATGATACTCGCTTTGGGAGCCGCCCTGGCACTGGGGCGCCTCGTGGGCGCCTGGAAGGGGAACTGGCATCTTTGATCAGGGCATGTGCAATCGTTATTTGTTTTTCACTATGTGCTACCAGTATTTGTATGTATGAACTGCTGCTACCGATTGCAGTTAAATTTGCAATTTCATCACGCCACATTGTAGGTGCCCTGGCCCAGCCTTGTGAGCCTTGTATATAACTGTACTTATGCATACGTAGCAGGCATGCCTGCACGCGTGCATACAAAGTAGAACAGTTGATGTCAATGCAGTTGATTAATTGGGAATGTATGTGCGCGCAATTGTTGAAATATACGCACACACAGACACATATATATATACATACAGATTCATCCATCAATCCATGGCGTGCAAAACTGCACATCGACTTTATCATGTATCACTGCCATCATCTCGAACAGCTTCTTGGAACGGCGAGAAGGTGCCTAAGTTTAGATCGAGAGATCTTGTCTTGTTTCCCTTGAGGGAATGGATGAATGATCAAGAAACAAAATGAACTACAACTGTTGGTTGCTTGCGTTGTGTCGTTGCACTTTTTGCTTGTCGACCCAAGTATTGGAGAATTCTTGTTAAGTACAGTGGAACATTGGATTCCTCACACACGTTTCGCCCAGAGCTATTGCTGGGCTCGTTGTGAATGTTTTTGGATTCGCTTCGCTGGGCTCATTTTATTACATTTTGTAGTGGAAACTCCCGCGTGGATGCTGATTTGTCAGCACTAGCACTGTTTTTTTTCCCTCAGCTGCTCCGTTCTTGCCATGGAACCCCCATCGCACGAGTCTTCGGTCCATTCTTTGGCAGCTTCCGATCTTGACTCCCTCTCTGGGGACGACGCTGACTTTCGACCGCACGTTGTGGCGCAAGAATCTTGTCCGGTGACTGGCCGGTGAATTCCAGAGAAGTTGTTATTTTCACTGGTATTGAAGCTTTCCTGGATGTGGAAAATCCACTGCTTACAATGGTATTACAAAGGTTTACAATTCATAATAATGTACCAGAGGGTACTTCAATCCATGGTGGAAGATTTCTCATATGTTTATACATTTTCGTCTTCAAGCTTGACCCAACGGATTTATGAGAAACTGTGGGCTTGGGGCCGCTGATATCCGCTGATGTGTTTGTTAAGACCACAGGTGGAATGTTCATCAACGCTTACATTCTTGATATGCACACATGAGAGATCATGAAACCTCATTAAGTGATTATATCGCTGTGGGTCACCCTGTACCCCTGGTTCCCCCATCATGCACCATTGTTTTCCCTATTTTTGTTGGTGATCAGCTCGCCTTACTTAATTGATTAAATATATGCATGATTATATCCCCACTACGTGTGCGTCGTTTCAAGCCGCAGTGGTGGCTGAAGGGCACCGCTTCGACCCTGTGCCCAGGGTGATGACACCCTTGCAGAGATAGCCATCCAGCAGGTTCAGCCGCAGGTTGCCCAAGCCGTGTCCAAAATGGAAGTGGTGAATCCGGAGATCTTGCGGGTCACCTGGTTGCACCTGTGCGGTGTTGTGTTTGTTTGGTGGGGGTGGGCGGTTGGTTGGTGGCTGTGGTGGTTGGTCGGTTGGCGGTGGCTGTGGCGAACGCTGGACTGTTTCTCATGGATGCCCATGGTTCGAGCCGTGCCTTTCCACAGCTCGTCGCTTCAAGTCCCACTGAACTTGCTGCTTAGTCTGGGCGACACGGGCAAGAGCCATCCTCCCAGCGACTCCGAACATCATCAGCCATAACACTACACCACAGGCGGTGAGAAAATGAAACATATCATATAGTAGAGTAGATTTATAAACACACACACACAATGAAACACGCATAACATGTAGAGAGAGATATATGCTATACAATGACATATGTTGGGTCACATGTCACGGCCCATTTTGTGACGATTGATTTGGATGTTTCCGAAGCCCACGAACTTGTTTGGTTCGTGTTTGTAGTCCCATCGGGCATATACGTATAAAGTTCTATGTATATAACTCAACCACGCAGGGCTTGCTTGACTACAGCACGGCCGCGACATGACCGAGTATCTAATGTGGTTGCATATGCACAGTGCACGGCGTGGTGCGTGAGCTGGTGCTTGGCTTGATGCAGAAAACCTTGGCGGTGATGGTGCAATGGAAATTTTGCCACTGCATCTGCTAGAATCGGCAACAAAAACAACACATTCATATCTACAGACATTGTTCTTGAATAAAAACCAATATCATGAGCAATCTCAGTGATGATGGTCAAACTTGCATACCTAATTTTCAAAACGATCACTGTCAAAACTATTGAAGCTATCAAAATCATGCACTTTGATTTATATCATTGTCAGTATCGCTATCAAAGCTTCAATATCAAGATCAAATTACCGTAAATCTCGTCACTATCAAAACATCCCCCTTTGAATAAACCCTACCAAATGGCTATACACTTGTGCTGCAAAGACCATTTTTTGTTATAGATTTGGTGCCTTGTGTGTGCATTATGCAGGTTTGGAGAGGGTAAGCCATGTTTACTATTATTTAGAAACAACCCATGTATTACCATTGTTTAGGAAATTACGAGGTATATGACACATATTTTTGACCCATGCATCATCATTGTTTAGAGGAGGTTGTTGTGAACATCTTCACCTATGTGTTATCATTTTTTAGAGGCCTAACTTGTGATGAATTACCATTTGGGTGCAAAACATGTGAACCAATGTACCCCATTGTTTAGGGGGGGGCCAGATATGAAGCAAAAGTGCGACACTAATAATGCAAGCTGCAAGACATGAACCAAAAGCGTGACACTAACAATGCCAGATGCGAACCGTAAATCGAAAGGGTCACACAAACAATGCAAGACGACACACATAAACTACAAGTGTACAATACCAATGCAAGATTACATGCACACACCAAAAGTGTGATACTAAAAATGCAAGATACCATACATAAACCAACAGTGTGACACTAACAAAGCAAGATGCCAAACAGAAATCAAAAGTACCACACTAACAATGCAAGATGACATACCTAAACCAGAAGTGTGACACTGACAATGCAAGATATCAGGCACAAACCAAAAGTGTGACACTAGCAATGCAGACTGCGAGATGTAAACTACAAGTGTGACAATAACAATACCTGATCTCAAATACCAAAAGTGTGACACTGATAATGCAAGATGCCAGATGTAAACCTAAACAAAACCTTTGCAACCAACAATGCAAGATGCCGGACGTAAACACTAACAATGCCAGATGCGGAACATAAATCAGAAGTGCCACTAACAACGCAAGATGACACACACACACAAACTACAAGTGTGACAATAGCAATGCAAGATGACTTGCACAAACCAAAAGTGCCACACTAAAATGCAAGATTCCAGACATGACTGAGTAAATTCCATTTTAAATGAGTAGAAGTTAGCTAGCGCACTAAAGAAATAAAATCTCGATATTTTTCCCCGGACAGAATGATTCTAAGGCAAAAAGGGTACGCGCGACCGTGGTTCACATGTTGTCACACGTTGTTCTCTAAGTAATGGTCATCCAAGATGCGTAGCATGGTTCAAGTGTTGTTCTCTAAGAAATGGTTGCTCCCCAGGTTCTATTATTCGAAGTCAGTGTGTCTAAATAATCAGGAGCACGGGTTGGCAAAACCTTGACATGTGCACCTGCTAGAAAATGCATCCCCAACCTAGCACCTATGAGTAGCCATTTTTTAGACAGCAACCACTCTAAGGTGAGGAGCCGTGTAGTACCATCTTTTAGAGGGGCGCCTTTGGCTGACATCCAGGTTTGACATTTGTTAGAGAGCGTTTTGCGAGTGGACCCATGTGTCAGCGTTTGTTATCTAAAAAATGGTCCGTCATTGGTTCCAGCCCTTACCCAAAGGGGTATATCAAAACCATCAATTTCTAGTATACTATCAACTTCGCTATCAAATACAAATCACTATTACGACTCTCCATGTCAGTATAGATATCAATGTATCAACGACGCGTTCAAATCCACAAGTATGAAAGCTATCAATATCACAGAATGTCACTGATGCCACAATCAATCAAAACCTCTATATAACATCATATAGCATCAGTAAAAGCATTTGACATCACCAGTATCACGATCAAAATAACTAACAAGACTACCAATATTGATATTGCTGAACTTTGGTAACAACACTTGCATAATCAGTATCAAGGCAATCAATATCACTTAATATTGGCCAAAATTCTTATTGGGACTATCAGCGTGACATATCACTACCATCATGATCAACATCGCTACCAAGACCCGTAATAAAAGCACATGATGTCACTCCTGCACTATCAATGTCACTGCCATTGTTTTTATATGAAGTAGAATTTTCAAGCCTCTCAATGTCAAACAGCATCACTAATACAACTATCAATATCACTGTCAAGACTAGCACTCTGAACTCTGATATTACATCAAACCAACAATTTGAGCGTCAATATCACATAAGATCATTAACATTTGCAGCAAAGTCACTATCAAGGCAATCAATATCGCATAAAACCACTGATATCACAATCAGAGCCACTTTCGAATTCACCAATATCACCCAATGTCACTGATACCAGTATTAATATCAGGATCAATGAGACACTGTCGTCATCAAGGCTATCAATATCAAATTATAATATGTTTATTGTCACTCACTACCAAATCAGTATCAAATCTGTCAATATCACATATCAAACCTCTCAAAACTGTCAAGCTTGCTGCAGTATATGATTGATACAGTGAATGTCAAATAATATCACCTATGCGGAATATCATCAATATCACTATCAAATCACTATCAAGACAATCTATATCACAGAATATCGCCAGTACCGCTATCAATGTCACCATTGTTCTTTCGGTATCACATCCCAAACTATCAATATCACTATCAGATATTGTAAGATCAAATAATGTCAATGTCGCAAATATTGCTCTCAAAATCGCTATCAAGACAATCAATACCTAATATCACTAATGCCACATCAATATCACTATCAAGACGGTCAATATACCACATAATATCACCTGTAACGCCAGCATGATCATCACACAATATCACTAACCACATTCGAAATTGCTATTCAGGCTTACCCATATCACCCATGATCTCTAATATCACCGGAATAACCGTCACGTGTAGCAGTATCAAGCAATATCACTAATAGCACTATCAATATCACTAAAAACATCACTATCAATATCACTATCAAGACTGCCAATATCACATTAGATCAGCAACACCGCAAGAAATAGCCACTATCAAGATTACCAGTATCACACAATATCACCAATATCACCCTCGGTATCACTATCAAATCTATCAATATCACATCACATCAACATCGCATTAAATCACCAATAGGATTTTCAACATTTTTCCAGACTTCCAGTATCACACAAAATCACTACTAGCATTATGATAATCATTCTCAAGACCACCAATATCACAAAATATCACCAAGATCACTATCCAGACATACCAGATCACTATCAAGACATACCATGTCACTACTATAAGTATCTATAAATATGTCACTACTATAAATATGATTAAATATGTCTATACTAAGTCACAGATTCATCCATATCACTCCGATCTTTCACTGCTTGCCTTTGTGACTTCCCCAGGTGACCGCAGCACACCAGGCGTTCCATCGCTGTGGCTACGTTCTGCATCCGGACTGGACAGGTGATGCGCACCACAAGAGTTGGAAGTGCGAGTGGCTGGGCGATGCGAGCGGAAGTGGTTGGTTAAACCTGGACTAAACCACCAAAAGTGCTTGGTTATTTTTATTCCGACTGAGCACCGCGCTGCGGGGCAGCCGTGGTGGCGCTGTTGCGCGGCCACGGCCATCAAAATCCACCCGTGTTAGGAGGATCAAACGATCGGCTTGGCAAGGTCACAAGCTCGTCTGTGAGGTCGACACAGAAACCATTGTTGAACAACACCAGAAACCAAAGATTCAACTTCATGATGCCAACCAATGAAGATACTCTTTTGCGGAACAATGAGGCCTATGTCACCTCTAGCAGAAAGTTGAATGTCACTCTGTGCACCCGCCTGGTCAAAGAGAAGGTGGACAGCTTTCCAAAGAATATCCAACGCTTGAGAAAAAGTCTGACGGATAAGTCCACCTGCTCTGACTGCATGCGGAAACTCATACAAAATAGTCCCGTTCTGAGAACGTGGGATTGGCAAAGTGCCAGTGGAAACTCTCAAGTAAACAGCCAAAAGTTCAATGCCCGTAACGTACCTAGCATGCTCTGCCTCAAAGTCGAGCGAGAGCAGCATCTGCAAAAGATCCCTCAAAAACTGTACCGGGAATGCAGGACTGGTTAAAAAGGGCAAGTCTGGAACGGCCGTGGGCTCAAATTGCGAGAAAATCAGACTCTCGTTAGGGAACCACTGAAGGTTCAGCGAGCTAACCGAGAGATCCTCTAAATCGAATTGTTCAGAAGCTCGAGCATTCAAATCGCATTGAGCTATCTGAACCAAAAATTGCAACTGCGAGGCAACTTTCTGGGTAGAACGGTCGTGGTGTTGACACAGCTGACGGTAGTTGTTCAGGAAATCCTGTGTTCTATCCTGATTGGCTTGCAACGCCACCGCATCCGCAATCTGATTTCCAATGGTCCACCATTCTTCAAGGCTCGTCGTTGCTAGAGCGACATCCCCATGTGAAAACATTTTGTGAACATCCCATTGGTCTCGATCCAACTGCCGCACCACCACATGCAGAGTCAGCCAGAGAGACTGGTGACGCCAGTGTTTCGGAACAAAGCCTTTCTGTTTCAGAAAAAGCAAACCATCAGTAACAAATTGCGAATCACTGTGGACACAGACATAGACGGAGAATCTCAGAGCCCATCGCAATGCTGAAAGCGCCGCAGTGAGCTCCGCGATGTCAATCTGTTGAAGCAAACCAGTGACAGGTCCCTGCGCAACAATGCGATTCCAGTTCATCGCAACCACCGACCACGCAGCAAGTCGTTTGATAGGTGAGGTCGGAAAGGAACAAGTGCCATCTACAAAAAGGTCATAGCGTTCCCCAGGACCAGGATGAAGATGAAACACTTCTACTTGGCTCTGCAGCTCTGTCAAATGTTTCCAATGAGGGAGAAGAAATGGGTTCTCTTCCACCAAAGCATGTTCCGTAAAGAACCGAGGTTCCATGTCCCAGTTCTGAACTGCTGCAGGAAACTGCACCTGGATGTGATGATATAACGGGCACTCGACACAGCGATGCCTCAGCGTGTCAGGAACTTGGCACCTGACACAGAGTGGAGACTTGGTCGTGTCCCACTTTGCTTTCATATGGTTAGTACAAAAAGTACCATCTTGAATGGTAGCAACCAGTTCAGAGACAGCCCTGTCCGAGGGTTTAAAGGCTCGAAAACTGGCAACAGTGTCAATGGAAGTAAGGCCTGCAAAGTCAACACGGGGACCAATGCACGCACACATAGCACGCTGCCAAAAGTGGATGGTCAAAAGTTTGAGTTCTTCCAATGACAATTCCAACCAGTGAAAAGAGAGGGAATCCATCCGCAAACACCAGCACTCATCGAGAGACCAACCGAGGAAATCCAAAGCAGAGTGCAACGAGTGAAGGATGCCCTGAGTGGAGGCACGAGCAAACCCACAAGAGGTCCAAATGTCCTGAACGTAAGGAAACAACCGAGCAAGTCGCCAAAATGAGGACAGCACTAGCCACAGTTGAACAAAGGAGGGATCAAAGCTAGGAGGCAGCATCAAGGACCAACGGACAACAGGATTAGTTCCCGCACGATCCCAACGAAGGGCAAAGAGGCATTTGCTGCGAAGCGAGTCCAGGGTGGAGCTGCAAACCCAAGCAGACTCACACCCGTGCAGGATTTTGGGCCATGCCGCTGCCCGAATGGCTTGACGTTTGAACCAAGTATGTGCCGTTGAGGCCCGAAGTAGCCCCCAAAAGTGCGAAGCAGCCAAAAGACGTTGCGCAAGCACTTTCCTGGAGGGAGGACCAGCATAGTGCATCTGGGAGCCCAAGTCACGACTGCTGAGGAGCACAGAATGACCGAAAAGTCGCAATGCAGCCCTCTGTTTGCTATCCGTGGACCACGCATAACTCTTAGGATCAAGAACCAAGTCCCATGCCTCGAAGAAAGTAGAGATCACAGTCACCCCATGCTGAAGCGAACCAGCCACGTCTGAAAGAAGCTGCAGGTTATCAACAAAAGCCAGGCCAACACATGACGGAGCATATTGCTTCACATACTGATCAAAGATAGTGTTGAAGGCTAACATAGACAAGCAGCTCAAAGGGTCACCCTCGGGGAAACCGGTCGATGACAAATGAGCCGGTCCGACATCATGAAGTAGCCGAAACCGACGCTCCAAAGCATCAAGCGCCCCCCGCCAAGCAGTCACTGTGTTTGAACCCGAACCGAGGAAGCTAAGCAGGTCAAAGAGAGGGACACGAGCAAGCAAGTTGAAACACTTGACCAAATCCGCACAAAATCCGGTCAAAGGTTGCTGAGCAATCCGTGAAAGCTCAAGACTCAGCTGCACCAGTCCCCACATGTCCGAAGCACGACGTCCCTGCACATAGCCAAAGATGTGAGGAGAAATGCGTTCACAGAGAAACGGCAAGAAGTGCTTGGAGGAACAGGAAGCCCACACCGATAAAGAAGACTGATCAGCACAATGGGACGATAATGTGTGGCCAGCTCAGGAGCCGTACACTTGGCCACCGGACAAACGAAGCCTGTGACCAACTGAGTTGGCCAGCCACTGCCTTGTTCAACCAGAGAAAACAGCTCACAGAGGTCAGAATGCCGACAGGAAGAAAGCGCAAGCAGGTCCATGCGATCCCATGCATCTGGTCCTCGGGTGGCTTTCTTTTTGTAACGTTTGATGGTGCCTTTCAAGAGAGAAGCATTCCAATCAGGCCCTGCACAATGACCCGTCCAAAGGCAATCACCCTGTCCCAATGACTGGACGCCAGCCCTTCATGCTTCTGCCAAATGGGGTGCCACAGTGAGTGCAGCTCATGCTCAAGGTCCTCAAAGTCACTAAGGAAACAAACCCCAGTCAAAGACTGTCCGACCAAGAGGAGAGAGTCAGTGTCAACAGTGACAATCGAGGGAACCTCAGTAGGGACAACCTTGGTAGCGGAGCCATTCAAAGTCCAAGAGATTCCATCAAGAAGCGGCAAGGGACTGTCAAGTTCAACAGTGTCCATGGTGAGAACACGCGCAACCGTGAAGCTAAAAGTCTTCTTGAGATGATTGATGGACCCAGCCTTCTGAGCACGCAGCTGTTGATAAAGAAGGCGATTGTGCTGTTGATGCTTGGATTGAATGATCTTGGTTCTTTGTGCCAAGTGCCAACGTTCAAGAGCCCGATAATTAGCTTCAAAGTCCACAAAGAGGCGTTGCGCAGTTGCCAGATCCGGTGGAATCCAAGGAAAGTGCTCGGGGGAGCCAGGCAACTGAACCTCGCGACAGGACCACCACAACCGAAATGAAGGAGAAAAGCCAGAAGCAGCAAGCACCGCACGCCAGGTGGCAAGTTGGTCATACTGTAAAGCCGCTGATTGAGAAGGTGACTGCGCTGTCGAACAAAGGCCTGCAGCCTTCTCAACTGACGGAACCACTGGTGAACAAGCCGGCCAAGGAACGAGGAGCGTGGCAAAACATCACCTGATCTACCAGGAGAGATCGGAGTGAGAAGCATGGGTCTCTTCTTGACCTTGGTAGTGACACCTCTACCTTTATGCGAAGCCCCAGGAGCAACATGGTGACGCACCTGATGGAGCAATTCAGTTTCAGCAACCGAGGACCAATGTTTGAAGGACTGAGTCAGGGAATGAGGATCCCAGGGAAAGGCTTGTTGTTCACCGAAGTCAAGGCTACTAAGGTCCACACAGTCCCAAGGCAAAGTCGCAGGCTGAAACCAGGTGTGTTGCCAAATAGTGAGGTCAGGGATGCGAAACCGCCCAAACAAAACCGAATGATCAGCAAAGATCTCATCCAGGCAATCCACTGCAACAAGCCACCTTTGTAGTTCAGGGCTGAGCCACAACTGATCCGGAGTGGTAACACCTTTGCATGTAGGAGTAGGGATGCGGCCAAAACGAGAAAGAGCCAGCTCTTGGCATTCAGCCCAACCAAGAGCACGCCAGTGATGGAACGCTGGTTGACCAGTGGAACTGGTGTTGAGATCACCAGCCACAAATCTCGGTCCTGACTGTCCAAGGACCAATTCTTCAGTGATGGTAGTCAATAGCTCTGCGGTGAGAGCCTTGGCATCGGGAAAGGTAGGTCCACGTGGAGGAGCGTACACCGCAGCGCCCACCACGCAATGAGACCCCAACTGGAACGAGGAGATCAAAGATCTACCAGAGGACCACTCATGCCCACGCCAAGGCACCTCAAGACGACGAATTGGGAAATCCGATATGTGCGCAACACCAGTCCACGCACCAGCCGTTCTAGATCCAACACGGGGTGGAGCAAAGGCTCCATGCACAGCTCTAAGATTGCGATGAGGCTGCTGACAAGCACGAAGTTCATTGGAAAAGTACCTGAAACCAACATCAGTGCACTGAGTCTCAGCAACATTCCAAATGCCACAAGGGAGCTCCAAGAAACTCTGTGTTTTCCCAGAAACGCCAGAAGGATTGGCAACACCCACCACACAAGTAGAGTCAGGAGGACCCGGATTGAGGGCCTCACCCACCCTCAAGAAGAAGCAAATCCAGACAAGAAAGAAACGGCACACCCACCCGAGAGAGGCAGGCTGCCTGCATAGTCAAAACTCTGATCCGGATGATGTCTTGGCCCTCTTGTTCAACACACTTTCCAAGCGAGAGGTCTGAGCTTCAATGGCTTCATTGATGCTGGCTGCAATCTGTCCCTGGAGTCCTTGGATAGTTTGCCCCAAAGATTCAGTGGTGCGAACATTCTGGGCCACCTGCTGAGAAACGTTGCCCAATGTATTCTCATTCTGAACCACCCGTTGAGTGAGGATGGTCATCCGATCAGCCGCATCATGGCACCACGTGGTGAACTTCTCCTGCTGGGATCTGAGCTCCACAACCGAAGACTCCAACTGGTCCATCCTGGAGGTCTGTCCCTCCATTGGCTCATCATTCAAAGTGCGAACCTGCTCTTGTAGCTGTTCAGCAAACTTGGCTGTCAACCTTTCCTCGAGTTCGGAAATCTTGGAGGGGGACGGTCCAACAGCAGCTGGCTGTGCAGGCTGCACAGGGGAAGGTGTGGGTGCCCAAGGGTCATCAAGCAACCAAGGATCCTTGTCGCCTGCAGTACTTCCAGTCAATCGTTGCAGGGTGCGCATTGATGCCACTACCGCAGGGATTGGCTTGCTTGTGGACGCTGCCCGAACTTTGGTGATAGACAAAAGCTGGCCACCGAAATCAGCAAAGACTGCTGGAGGATCCACCGAAGAACCGATGAGCCAAAACCTTCCTTGTTGTCCACCTCGAACTGGTCGCATTGGCTTAGCGACCCACTTGAAAGAAGCCAAAAACTCACAAATGGTGATCTTGGTAGCACCATGTGGCCACGGCCCCATCTCAAACTGAACTGACACACCGCAATCAACGAAGGTTCGTTCAGGAAACACTGCTTTGTTGAGCGCCTCCTCGTCTTTCTTGGAGCAGCGCAAGCCATACTTGGTATGAAATCGAACAAGATGGAGAGCCTCAGAGAAAGATAAAAGCTTGTGTTGAGCATGTTCGAAGTCAGTTTTCAGCCACACAACCGCATAAGGAGAAACACGATCAGCCTCCACCCTGAGCTCAGTGTAGAAGCCATCAGTACCTGAAAGGGCAAGGATAGCAGAAGTGCCAGAACGTGGCACTCGAACCATGATGGAGAAGGCCACTGCTTTGTTGGCAGGCACTGGTTTGCCATGTGCATCCATCCACTTCCAGGCAAAGGCATCCAACACCACCAGATTGATACCAGTCTCCTCAACGGCTGGATGGAATTTTTTGCATGAGGCCGGACAAGAAGCACTGCTGCAGTATTGCAGAGGAGCAAAATGTGCAATGAGAGTCTTCAAAGGACCAGCAACCAAGGATTCCCATTGCTGCCCCCATTGGTCTCGGTACACAAACAAACGCATCAAGTCAGTTTCCACCGAATTCGAAGCTGTGGCCTCATGCTTCAATGCTACTCTTTCATCCCCAAGTTGAATGCAAGACCCACGAATCAAAAGGGGTTCTTGAGTGTCGACCAAAAGTCCAGGCCACACAATGTTGTCCACTACAAGTCTGCAGTGTGGGGGAATCGAAACTTCAGTAAGGGTCAAAAGAGCAAGGGCATCAACTGACATGGTCTTGCCACCATCCAGAAATCGAGCAGCTTGCTCAGCCGAAACGATCACAACTCCACGAGCCTCGTTGCTGATATCAGCAAACAAAAGGCTAGGAACCACCCCACCTTCGGGATCACAAAAGCATTCGGAGCTGCCTGAACCTGGGCCGGGGTGAGTGTCACCTTTCGGGGTTTGGCTGGCACCTTTTTCTGTGGCTTTTGCATGGGAGCTTTCTTGTTCATGGCTTTCGCCTTGATGTGCTCCTCCAACTCATCATGCTGCACCCATTGGAACGGACGATCCAAAGAACTTCCCAAGGTTTTCAAAGCCATCCAGACATTCTTATATTCAAAAGCCTTGAGAATGGGATTGATGCCCAACTTCTTCAAGGCCATGGCGGCTCGAGAGGCAACCGCTCCAACAGGAACACCGTGTTGGGGTAATTCCTTGGTAAGAAGCTCATGGGCTCTGGTGTAGTCAGAGGCACCCATGCCAAGCGCAACAGGGTCAGCAAGACAGCCCAACTCCAAGGCAAAGAGAGAACGATGCCAGTCCAGAGCACGCTCAGTAGAGAAGCAAGACCAGAGACCCAAGTAGGCTCCCAAGTGCACAAGAGCAACCACTCCACAGTGCGATCCCGTAGTTTGCTTCAAGATGGAACGAGCACGTATGACATAGATGCCCAGATTCCAATGAAGGGACACAGCACGGATGAGCTCACGAGCTACGGAAGGAATTCCACCAAATCCATCATAGTAGTAAGCTTCACCCGCATGCTTGTCAAAGGAGAAAGCCGCCCAGTGACCATCGAAGCAAAAGATTCCAAAGACTTTGGAAGCACAAGGAGGAATCAAAGCCGACATTGCATCAAAGTCCAACAACTCAGAAGCCAAGAGGAGCTGAGAGAGGTCTTTGGCCGAAAGGTAGCAGAAACCAGTAGGCAAGTGCGCTGAACCGATCAATCGAGCTGCTTCAAAGTCCACATGCACATCAGAGATGCCGTGAGCTGAGTCAGTGCCAGCACCTCTTGCACCAGTGAGCTGAAGTTGGCCCACACATGGAGAAGGAAGGCAATCAGTGGCCCCCAAGGTCATACCATCACCAAGCAATTCAGCCTGCCCCGGAACAAAGCCCAAAGGAACCAAGACACGGGACAGCCTGGGAAATTGAGGCAAGGAGCCGAACCAAGTCCAACCTCGAAAGGTGAACACAAAGGTGTTCTTGCGCAGAGTCAAGGCAGAACAGACAGCAGGGCCAATTTCCACAAGACGGTAGGTCACCGGAAGAAGCACAGCACCAAAAGGGACAGGGAAGCCATCAAGAAAGAGAGCCAACTGGGAGTCCCAAGCTCCAAGACGGTGCTGCTCCTGAATGAAATCGTCCACAGTGGCACACGGACCAACTTGGAACGCAAAGAGGCACGCGTCACCAAGAAGCAATTTCACAGTTCGAGGGACCGTGGATTCCTTTGTGATCCACAGATGCTTGGCGAGATGAAACAGCATGGACGCAAAGCGACAATGTTCCCTCACAGGCTCAGGTTCCTGAGCTTGAGCAGGATAGACACTGGCCACAGCCTGAAGACTCTTCAAGACAATCCACTGTGCCTGCATCGGAGCTGCGGTTTGACCAACCAAAGGGAGAGCCTCACGTGGATGTTCAAACTGAAATGATGGAGGAAGGGTACAAAGCAGCCCAGCCTCCTTGGCATGAAGATACCTCAAGTTGTCAGAGTAATCACACTGCAACATCACTGTGGAAATGCCATCCCTTTCCAACCGAGTAGAGGAGAGGCCAAAAGCTCGACATCCACATGGACATGCCCTGTCAAGGTGACCAAGACTGTGAAGAAGTGTCGGACACAGCCCGTCCCGGTTCAAGAGGTATTGAGTGAGGTCGGCAAACTGCTCCAAGTAGGCACGCTCCTCACCCCCACAAACAAGGCAAGCCTCATCAGCCGCATCCCACAACGGCCAAGAGGGAAGCACATCACGCACCACCCGGAAAGAATCAGTGCGAGGGAGATCGCCAAGCACAAGCCGGTCAATGATAGCTTTGGGCGCACAGACACACCACCACCTAGTTCGCCTGACTGGCCAGGCCCTGTCCAGGTGTAAAACCTGTGAACGCCATGCGAAGCCCATGGTGGCACAGAAAGCATCCAAGAACTCAACCAAAGGCCGAAAGGATTCAACCAAGGGCGTGCACTCCAAGATCAAGAAAGAGGAGCAAAGGAGGTAGGCACAATCCAGACCAGCAACGAAAGTCCAAGCCCTGTCATCAGAAAATCCACGAAGGTCACCCATTGAGGAAAAGGGTGGACAAAGAAAGCCCATGAGAAGTCCAACGGAAGCACGATCAACGGTCTCTGCAAGGTGCATGACATGTTGTGTATTGTGAACATCACCCACGAAGGCCTGAGCAGCATGATTTCGGTTGAAATGCTGCACTGCTAGCTGCGAGATGTCCATGGCTGAAATGACACGAACACCTGCTGCTTCGGCTCCTGTCGAAAGACCACCCAGGCCACAACAAAGCTCAGTGGCACAGGTGAAATCTGGACCCTCCCTGTGTCCCATGATGAATGACCATGAGGTGCCGGAGAGCATGGCATGATCTCCCTCCAGTTCAGTTACAACAAAATCGTAGAAGGTGAACATGGTTCCGTCACCTGTGACATGCTGCAGGTCATCCTGAACATGAAGAATCCATCCTCTGGCAGTATGAAGAGTAACGTACCCCTCATATCGGTCTGATGGTGTGGCCAACTCAGCTCGAATGGAAATGGTAGCCCCAACTTCCAACTGTTCCTGAAAGTGCACCATGGCGAAAAACAAATGGGCCTTTGACGCGCAAGCTGCTCCGCTGGAAGGATTGAGCCCCACAGCTTCCAAAAGTGCTTGGTTAAAGCTGGAATAAACCACCATACTAGCTGTTTTATAGGGATTATAGTGGGTAACAGCAGGGGATGATCCCCAACAACAGTGGTTAAACAGCTTGGTTGCGTCCGGTGTTGCGGGTTGTTTCTGTGCTTTGTCGGAGCTGTTGCTGTGAACAGTTTTTATTGGTCCTTGCTCGTTGGTCAGTTGTTCTTGTTATTGTTTTGTGGTAGTGATTGTGGTGTTGTTGCAGTTCCGGGTCTCAGTCGGGCATGGTGCATGGTGCCATTGGTTGTTCCATTGACCATTTTTATCACCTCCTGGCACAATGCACTTCCCAAAACAGTTGCGCATTAATTGAAGCAACCGGACCGCTGAATGAACATTGTGGTGTGGAGTTTTGCCGTGCCGATTTCCAGACTGAATGCCGAATGGCATTTCAGAAGCCAAGGAGGCCGAGAACTGGCAATATAAACTAGCAACTGGTTGGCATATACCAGGTACATCCGATGGTGAAGTCGCGTCCACATTGGTTGTTGTTCTTTTGGGCAGTCTTTCTATAGTCAGAAAGGTCATAGAGACTTGGCGATGTGAGGCCCCAGTCTTTGGAGACGCTGTCAAAACACAGGAATGGGTAGGATGCCACGCTTGCTTTTACTGTATGTGCGGATTTGGCAATACGTGCCTGTAGCAACGTGAACTCATTTGCATGAGGAACTCGATCCCCGAACCTCGCAATAGTCGGATTGGCTGCAGTTTGGTGCAGCAAGAAACCATCCAATTGAACGCCGGTTTACTGCGCTTTCAAAGCCTGAAGAGAGGGACCCGTTTTTTTTCCTGCCTGATCGATCCTGGATATTAATTGTGATACCCAAACCCAATGGCTGGGTGGGGATGATGGGGCAATGACTTAGCTTTGCTACCCATAAACATCACACACAATCGAAGGGAATTTGTTCACTTACGGATGCACAAGACCACAGAAGTTCGCGGTTGGCGACATGCAGTTTATGAAATGACTCACTTTGGTTGCCATGGTTCATGGTTGAAGGACAGGGCTCTAAAGCAGATTACTGTAGCAGATACAGTCACGCCCATTCTATTTGGTTGGTTGACCATACCCACAGAAGATGATATTTGATTGTTAAAGGCAGTTGAGCTCCTTGGTTTCCAAGAGTTTTTTGGAACTAGCCCCCGGCCCGTTGGCCACCCAAGAAACATTGGATTGGGTGTTTCGGGCATTGCTCAACTTCGTTAAGAACCCCCATTGGCCATCTAAAACATTGGATTGTTTCGGGTATTGCTCAGCTTGGCAAGGAGAATTTCGACTTTTTGGAGCCATTCTTGGCACGGTGGGCATCGGAAGAAACTTTTAACACTGATCACCTTCTACAACAGTCGCGCCGCCGTTTGCCTGGGCATGGTCAGTGCTGTAGTGATGACGGTGGTGCACTCCTTGGGACTCTTAGTCTTGATTTCATCACCCTGAAGTTGGAATACAGCTAATTGTTGTGCTTTGTGGATCAGCAGCTCCATTTCCTTCATATGGTATAATTTGGGTTTATGCGAACCTTGCCTGTCATGGTCAGGAAATGGATTTCCAAAACCGGTTGCCAATTGCGAATGAATGTACGTTGTTTACAGCCCCTTCTGAAAGATTCTGAAAGTGAATTTGCATTAGCAGCGTGCATTCACGCTGCTCCATATCAACAAATTTGCTGTGCTGCCTCAACGGGGAATGCCAGCATACACTGCCAAAGCTACAGCAAGCCCTTTGGATGCCCAGGCCAAGAAAAATCACACCACTCTCAAGACCTCCCATGATTTGATCACAAAATTTTGTTGATCAACCTGTTCTCTAGGATATTTACCCAGCTTCATGATGCAGTTCTCCAATTCTGTCCCATTGGCTGGGTCTTTGACCACCATTGCCGTCCTGGTCTTGTGGCGCCCGACGGCGCAGGCGGCTGGGATGGTTGGAGTTGGTGTATGCAACTAGGCTGTTTCTTCCGACTTTTTTCTGGTTGGAAATACTGGTTGCTTTGAAGATTTGCGAAGATTTGAACACTGAGTGAACACCAGTTTTGAGGCGGGGACAACTCAACAGGCCCGTTGAAACTCTGACAATTCCTAGTAGGTGGCCGCATTGTCAGAGTTTGCCGGCAAAACGTGCTGTCATTTGAAGATATTTCAGGCTTCAGACTGCCATTCCAAGAGGGCGAGACAAGTGGTGAACCTGTTTCAAATGGAATTTACCACAGGGGGATATGTGTTTAATTGTTTTTACTGCGCAGGCTGATTTTCATGGCCCTATCCCAGTTGCCAACCTGCATGATCAACTGAGAGCCCAAGAACATGGTTATTGGCGTTATTGGCAGCTCAAAGTTGAGTTGATGTTTTGGCACGTGTGTAGTGCTAGGTAGGGGGAAGTCACCGCCCATATCCATCCTTCGCGTTGCTTTTACGTTTGCAGGACTTTGTTTGCATGTTTCCCTGTGCCAATGTGCTTTTTGCTTTTTTTATCCTTCAAAATCACCCAAATGATGCTGCTTCAAAGCCGTCACCTTCGTCCCCGAATGGAACATGAACATTTTATTGCCACAGAGAAGGACTGCACGGTGCTTTTGCTTCCACTTCCGCACATGCCTTTCGCTCACTCTTTGCCTCTCGCTCGCTCCCTCTCTCTCTCTCTCTAATTTTTGGGCCGTTTTCCATAAACCTCCTGGGGGCACATCTCTTGCCAGGGGACTCCTAGAGTCATTCGTTTTTTTGCAAAGTGCACCCAAGTCTGTGCGAGGGTTTAGGTGAATTTGGAAAGTCTCGCTGGGGATCCACCAACCATGACAAATCATCACACATTTATTCGTCGCAAGGTGTTTTTGGATCGCATTTGCATCAGCTCCGATGAGAGCTTGAAAACGCAATGCATTCTGAGCCTTGCTGGTTTTCTGAAGAGGCCACTGGGAGGAGGAGCTGCGGATTTGACTTGAACTGGAAGAGGTAGTTGACTATAATATCAGATATGATCAGATTCATTTTTCTGCATGTTTGGATGCCCATATATGCCATATTGGAGACGGTCTGTATTTGTTCCCATTTGTAAACGAGAGGGCGGGGTCAAAGATCCCTCAGGCAACTGGCAGGCATGAAAAGGGGCTCATGCAACAGGTGTTGAAGCTTGCGCTCTCTTGGTCAGGTAGGATGATTGGCCGGTTGCATAGCTAGTGCGTCAGAGCAGCTATTTACAAGCGCCGGTAGATCCACCGGCAGTTTGAATCGCAGGTGTTTTACCCCAAATGTGGATGGATGGCTTGTGGTTTAGTACAGTGGGTCCAGCATTAGCTTGCTGATGGGTTCAAGCATGTTTCATTTTCTTTAGCAATAATTTAATCATTCTAACACATGGCTGGTTAACAGGTATATTGATTATTGTTCATGGGGGTATTTCAATCACCAACCAGTTAATGATCATTATTAACCATGGCAACCATCAATTTTCCACATCACATTTCTCTATGATGTCAGTTTCACTTCAGGAACAAACTTGCTCGCTTTTGCGAGGGTGCGGGGGGCGGGCAGGACAGCAAGTGCGCTACCATCATTCACCATTATTGACCATTAACTATAACTAATAGTAGGTGTGTTTCAACATGGTTCAACCACCAATCCTTTAGCGTTGTGACTTCAAGTGGACTCTCATCACAGTGATTTGTCGAAGCCTGAGCCGAGAAAAGGTCAGATCAGATGCTGATCCTGTGGGACCCGACTTGGGCGCAGAGACTTTGGTGTTTGTTTGAGTTCCTGGGTGATCAAATCGCAACAGTTTCTGCTTGATTGTTGGGATGCATGTATAATTGTCATCTTATCTTGAGACATGCGTGTTTTGTTTGATGTTTTTGGTTGTTTTGTTTTCTTTTAACCACACTAACCTAGTATCACCTATCATTGTTGGATGCTTTTGGGATGGGTTTGATAGACCATGAACCTCAAACTTTTCGGAAGGGATCGAGCTTTGCCACTAAGGTTCGCAGCCTTCCTAAAGTGCAAGGCCTCACCAGAGGAACGGCTGCGACGAGTGGTCATCAGACCCACCATCATCGGTGGGGTATCCATTGGTTGCTTCGGGTTGTTTCTCATGCTGGCTCTGGCCTTGACCACCGCCCCCAACGATGAAGCCATACTCTACATCCCGGCGTTGGCCATGGTCATGTGTGGCTTACTGGTTGGCTATCCTGCTGCCAGCTTGATGCGTGAGTACTTCCGATCATTGGACGTTCTGGAAGAGCAGTTGCTTGCCGCGTGCATCCTTGGCCCCTAACTCAATAGCGTAGCGAATTTTGCGAACATGGCAGAAGGTGCTTTCCTGGGCCGATTGTTGGAGGAATGAAATGAAATTGACTGTTTTTCTTCTTGAACTCGAGTGCCAATCCAGAGCATGTGGCCCGTCAAAGCTACATCCAACTCTATTCCCAAGATAATCACTATTATCGTTCTATATGACATTTATGATCATCATTATCTTGACAAAATTGAATCAATTCATACATACATGACTTGCATTCAAGGGAGATGTTGAAATATAAGAGGTCGTCGACAAGGCCTTTTTCGCCTTTCAGATCCATACAGTACACATTTTTCTGACGTCCTTGCTTGCACATCCATTTGGCACATCGAAAGTCTCATGTGCAGTCAGTTACCACGAATACTTCAACCACATGTACGTCTTCACTCCTGACTTCAATCCTCATGGGTGTCATGGCTTCTGTGGCAAGCGATGCCAGAAAAGCTCAAGAGACTTGGGATGATTTGTGTCATGAGCTTTTTCGCCCAGGCTGTTGTCGGTTTCTTTCGCCAAGACTCGAAGTTCTTGCTGCGATTTGGACCATATCAGCCCTTCAGGCGCACGTTTACTGTGCGACCGCCGAATCGTTCAAGATTGCGTGACCATTTGGTTCGGTAGCGAGGCTGCCTTCGAAGAATCCGTCCGCAGGGAAGTGCTGACCATTCTGAAGGAAGATCTCAAGGGAAAAGTTTTCACCAGAGAGTGGGCTCGTGGGGTGCCTGGGAGGCAGCTTCAGTCAGATGTTCCCCATGCAGTTGTCAGTTTTTAGATGTCAAAAAAGTGATGCTTGATACTCCAGACTGTTCCTGAGTTGGAGCCAGGTCACTATCCCTGTTTTTTGGGCCGACTTGGGCTTTGCCGCTCACTTTGCGAGACTGAAGATGTGGGATCGTGCAGCGTCCTTTGTGATTGACGGTTTGGTGCTGACAATAGTCGTGGTCCCACCCATGGCAGAGACAATGCTTCAAATCTGCAGGCTGTACAGGCACCAGGGAAAATCGGCCTGCAGTGAGGTCCGCTGTAATGTGCTGGTGATCTTTCTCTGTGCTTCTCTAATTGTTTGCGCCCTAGCTCTTTATCTGCTAGGAACTTACGCAATTTACATCCCAGTGTACCCCAATGGGGAGGGTTCGTACTTGCTGAGCTCGGCAAGTTACTTTATTTCCATGCTGATCCAGGCTTATTGCAGCCAATTGCTTGTTCAGCGTTGGAAGACAAAAGTCAGTTGAGTAGTTCAGTAGCTTCGCTGTGGCAAAAAGACCACTGGGTTGTGCTATGGAAGACGTCATCATGGTCTATCGCCAAGTCATAGATTGTCCGTTCCCACCTGGGAGCAGATCAACAAATTGCGCCATTTTTCTCCTCATTTTTTGGGCCTCCAACCAGACAATGAATAGCCAACTACTGTAGAAGCGGCTGCGATATCCCAGGTAATTTTGCCATGGCATCATTGATCATGATAATTCATTGATCTACCAGACCTGTCCGCGCGAGAAAATGTTTGGCAGCAGCAGGGCTGGCATGGCCCCATGTGTCCCACGCACTTTAGGGATGAGTACTGTAAGCACACGATTGTTTCCTCGCAGCATTTGCCAAGCTACCCCGGTTGATGTGGCGTTGCAGTTATTGTGGGAGTAGTTTGCTTGTTCATCCGAGGCATTACAACGAGCCCATGAAACCATATGAAACCCATGCAATGTGCCGTGGAATCAGCAGCCAAACATGCTGCTATTAGGCAACTGCCAGGAGTGAGGCCACATGCCGAGGCAAATGGGGCAATCCTATAGGGTTTCCACATCTTCCGCCCACGAGAGGATGAAGTTGCAAGTGAACTAGCCTTGACCAAACTCCTGTGGCGAGTTGGTGCTTGCACATGGTTGGCCATAGTTGAACTGTGCCTGATTGAGATGGGGGGAAGGGATCGATTGATGATGAATGGTGGTCTTCTAAACCCATGCCCCTAAACCTTCTAATGGTGATGGTTTAGATCAATGCCTGGCTAAGCAATACTTCTTGTGGTCTTCTAAACCCATCCTTCGGTGAGCTGACCCATCCAGCCAGTTCCAGCGTTACAGGTGGCGCAGCGATTTTTGAGCGCCAGCGGCGGGGTTTAGATCCGTTTCGGCAGGGCATCAATCATTTAGCCACCATTAGCCAGTGTTTGCCACCGTTTAACCATCAATTGGCCATCAACAAAATGTGGCACCAGAGCGATCATTTGTAGTAAGAAGCTGTTGTTCAGGATTTTGAGGCTACACTTTGAGTGATGCCCCCACGTTTGAGCTGCAGCCTTCTGACGTGCCGTGCGTACTGGTAAAATGCTATGCGCTGCTGAGTGCATGTGCATTCGTTCAAGACACGTGCGCAATTTCGATCATTTTATCACACCAAGGGCAATCCCCAAGCGGGCACAATTCCCATTTAAGGTCAAGTTTCACATGTTTTGCATGAATGTTTGAAGTCATCAGACAGAAACCAGTCCAACGTTTGAAAGCAGGTAATCAGCTGCAGGCACGCTTTCAACATACATTTTTAACTCGCCAACATGTGAATTTGATTGATTTGTCTAGAGCCTATCTGAGCCTATAGACGTTGGGTCAGCTTTGGAATTGCAAGCTGGCTCTTTGCTATTGTTGCAGAGTGTTTTTGGGAGTGCTGTCCTGCCCTCAGCACAGCATAGTGAAGCCATGCAATGCCAAAATCACCAAAATCAAATGCGCCAGACCTGATGGGGCCTCATGGAGTCCGCCAAATCCCGAGCCGGCCTCAATGGATTTAATGGTCAATTGATGGCTGAAACAAATCGGCAAACTCTCCAGTAAACAGGTGCCAGTGGATGTGAACCTACCTCCTTCATCAGCCGTGAGCATATATGATTTGTTAAGCAAGTATATGGTGACATGGTATCATTATGACACACTGTTGCTCAAGATTGGCAGGCTTGTCATTATTGTATAGTCAAGTCATCATGCAAAAACTTGAATCAGTAGCCATAAGAGAGCCAATCCATGCTAATTGAACGGCCAGTGAAAAAACTGCAGCCAATGGGCACTTACTTGGGCACTTGTGCCATGATGGTTCCGTTTTGGAAAAACGAAATCCTCAACTGAGTTGCAGTTCCATAGTTGCTTCCAGAACTGCCGAGAGAGAGGAGAATTATTCATGTGCTGGAAGGTCATTTGTAAGCACAAGGTGAACATTTGGCCGTCCAATGCCGTCCCTTTGAAACCCTGGACGGATAAGACACATGTTGAGAAGTTGATAGAAGTTGCTTAGACATACGTTGGTGTTTTGTTCGCGCGTTGTTGATGACAAGCATTCATCGTCGACATGCATACTCTGCAATTTGAAGATCGATTATGAACAGATTGTTTTGTTGTCAAAGTCAATCATTATTGTTCAGCGTTTGCTTCCTGGGTTAGTTCTGACTATTATCTCCCTCTCTCTCTCCATCGCCAGCGCCAGTTATAACTATTTGGTAGTTAGATGTAGTTAGTATTGTTGGTTTTTGACATCGGTTACAGTAATGATAATGGAAAGCGAGCAAACTATTGGTAGTTAGTATTGTTGGTTTTTGGACAAAAACCAACAATACCAACAATGAGAAACCATCGGTTATATCAGGTATATCGGTGGTTATATCGGTTATAAGTTACAGTATATCATAGTTTGTACAACTATAATGAGAAACGATGGGGTTGGTCGAGACTGCCAGCACCTGCTGATGGTTCTGGGCCCCCCGCCCTTGGATGTTTCAACAGAGCGTGGGCTCTGTTGGCGGTGCTGCGGCATGCCACGACGATCAATCATCAGCTGGTCATTTTTTGCGGCAACCCCGCCCCAGCCACAAGCATTCAGATAGCATAAGCTCAACGTCACATAAGATCTTTAGTTACGAAGTTCCCATCACATCTCGACACTTGGGCTTCCCTTGGTCCCCCATGGGGCGGGGACATGTAACCTGGCCATCCCTGGCTATCCCTGTGGCCTCCCGGTAGCAGGCACTCAGTGGTCCAACTCCTTGGAGACTCTGCAGACGGCGCGGCAGAAAGGGCTGCTGCCCAACAGCTTTGCAGGTGCTGCTGCTGCCTGGGGAAGCCACGGGTTGGCTGAGCCCAGTGGGAACCAGACCTGTGGTTAAAACATACCCGTCATACTTCCCCAGCATGAAATCAGGAAAAACAACGCCGCTCACTATGCAAAACAAATGTACCGTGTTTTTCGGGTTTCCATGCATTTGATTTTATGGTAAATGTATGTTTGAAAGGGTTTTATAGGGTAGGGAATCCATGGTTGCTATGAAGCTACAACGAGAGTAGGTAGGGTTTTTAATAGAGAATCCATTGTCGCTATGTTGGAAAATATACCTTCAGTGGTTTAATAATGTTTCATCATGATCCCCAATAAAGGCCATCCAACTGGCTAATCTTTTCGGGTTGGACGTAAACATTCATTGATGTACCCTTTCAGGCAATGAATGGCAGACGCCTAGATAGCATATATGATGCGTTTATTTAGCACGGCGGGATTCTGGCCCATGGATGGCGCCCCTTGCTGAAAATAAGCTCACCAAGTGCTGTTGGAATACTCGTCGGTGTATCCGTTGCATGTCCACAGGTTTTGAACATGTCATCCGTGTTTTGATCTTCACATTTGAAAGCCAGGGCTTGTTTATATTATGTTTCTTTACAGAGTGCATTTTGGCAGATACACATGGGCACAGGTCACAGGTGTGATGTTCCATGGCGTGTTCACAGGCAATGCGGCCATGACAGCCCTGGAGCGTGGAGCTCAGTGGCACCGAGCTCTCCAGTGCCTTGAGGAGGTCAGAAACTGGTCCGAACTGGATCCGCGAGAACCCCAGGGTCGAAACGGGTATTTCGGAATGGTTGAAGATGGCTGAAATAGCCAATAGCATCCAAGAGCAATGCATGAGTCATGGCAAAGATCAGTGCCTGGATCGATTGGCAGTCCATTGGTTGCAAAAATGTGGAAACCCTCTCAAACATTTCTGGGTAAGGGCGCCCTCATGCATGGATATCATGGATGTATACCTGTATTTGCTGGCCATTGATGCAGTGCTGCCATTTGCCGATGCCTCCTTTGACTTGACCAAGCGATGCCATATCCACTTGGCTTCTAGTCATTCAGCCCGTGGCCTGAGTTCAATCCAACCACTATATACTGACTGGGATGATCCTCTTGTATTGGTACCTTCCCAAAACATCACAGTGACCGCAGGCGCTGGAGTATGGCCCAAGTCCGGATCGAATCACCTACAACACAGCAAGAAACTCAGACCTAAGACGCCGGGCTCCGAGAATTGTGGCATCCCCAGGAGACATCCAAATGTGTTTATGTTAACTTCCGTGCAATGCCATCTAAACAGTGCACTGAGTTTCATGCCAAGGTCTTGGGCAACGATGTACACATAGTTCTGTTGCCACCATGTTTCTTGTCACCAGTGTTAACCAGATTCAACCACCAAGCAAAGATCATGAACAAATCGGGGTAACAAAGTTATTTACGAACACCCAATTTAATGATCTCACTCCATGCTACCTGTTCCACTTCTGGCACCAAGGTGATCACTGCCTTAGGTCGTCAGAGCCACTGGGAAGAAGCCGTGGCCATGCTGCAGGACTGCCGGAGCTAGAAAGGAGCTGGAGGCACATGCCTCAAGTGATGTGATACTGCATGGATTGCCTTGGGTTGCTTGGCCCCAGCTCGAAACAGCTTTGTTTGAGACGCCAGTAAGGCAGATGACTAATGATATATCATAGAGAATTCTGCCCATTAAGAGTTAGTCAAATGAGCAAAGCTTTGGCCCCAGCTCACACTCTGTGGACGTGGCAAAAAGTCTTCTTTAAGATGCCACTTTTGCAGATGTTTGGTTGTAGTTAATTAAGCGTGCTTACCAATACCACTGATAGCTCAATCCTCGCAGACACCTATGCTAATCCTTTGGGATTGATCCCATGCCACCGTGTCGGTTGCAGTTGGCTGAAGAAAACCCTAGCAGTGCCACGTTGGGCTTGAAGGATATGCCTCTTGTGCTGGTGGTTCGAAACCTATGTTTGTGTAATCCGAATCTGGCAATCCCAACTGTGCACATGGTAGTACTTTATATGATTATGTCTATTCTTTTCATTTATGCATTTCTTTTTACAACTTCTTTATCTGAAAGAACTGCCCTTCCTATCCCTTTGCCTCTTTTTCTCTCCGGGATGTTTTGGAATATTTGGCTGGTGGTTTTACACATTTGTTCCTAGTATTAACAAACGATTGGTTGGTTGCCTAATGTTTTTCAGAGGGGTGGTTCAACCACCAACCACATATCTATCAATCAATTGATCATCCCGAAACGTCCCCCTGATTTTCCTTTAAGTTGGTTGTCCCATTTATCCCATTTAGTGGTTTCTCAAAACAATGGTACCCCCATGCAGTTACCATCCTTTATATTATTCATTTCCATCAATCATCCAATATTGACCATGTATAGCAATAAACCAACCATGATCAACCATCTTTGGGGGTCCCTTATGACTTGAGGAATCATCATTCGCAGGAACTGAGCGACCGCCTTCTAGAACCCAATGCAGTGACATTCAACGCCGCCGCGACTGCATGCCTCCCGGCTCAGCCCCTGGAGAAAGACGTGATCCACCAATGGGTTGTGAATGATGATGATGAGTTCATGACTATCATTATCCAGATGGGTGTTTCTCAAAACAGGGGATCCCACAAATCATTTAATCATCATTTTCAGTTTTGCATCCAACATCATCCAACCATTTTTGGATGCTCCTGGTGGGAGAAACACCCAAATTCGTTCGTTGCAGCATCATCCAAAATGCGCGAGGGTTTTGTGCATAATCAAAGGTGGAATTGTCGGACTGCAGTAGGGATGTAGCCGGCAGATTATGTCATTGGAGAGGATGGTCTCCACAGCCACGGGGACAGGGCCGGCAGTCAAGGAGACATGTAGCCAGGTAGATCAGAAAGACCCCGTGCAGTATACATTTGATGAAGATGATGACGTGCAAAGATGTAAAGTGGACCTTCCTTTACTCGGTTGCGATCCAGTGGATACGCTTTCGAAGGATGCTGAACATTCGCAGGCGATTGATGCTTATTGATTTACAATGCACATATTCTTTGTTGAGGGGTTCGTTCATCCCTGTATCAACTATGTTTCCCCATTTGGATCCATGGTTGGTTTCACTGGATTGGTTGATCTATACCTAAGATGTTGTTGATTCCTTTGATCATTAACTTCGCAGGGTTGGGACCCTGGGGATCTTGCGTGAAAGACTCAGTGCCACCCTTTGAGGATCCAGCGTTAGCATGGTAGAGCTGGCTGCTGCAAACACGAGAGGGTAAGGTAGCTCCAACCAGCTGAAACAGAGAACCAAGATCAGTCCTGGGACAGCTGATTGGGCCTCAGTGGTTGGGGAGGAAGTGATTGATACCGCTGGAAAAGCTTCCCCATCGTCATGAGATTCCTTGAGGGTGTCCAAGCATTTGCGCCTCCCCGCTGTGCCTTAGGTGCTGGTGTTTTCAAGAGCTTAGAGTCATGGAGGACGTCCTTGGACCTTTTGAGGACCAGTTTGATACAGTGCTTGCATGGATCGCGGGTTCCATGCTCAACTGGCTATGTCTCGGGATGATGAAGTCAGTTACTTGGATGTGCACCACCAGGTAGAAAATCTTGGAAGCTATTTACTAAGCATGGCTAGTGGGGTTATAACCTACCTACTTTATAGGACTACTTACCATAGTTATATCCCAGGGAACTAACCCCAGTTTTGTACATCCAAGTGGTACCAGCTCCCCTACGCCAGGAGAGGAGCTGCTACCATCGCATCGTATCCACAGGTCCAGGCATGTTCCTCTGCACTCAGCGCCTGTTCGCGCGCTGGCCGCTGGTACCGAGCCCTAAGCACCTTCCAAACCATGCGCGACTTGGCGTTCGGTTCTGGTGTCATAGCTGGAGGTTGTTTGGTGATATCCGGATAGTTGGAATTGGTGCGCGGTCCATGTTGCCTTCTGTTGCTTTTGACGTTTTGAGTTGCATGTTTAGATAACCCAAGGTGTTTTTAAAAGAGTATATAGACAATTTCTTAAATGTCTCACTCATACCTGAACGGGGGGATGCTTTGACTGCTGCAAGAGTGGTGCTATTGATTTTTTGCTCCAAGCCCTCATGCCCGTGTTGGGCATTCATGTGCAGAAGTTTTGGATGTTTGTTTGCCCATCCCTTGAAGTCGTGCCAGCAATGAATCCATTAGCTCCTTTAACATCAACTGGCAATGCTACGCAATGCTCAGCCCAACTCTTTGGGAATGAAGTTGCAAGAATTATCAAGAATTAGCCTCTAGTAAGTGGAAAATCCCACCATTTTTAGCTGGTTTGTCCACTAGAAATGGGGACAAATGGGGATTTTATGGGATTTTCGCTTCCAGATCCAGGACTCCCAGAGTGTTTTTGGACGCTCAGATTTAAGGCCTGGAGGGTCCAGCCCCTGACATCGCGGCCTGTGGCGCCTTGCTGGATGCTTTCGACCAAGCTGGGCAGTGGCAGTGGTCGCTGTGGCTCCTGGTGTCCTGGCAGCTGTGGGCCTCCACCTGCAAGGGGCTCCCTTGAAGGGGAGGATGTTCGATGATGTTCGCGTCCCAAGGTGTCACAAGGGAAGGCCAAAGGACAATAGAGAATCCATTTGGCAATGGGTCAATCTGAACCAAGCAACTAATTGATGGGGGATCATCACCAGCAATGATAGGGAGAACAATGGTTGATGAATGTTGATGATAGGGGAACCAGGGGTACGGGGTTTTGACCCACAGCCATTTAGAGAATCCAGATGCACCATTTGGCTCAACAACACATGTCGCGAACTGCCACATGCGCAGCGATGACGGATTTGATCTTTTTTTGGCATGTGCCAGAATCAGTGTAGGAGCCCTGGATGGCCTTGGAACACAGGAGCAGCTGAGTTAAATGATTTTTCAGGTGCTTCGACGATTTGTTCTGAAAGGACGTCGTTGAAGTCATCTCCAAGAGCCGCTGACACAACGCACCAAAGTGATTCGAGAATGGAAACCCAAATCAAGTTCCTGATGCAAGCCTTGGACACTCATTTGGCAAAAGAGAGGGACTTGAAGGCGAGACTGGCCTCTGACCATGAAGCATTTCAGGCGCTGCAAGCCCGGCTGGAGGAAACCACAGCGCTGGCAGAGAAGGTTCCGCATTTGAAACAGATGCTGGCCGACATGGAGGTAGAACTTGACGAGGAGCGACGTTTACAGTGAGTATGCCAAGGTGCTCAGACAATTGGAGATTGCATCGCAACACCAAGTCTGACAAGCTTGATGTGGCTTCAAACCAAGGTGCAACTGTATATGGTGTGTGCGGGGATGCAGACCTTGATGGCCGCAATGGCCGGGCTTCGACCTTTCACCCAGTGGCTTGCGCCGACTCAAAGAGTCTCATAGAGGTGATTCCAAAGGCAGATGATATTTTTACAATGATCCTTGACTTGTGCAAGCAAGACTTGGAGGTGACACTAAGATCTGGGACAAACAGCCCAACTGTTGGCAAGAAGCTTGAAAGGCACCGCATATCGGATGCTTCAACAAGACCGCCAGATATGGAGGATGACCTTGAGGAACAGGATGCAAGCAGTGATTGCTTGCATCCTGTTCCTCAAGGTCATAATGCAAGCGATGCAAGCAGTCCTGAAGAGGGCTCTGATCGTAACTCGTTACAGACATACTTCCTCACCGAAGAAGTTGCAGACGAGATGGTGGAGGTGCCGCAGATCGAGCATCAGGACCAGGTCCTGGTGGTCCAGGGGCAGGATGGATTTCTTCTGCCACAAGAGCTTTGGCCTCGTTTGTTGGAGTTCCTTCCGGTAGAGGAAGTGATGAATATCCTGTATCATATTTTTTCTCAGATTCAAAGGCATGGGTGGCCCATTTGGTCGAGCTGATGGACCTTCATGCATTGCCGACACACTTACCGACCCCTGCGAGAGACCCTGTATGGAAACACCCTGCCATTGCATGGGTGAACTATGACTATGACTTTGGCGACTTTAGTGCGACAGGTGAAGTTGAAGTCGCGAAAATGAAACTTGATGCGTCTGAAGGTTTCCAAGGGTATCGCATTTGGTTCAATGGCCTTCACACATGGCATAGACTTTGTCCTGACCCTTCGCACGGTGGAGGTCATCATGCAGCGGCTCCACAGCTGGGGAAGTACCAAGATTCCGGAGACTGATGGCGGCATCCGACAGTTTAGACTCCCGGTGGCCAAGGGCCTTTTGCCTGCGCTTTGTTCAAAAGACTGGGAAAAAATGGTAAAAGGGGGTTCCTAGGACATGTTATGTTGTATGTTACCTGTTATGGTTTTATGTTAATGTTCAATGTTAGTTCCCTACCATTGATGTTTTTCCTTGTGGGGGTTGTAGGACTATATCTATCATTTTGTTATCATGGTTACCTTGTTTGGTTTTAGGTTGGGTGTTGTGGTTGTTCTTGGTGATTGTTCTGTTTTCTACTTTTTCTGTTCTATCCCAACTAATTTTTTTCCAACCGCTTCCGCCCCGTTGCTTCGTCATCGTCCTCATCATCTACAGTAAGTCAGGGACACTCAGAATTGGGAAGCGGAAGGTGGAAAGATGCCAGACAGTCTTCAGAACTTAAAATTTGGAAGGGCATGCCTCCACTTGGAGAGATTGACGCTTGTATGTTTGTTTCTCCCGTAGCATTTTGGTGTGAGATTCGCAATCATCCGTTCAGCTCGCCCCTCTTTCATCCAGCAATGCCTCCTAAGCAAATCACCATCGGCGGTGGGTATGATGCTGAGCAATTGACCCCAGAGATGCTTCAACTCATTGAAGACTTGAGGGGAATGACACTTACGGAAGTCAGCAATATGGAAACCAATCTTCAGAACCAGAAGTATGAATTGAAAATCAAGGAAGATTTGATGAAGGACCGCCTGAAGCAACTGAAGCAAGAGCAGTCAGCAATCCAAGCGGTCGCGAAGGCAAAGACCAAGGCAAGGGCACGAGCAGCTGCCCTTGAGGAGAAGAAGCAAGGCAACGTTTCTGTCCTGACAATGGCAATGCCGAATGGTTCCATCAACCGCATCACCATCTCAAAGGACAAGACGCTGGGAAAGTTGAGGAAGAAAATCATTGCCAAGAGCGGTGCGTTCCCAACCGTTGGCAAGAAGGGTGGCATTTTGCTGAAGGACATCTTCCTTGTGGATGTTGGTGGCAATGTTTTGGGCGACCGTCCATTCATCTACAACACCCGTGCTTTGCTTGGTGAGAACCCTAAGATCATCGCAATCCACAAGGATGCGTTCAATGCTGAGGCATTTGAATTCCCCACCTTTGACTTGGAAGCGCCAGAGGGTGAGGAGATTGAAGAGCAGGACGAAAGCGAGGGCGATGACACCAGCGAAGAGGATGACTGAGCGATATGAGTTCATCCCATAGGATTGTATCAGCAGAGTTGGTCATAAAGGTTCTTTCCAAAACATATGTTTTTGATGACTTCCTCCCGCCGTTGTTTCTAAATGGAAAGTCAATCAATTCTGCGGACATACATCCGACGTTGTGCCTTTGAAAGACTTGAGCAATGGAACACTTCAGTTCAAAACAGATTGCCTTTCATCTTCGGATTGTCATTTTTTTCTTTCTTCAGTCTTGCCAACCTGAGACAGAGATGTCGTGCTTGATAGTTGTATCAGTCCAGCAGTTAATTCAACAAAGTGCCATTCCATTTCCATGGTCAGACGGCTCAATTCATAGAAAAACTCGTTTCCATTCCAGTCGCCGTTGTTCCATCCGATGTTGTCTTCACGCTTTGCCTTGGAGAAGACTGAGTTGAAAGAGCATTGGACGAAACGAGTTCCACGACAACACTCAGTGATGGTAGAGTTCATTGAGGGCAACAACCTTGCTGAGAGTTTCTTGAAGTTCTACGCGGCAAAGAAAGAAACCACTTCTGGATACTCAACTGTTCAGTCATTCACTGAAAAACCATCCAGTGGAGACAAAAGCGGAGGAGGTGATGGAGGCGATGATGGTGATGATGATGGAAGCAGTGATGAGGGCGACTACGGCGACCTTCCACCAGATGATGATGATTTGCCAGAAGATGCTTTGGGTTTTGGTGTCATCAACCTGACTGTTACGAAGTTGTTCGGGGATAGGAGGTCAAAATGCTTCAGGGTGATGCCAACTTGGAAGACATCCAGTTTGAAGGCGCATGTCCTCAATGCCTTTCGCATTGCTCCTCAGTATCAGTCCTTCAGCACAGCAATTGGAGCGCCACTTCTGTTGAACTTGACCTTCCAGCAGAACAATATTTCGGATGGTCAGGAACTCCATCTCCGATTGACTTTGGATGGTGGTGTTGGCAGGAAAGTCCAGAAACCTCACTTGAAGGAGAGCGAGGCAAAACTCAAGTTCATCAAGAAGAGGGGTGAGACTTTGAAGGGATACTTGGAAGAGTGCGAGACCAAGTCCAACATCACCCCGCCTGAAGTTCTACCATTGGTTCAGGCAATGATGAACCGGATGGACGAAATCAAGCGCAAAGTGTCTCAGGGAGAAGATGTTTTGATTGAATCACTGGAAGGCCTTGCGGATGATCAGTTGGCATCCCTCTCGGACATCTTCAAATACCGGAAGGGCGAATACACTGAGCAGAAGATTGTCAAGGGCGCCTACGTCCTCATCCCCGAAATGGTTCAAATGGATGAGTATGTCAATCACATTATCAAGCACAAGAATTTGGTGGTCGCCGACTTTTTGACTTCCTACGCCAACACCTTTTGTGCCTCCAAGGCAGGCAACATCCAGTATGACAACGACCGCTTTTCTGAGGCAGTGAAAGAGACAATCAAGTATAGGGACAGGTTGCGTAGGAGCGCTCCATCCGCCACTGACAATGGTCAGGGTTCGGAGCAGGAAGACGCCAACAGATGTGTCTTGATGTGAGTTGCTTGAATGCCACGGATGGATGCTAACGTCAATATTCAGCAGATAATCCCCACTATATCCATTTACTTAAGGGATAATCAATCTTATATCCACTTATCCAACGGATACTCCTTCCAATATCCAGTAGATAATCACCCTCATATCCACTTATCTAGTGGATAATCACCCCCATATCCACTTATCCGGCGGATAATCGTTTCAATATCCAGTGGATAATCTATCCAACATCCATCAGACGAAGCAGAAACCAACACGAGCACAGCACAGCAGTGAAAAAAGCAATCCAAAGCAGAAATCCAACTCATCAGTGAAACCTACTCAGAGTTTTTTTCTTTCACAACGCAACTTTGCTCCGTGCCTGAGGTTAGTAAGACATGACTGCGTTCAACTTCGTGAAGGTGCTTCCCAGCGATGCTGATGAACTATGATGATGATAATGATGATGACTATGATGACGATGAGATTGATGACCAGAATCTTGGACGGGAAACCTTGCCAAGCAACTTGCAGACTTTGACATTTGACAGTCATTTCAACCAGAGCCTTTGGACTAAACACCTTACCAAGCAACCTGCAAACTTTGACATACCACCCATTTCACTCACACATACATACATACATACATACATACATACATACATACATACATACATACATAAATACACATTCGTTCAACCCTGTTTGTCAGAAGGCCTGCCTACTTCGACACCGTCCGGAACCCTCTTTAATATAAGATAGATATTCTATTTTTATGTAGTTTTTTTTGTAGGAATTTTTTTTGTGGTTACATTCGGGTTCGTGGCACTTACGGTTCAAACATTATTGGTTTCACTGTATCCTCATCGTGCCGTTCTCTCACTGTAAAGCCGTCTTGTGTAGCGAAGGGGAGGAGGCACTAGGGTTGATGAGGGGAGCGAAAGAAGGAATAAGCAGACCCTCACAACCCAGTGTCATCCTTTAGGATTACTTTTTTTCAAAAAGGGTTTGCTCAAGCGACGACGGAATAGGACTTGGACGCTTTATAAGACGATGATGACACTGACATATATTCTGACAAAATCTAATGACCCAACACTGACACCCTAAAATACTTAAAGACTAGTCGCCTTATATAATAAAATATAATGACCTGCTATATGGTAATTGATGGTATTAAGCAAGAAATGGACGAAGATATATTTGACGAAATGGCGGAAGCACTCCACAACCCACCAACCCCCCATTCCACCCGATGGCAACCCGACGGAACATACAACAAGAAACCCTTAGACCCAGAATATTTCAACAAATATTATCAAAGCAAACTCTCAACCCCCTTCAAGTGCCCTGACTGCGGACGAACAATTTCATCAAAATCAAACCTTTCAAAACACCGTCAAACGAAAATTTGTATTCAGAACAGACGCCATTGAACCAATTTTCAAACTTTATCATTAACAATCGTTGCTAATGATAATGTTTTCATGTTGAACTCCAACCCAAAACCCAGAAAATCCAACAGCAGACCAAAAAGCAAAAACTACTTAAAGAAATAGCACCTTATATTATATAGAGATTATGGGAGAGGGTGTAAGGTTGAAAAATGAATTTAACATTGAAGACCAACCCAATCCACCAACACTTCAACCCCAACACCCACAACCAAAAACCGTCCCAGAAAAAACACTTAAAGAAACACCACATAATAATAATATAGATAATACTATAATGGAACGCAATGACAGGAACGTATTAGACTACCTTTTATCATCCAACACCTTCAAGAGCAAGAAGAACAATGAGGAGGTCAGGCATCCCATCAGAAGTAGAAGATACGAAATAACCAACGAAGAAGAAATAAGCAATATGCTAAGTCAAATGGCAACCGACATAGAACTTCAAATGGATAAGATGGAATTATCCGAAAGTGGTTTAGTCATAAAGCAGATTGATAAGTTAAGATTTAACTTTGATAAATACAATCCGACTCGCGGTGGTAAGTTTATAGCGCTTCCTAGATGGGTTTCATTAAAGAAAGCGTGTATTAACATTCAAAATAAAGATGACAAATGCTTCCTTTATTCCGTTCAATGTGGCATATACAAGGTTTATGAGAAAGCGCACCCCGAAAGAGTGACGCACTATAAAAACATTGATGATAAACTGAAGTGGGACAATGTAAAATTTCCAACTTCAAATGTTGATATAGACACCTTTGAAGAGAACAACGACGGGAAAGTAGCGGTCAATGTGTATTTTTTAGACCCTGAAGAGGGCAAACAATCAATACTACTCTATAGGAAGACCAAGGTTGAACGAGCAGAACATCAAATTAGTCTATTGAAACTGGAAGATGGGGATGACTACCACTATGTATATATTAAAGATTATGATAAGTTGATAGGAAGTCAAACCAACAAACACAAAGCAAAACTACATCATTGCTTTCACTGCCGACATGGGTTTCAATCAAAGGAACTTCTAGATGAGCACAACGAAAAGGGATGTATGGTAGTTGAAGGACAACAGATTGAAATGCCTACACCTGATGACATAATGGTTTTCAAAAATCATTATAAAAAGTTAAAAGCACCATTTGTAATATATGCCGACTTTGAATGTTTAACCACTAAAACCGGAACAGTTTCAACTAAAGAAATTAAGACTGATAGATACCAACATCATAGACCGTGTGGTTTTATGATTAATGTGGTCAGCGCCATTGATGGTTCATCCGACCCGTTCCTATACAGAGGTGAGGATTGTATGGATGT
>VSDK01014452.1:37462-141544 GCA_009767595.1 Symbiodinium kawagutii | reverse complement strand
GCGTGGATGGCCGCGGTTGAGGTCCGGCAGCAGACACTCGGCGTGCATTGTCGTAGTTGAGGTCCGGCGAGGAGAAGGAGGAGGACGAGGAGGAGGAGAAGTCAACTCTGATAAAATCTAACAACCCTCACCTGACAGGTGGGGAAAAAAACGCTGCTTTGCATTGAGTGAATTGTGTGCCGTTTTGTCAAAGGAATAAAACATAAATTTGTTTTTGTTTTCTATTTTGTTTCTCGCTGTGTCTCCCTGACAACCGGCCTCAGTTGTGAAGCTGCAATCTTGGAGAACCTTCAAAACCTTTTTCTGCGAGAGAGATCTTGTCTCGATCTGCGTCAGCTGGAAGCAGCCTTTGATCAACTTCAGTGGACACCACGGTTGCAATCTGAACCATGATTACCATATTGACTGGTTCAATGCTATCTTGGATGAACCTCCAACCCCACCATCTCTTTTACAAGCCCCTTGCCAGTGTGAGACACCCTGCTTTAGCTTGGGCTTGTGCTTGTTGTCTTCTTGGCAAAGTGTCTGACGGAGCTGCGTGCCGTAGTTGGATAGTGGTGGCTAGCCAATTGAGGTACCTTCATTTCATCCCAAGAGCTGGGTCACCAGACAGTAAAATCCAAGCGCCTCCATAAGAGGACATTAGCATCCAATGGTACGGACGCTGACGACCCTTTTGTTCATTCACTTGGCTGGAGGATGATGTGTCTTTCTTTTGTTTCGCTCACTTTTGGGGGGGCTGGGACCCCCTCCACTGCTTGACGGTACCGCATACCGGTGCTGAGGCAGGCATTTGTACGCTGCAACGTGGCAGCAAGTGCAATTGGTGCTGTGACTCAGAGCATGAAGCGCGGCCTCTCAATCCGAACCTCACCGAGACTCAAGATGACCTGGCTCAAACTCCGTCCTGAAACTTCACTATCTTATGTGCATAATTCTGTGGATCTTGAACCCTCTGGGTTCGTCGTTTGGCAGAATGTCTGATCTTGCAGGAGAAGCGGGAGAGGAAGTGGTCGTAGGTAGTTCTTGTGTGGCCTGCGACTTTCTTCGGGAGCCGTGACGGCTGAAGAACATGTGTACTATAAAGTGGCTTTGCAGCTTTCACTGGCCGTGGCTGTCACTGCAGAACTTTCTTGGGACCTTGTTCCTCATGGATGGGTCTTCTGCAAGTCCTGGTTTGGTGGTGGCGCTTGAGTATACCTGACATGCACGCTTGGTGCATGGCTTTCGATCGTTGATTCGCTCTTTGTGTGGGGGGGGCTGGGGCCCCCCTTTGTTTTTAGTACGGACTATCGCTTTTACATCTTCGCAGTCACGATGCCAGTACAGACACGGAATGCTTTCCTTTTCTTTGTGCGAAGCTGCAGCGGTAGGATGCATTGTATACTGGCAGGGTCATCAGAAGTTGCCATTCGGCAAGGCACCAAGGGTCGAATCTTGCAAGGGAATATGTCCAAGACGAGATGAGACGATGATGCCTGGTTGATTGACTTCTGAGATGCGTGAGTGCGGAGTTTCACACGTTTCACCTAGAATAAGGTTAGTTAGTTTGACAAGTAAGATGACCTTTTCTTGTTTGGGGGTGGCTGGTTGTTTGTGTGTTTGGTTGTTGGTTCTTGTGTTTGGTTTGGTTTGGTTCTTTGTTGCTTGGTGCTGTTCCACGGTCATCTTACTTTCTAATTGGGGGTCCTCTGATCTCTATTGCAGTCTTTCTGGACATATAGTGACCTGCATTTCGTGTGCAATAGGCACTACCCGGAAAAAAAATCAAGTTATTTTTATATCTGCGCACTCGCATTGATGATTCGCATTGAGCTTGGCTTCTGTGTGCTGCAATGAAGTATTTTTGCCATACCCTTGCAATACCGTACGAAGTTACGTGAGTAAATGTACAGCAAATTGTATTGGAAGACAAGAGGACTAACGTTGGACGGATGAAAATACAGAGCTACACGGAATTTTGATGACGATGCCTGGCTCTTCTTCTGAGATGCGTAAAAGCGGAGTTTCACTTTGTTTCACCGAGTTTGCTTTTAGGATAGTTAGTTGCGACAAACTTTTGCAATGCACTTGGTGGTGTGTGGATGGTTTGCCTTGTCTGCTGGTTGGGCTGGTTTGGTTTTGCTTGGTGTTGGTTTCTTGGTCTTGGTTTGGTTTTTTTGTTTTGTTGTTTGGTTTGATCAACACACCATTGCGCATTTCATGCTGAGTAACTTCACTACTTTTCACCACTCGAATTAATAGTGATGTGCTCGTATGGCGCTTCGGGGGGCAAAAAAAACTAGGTTCCACACTCCTCGCTGGCACGACATAGATCAAATTTGCGTTCGATTTTGCCAAATTTTGTTTCCCGCTACGTTTCCCATTCCTTTATGAGATGCTGTCACGATATGGGCCTAGCTTTGTCTCGCACTTTGTCTCCCCGACGTCTCTTATTTTGCTTCCTAATTTGTCTCACAGCTTGTCTCCCGCTCACTCCTGTGTGAGATCTTGTCATGGCATGGATGTGGTTTTGTCCCCCACTTTGTTTCCTCCATGTCTCGCATTTTGTTTCTCGCTCCTTTGTGAGACTTTGTCGCGATAGGATCTGGCCTTGTCTCCGATTTTGTCTCCCATGTTGTTTTCCACAGCTTGTCTCCCGTGTTCCTGGACAGTTGCCCTTCTTGGTGAAATCTTGTCGCAACCTGCAACCAAATCATTGCTTGGGCGCCCCAGTTCTTCCATTGGCGGTTTCAAGTACACCGCCTGTAAATTTGGTGTGTGTTTTTTTGTTGCCGATGCTGTTTGGGGTCGATGCTGGTGTATAACTCATATTCTATTTCAGAAACACAATACCATCCTGACCCCGAAAAACTCCACCCTGAGGACGCCGGCCTTTCTTAATAACTTTGTCGAACAAAAAAAGACCAACTTGCAGAGGATGCTGACTGAACGGCGTCTCCGATTTTGGTCTTCAATTTTCAGGCACGAGGTGGCTTGCATTTACAGCGCTTGAAAAACAAACATCAGACGTTGTGCGGTTTATTCCATGTTCTCCTCTATATTCGCATCTTCAAATCGTCTTCAGCCATCAAGGGTCATCATCAATCAGTACCAGTAGCCATCAGTTACCATCAGTTACCATCATCATCATCATCATCATCATCATCATCATCATCATCACCATCACCATCACCATCACCATCACCATCACCATCACCATCACCATCACCACCACCATCATCATCATCACCACCATCATCATCATCATCATCATCATCATCATCATCATCATCAACCGTCGTCGCCAAGTGTGAGAGCATCAACAATCATCCACAACATACATTTTTTAATCAGGAGCCTCTCTCGGCCATGCCGTCACGCAGCGTTGTGGATGCTGGATCCAACCCGGTGGTGGATCAGGACAGAGCACTTCACAGATGGGCGGACGGTTGGATTTCCTGGTCGCTTTGATGTTTGATGCTTTGATTGATGGATATTGATGGTTGATTGTTGATAAAGACATAAAAGGATGTTACATTTTGACTGGTTGATTCACTGGTTGCTTATCAATATGATGGATTGATTATTCATAAGTAGTGATCATTTTGAATCATTTGTGAGAGGCATCGTGAACACAATGGTTCACACCATAAGTATCAGTAGTTCCCTGCTGTTTGCTTTGATGATTTGATGCCAAATGATTGTTGATTGCGGCGCAACGTAATTTTGCCGCGGTTTTGTGTTGGGGATTGAGAAGCTGATTATGGGATGCTTGCGGGTAGTCGATTTTTTCAAGGAATTGTGAAGCACTAGTCAGCAACCAAGCAGGCGTGGTGTATATCGAACTCGTTGATTCTCCAACGATATTCGGCCGATGCTAAGCCCACTATTTTTGCGAACAATCTTTTGCAGCTGTGCATAGACATTGATCTTTTTTGGGATACTCCCAGTCGTGAAAAAACTGCTGACCCATTCTTTCTGCTCACTTTGACTCTCTGGAGTCGTATCGCTGCCACGTGTTCAATCCTGCGTTGCATAAGCTCGCACAGGTTCTGGGCATATTAATCGTTTAGAACCGCATAAGTCCGCATAAGCACCACAAGCGATCGCCTAAACTAAGCTGAAACAAGATGTTGAGCCAGTATAGGAGCGCCCAAAAGTGAAACTGGGCAAAAACTGCTGGTTTAACGACTAGATGTATCGCGTAGTCGCTGCGTAAGCTATATTTCTAAAATGCCCTTGGCGTAAGTTCCCCTGTCATGGTGTAAGCAATGGATATGCATACTCCACATGATACAACATAGACCGACCATAGACGCCTTCTACCACGCTCATCTGATTCATTTCTGACAGTTCCATGGCAAGCCAAGGTGGAAACAAAAAAGGTCATCCTGTTGAAGCTCAGTAATTCTTTTTTGTACCTGCCTTATTGTAATCTCGTTGCTGGATTGCTTGTTTGACCATTGAACATGAATATCTATAGTGTGGCCAGCATGCACAGTTTTTGCAAGCGGGTACTTATTCTGGTCAACCCCCGGAGGTATTAAGAATTGCACGTTCGGCTGGTGCGAAACTACCCCCGAAAAACAACAGAACCGGGGATCACGGTAGTACGTTTTTTTTTGTGTATTTTCTTGCTTTGATATCTATTCATTGAATACCATTGATTATGTACATATTTGCTCAATAATATGTCACATTTCTGTATCCACAACTCTGTTGGCCTCTGCCAATCTACTACTACAATCTGAAAGAAACCAAAAAAAAGAACACACAAAAAAAAAACACAAAAAAAAACGAAACTATGGACCCAAGACCCTGTACTACCCATTGGCTTGTTTTTTTTTTGTTTTTCGAGGTTTTTGCAATTTTTACAAAACTGAAAAAAACCTCGAGAAAATCGATAAAGATACAAACCTTATGACCCAGGCACTCTGACACTATACCTGGAGTTGTTTTCTTTTTCGTGTTTTTGGTTTTCTCGAGGTTTTTGTTGCTTTTCTTCCTTTGTCCCTCTCTGCCCCCTTTTGTCCTCACTCGTTCCCCTAGATCCTCCAAATTACATTAATGAAATAGATGTCTAAATAATGTTTCTTGGAATTTGTTAAATTAGTAATATAGATATTATATATATTTTTTTTTCAAAATATGAATCATATATATATATATTTATACACAAATATTAGTACTTGAGGCTAAGCATTCTTTATTACAGGCTAAGCATTAATATTACAGGAATATTTCAAAACTATGTAAGTAAAAGATATGGTGTTGACAACACTTCTGCAGAGAACACTTTTAAATTGGATACAATATATTCTGATAGGCATGAAATATGACTTTGATATTATAAAAATTACAAGGTCTTATTTCATAGTGGATGATACCTGCATTACCTAAGATACTTGACGTCTTGATTGTGGAGTACAATCTCTTTTTCTGGCAGGAATACTACATACCAATTACACACTGCCCTATAGATTTCACACGCATAATAATTACGTTTTATAATCTAAGTTATGTTGCAGTAATGAAAAGCAATTGCTTGAAAATATATATAGCATATCTCTTGAGATAAGCATTATATACTACTTACGCATTGTACATTGTACAAGCACACTTTATTGAACCATGTTCTATTAAAGGCAATAATAGCTAAATTTTGCATCGTTTGCAGTACATGTTTGCCAAGGTTATTGTGACGACATACTGCAGGTTACATCAGAATATTCCTTATCTTGGGTTTGAATAGGACAAACAACAACAAGTAATATATTATATTCTAGACAGGTAGATACATATATATATATATGTATATGTTTGAAAAACATCTTGCAGGTCTTTAAAAATTGGAACTACTTGTATTTGTTAATTCTAAACGAATATTGTAAAACCTTTGAATTATTGAGTTACTACATATTATGATTAAGAACAAACACCACTATGAAATCACAAAGTGTTTTTTCAGAACAATATTGCCTCCTTACAAATAAGCATATTGGCTTAGCGGCATGTATCAACTGACACTTAAATGAAGATAGCAAGCTTTGCAACAAAGTAGGACTGATCAATTACGTTCCATTACAGTGACTTCATGGTAAAATTAATTATGTCTATATAAATCTTCGCACTTCAGCTTACTTCAATGAATTTTTGGGGTTTTGAAGCAAACCTGGAGCAGAACAAATCACCAAAAAAGTGCACTACCACGGTCCCTGCTCTCAAAAACAAACCCCCCAAATCTGTGATGTGTTTGACATTTTTTCCCTGTGAACATGGCCATCGTTCAACACAAAAAGTTGTGACCCAATGATGAACCAACAGAACCTTTGGTCCCTACGAGTAGGTGAGCTGCGGAACCCTACGAGTAACAGAAGTTTGGTGAACAGGGAAGGCTACCATGGCGAGGATTCGCTCTCCAGCCTGGCTTTCAGGAGAAAAGCTGGAAGCATTTCTGGAAGCTGATGCGAAGCGTTTCTGGAAGCTGTGCAAGCTGTGAGGATTTGCAAAGTCGAAAAAAGATGCGAAGTCGCCGAGGTCTCCTCTGAGGTCTCCTCCCCCAGACATGGTCCTAGGTCTCCCAGTGGGTCTCCCAGTGGGTCTCCCAGATCTTGAAAAAGAAGAGGTTTTTGGACTTCACGTGTGAGTGAACTTTCAGTGAAACTCTGTCAAGCAATTCTGCACCAGCGCTTCGGGAGAAGTGTAACGACCACCTGCCATGGCGATGTACATTCAACCTGGTTTGCCGACGACCTGGAACACTGGTTTGCAAATCTGGACCATTACTGTTTCAAGCTCGGAACAAATTTTGAAAGGTTGTAGGGGCCAAAAGTCTTAGGGCATTTCATACTCCACTTTGGGGCATGAAACGTATAGGTTTTGCGCCCAGCCCAAAATGGGCCATGGAAGTATCATCGCCTGAGAGGAATGCGTACTTGCTTGAAAGACTCCTTGTTGGTAGTGTGGAACTTAAAGTTGGTTTGGGATCCCCTCATGACCTTTCTATGCCTTTCGCGCTTTTTGGGTTTGCTGGAAAATCTCATGAAGAATAGGAAGGGCAGCATTCGGAGCTGCACTTCCCAAAGGATCAACGGTTCAATTGGGCGCGGATTCTTTCACGGTCCAGAATAAGTCACTAATCTTTCATCAAGCACTTGGTTTGGGAGCCCGTCGTGCCTTTCCACGCCTTTCGTGTCTTAGACTCCTTGTTGGTGTGTGGAACTCAAAAGGGATCCACTGAGACAAATGAAGCAAATAAATCCACTAAAGTGCTTTGAAGTTTGCAGAATGCAGTTGCAGCACTTGCAGCAACCATTCGCAGAAAGTATTATGCACAAAAGCAGGGTGGGAAACTAATCATTCATCACTCAGTTGGTTTGGGATCTCCTAATTGCCTTTCCCTGCCTTTCGCGACTTGGGGGTTTGTTCGAAAGCCTCATGAAGAATGGGATGGGAAGCATTCGGAGCTGCATTTCCAAGAGGATCAACCGTTCAATTGGGCACGGGTTCTTTCACAGTCCAGAATAAGTCACTAATCTTTCATTGCTCACTTGGTTTGGGATCCCCTCATTGCCTTTCCATGTCTTTCGCGACTTGGCGGTTTGCTCCAAAGCCTCATGAAGAATAAAGTGGGAAGCATTCGGAGCTGCACATTCAAAAGGATCAACGGTTCAATTCTTTCCAAGTTCAGAAAAAGTCACTATGTAATCTTTCACCCCTCACTTGGTTTGGGATCCCCTCATTGCCTTTCCATGCCTTTTGCGACTTGGCGGTTTGCTCCAAAGCCTCATGAAGAATAGGGTCGGAAGCATTCGGAGCTGCTCTTCCAAAAGGATCACCAGTTCAATTGCGTACGGATTCTGTCACAGTCAAAGATGGTGAAAGACTGATGCATTCACGTTCTTTTTCTTTCAGAATCCGTGCTTGGATGACTACTTATTGGTGGTGTGGAACGTGAACTTGATTTGGGATCCAAATTACCTTTCGATTCCTTTTGCGACGTGGGGGTTTGTTCGAAAGCCTCATGAAGAATAGGGTGGGAAGCATTCGGACCTGCGCTTCCAAGAGGATCAGTTCAATTGCGCACGGATTTTTTCACAGTCCAGAATAAGTCACTTATCTTTCATCACTCACTTGGTTTGGGATTCTCATTACCTATCCATTCCTTACGCGACTTGGGCGTTTGTTTGAAAGCCTCATGAAGAAGAGGGTGGGAAGTGGGAAGCATTCGGAGCTTCATTTCCAAGAAGATCACTTCAATTGTTCACGGATTCTTTCACAGTCCAGACAAATTCACTGATCTCTCATCCACTTTGTAAGGGATCCCCTCATTGCCTTTCCATGTCTTTCGCGACGTGGAGGTTTTGTCGAAAACTTCATGAAGAATAGGAAGGGCAGCATTCGGAGCTGCACTTCCCAGAGGATCAACCGCACAATTGGGCACGGATTCTTTCACAGCCCAGAATAAGTCCCTAATCTTTCATCACTCACTTGGTTTGGGATCCGCTCATTACCTTTCAATTCCTTTCGTGACTTGGGGGTTGGCTCGAAAGCCTCTAGAAGAATAGGGTGGAAAGCATTTGGAGCTGCACTTTCCAGAGGATCAACAGTTCAATTGCGCACGGATTCTGTCACAGTCCAAAACAAGCCACTACTCTTTCATCACTCACTTGGTTTGGGATCCCCCAATTGCCTTTCAATGCCTTTTGCGACTTGGCGGTTTGCTCCAAAGCCTCATGAAGAATAGGGTGCGAAGCATGCGGAGCTGCACTTTCCACAAGATCAACAGGTCAATTGGGCACGGGTTCTTTCACAGTCAAAGATGGTGAAAGACTGATGCATTCGCGTTCTTTTTCTTTCAGAATCCGTGCTTGGATGATGATACTTATTAGTGGTGTGGAACTTGAACTTGGTTTGGGATCCTCATTGCCTTTCCATGGCTTTCGCGACTTAGGGGTTTGCTCCAAGGCCTCATGAAGAATAGGGTGGGAAGCATTCGGAGCTGCACATTCAAGAGGATCAACGGTTCAAGTCTTTCCAAGTCCAGAAAAAGTCATTATATGAGCCGGAGACAATTATAGTCAATTGCGTTTAGCTTAAGCATTATTTGGAGAGGCGTTTTGTCGATTTTGCTCGAAAAACGATAGGGGACGGCCTAAAAACGGTACCGCAAAGGAGTACTCCAAAACTTGGAAAACGATTGGGGACGTTTTCAGAACATCAGTGAATACACCTTAATCAAATAATTTTGACGGTGCCTCATATAATCTTTCATCACTCACTTGGTTTGGGATCCCCTAATGGCCTTTCCATGCCTTTCACAACTTGTAGGTTTGCTCGAAAGCCTCATGAAGAATTGGGTGGGAAGCATTCGGAGCTGCACTTTCCAGAGGATCAACAGTTCAATTGCACACGGATTCTGTCACAGTCCAAAACAAGCCACTACTCTTCCATCACTCACTTGGTTTGGGATCCCCTAATTGCCTTTCCATGCCTTTTGCGACTTGGCGGGTTGCTCCAAAGCCTCATGAAGAATAGGTGGGAAGCATTCGGAGCTGCTCTTCCAAAAGGATCACCAGTTCAATTGCATACGGATTCTGTCACAGTCAAAGATGGTGAAAGACTGATGCATTCGCGTTCTTTTTCTTTCAGAATCCGTGCTTGGATGACTACTTATTGGTGGTGTGGAACTTGAACTTGGTTTGGGATCCAAATTACCTTTCCGTTCCTTTCGCGACGTGGGGGTTTGTTCGAAAGCCTCATGAAGAATAGGGTCGGAAGCATTCGGACCTGCGCTTCCAAGAGGATCAGTTCAATTGCGCACGGATTTTTTCACAGTCCAAAACAAGCCACTACTCTTTCATCACTCACTTGGTTTGGGATCCCCCAATTGCCTTTCAATGCCTTTTGCGACTTGGCGGTTTGCTCCAAAGCCTCATGAAGAATAGGGTGGGAAGCATTCGGAGCTTCACTTCCAAGAAGATCACTTCAATTGTTCACGGATTCTTTCACAGTCCAGACAAATTCACTGATCTCTCATCCACTTTGCAAGGGATCCCCTCATTGCCTTTCCATGTCTTTCGCAACGTGGAGGTTTTGTCGGAAACCTCATGAAGAATAGGAAGGGCAGCATTCGGAGCTGCACTTCCCAGAGGATCAACCGCACAATTGGGCACGGATTCTTTCACAGCCCAGAATAAGTCCCTAATCTTTCATCACTCACTTGGTTTGGGATCCGCTCATTACCTTTCAATTCCTTTCGTGACTTGGGGGTTGGCTCGAAAGCCTCTAGAAGAATAGGGTGGAAAGCATTTGGAGCTGCACTTTCCAGAGGATCAACAGTTCAATTGCGCACGGATTCTGTCACAGTCCAAAACAAGCCACTACTCTTTCATCACTCACTTGGTTTGGGATCCCCCAATTGCCTTTCAATGCCTTTTGCGACTTGGCGGTTTGCTCCAAAGCCTCATGAAGAATAGGGTGGGAAGCATTCGGAGCTGCAATTCCCAGAGGATCAACAGTTCAATCGCCCACGGATTCTTTCCCGGTCCAGAATAAGGAGAGATCGATGCATTCGCGACTTTTCTCTTTCAGAATTCGTGCTTGGTAGACTCCTTGTTGGTGGTGTGGAACTTAAAAGGGATCGACTGAGGCAAATAAAACGAACAATTTCACTGAAAGACCCTGAAATTCGCAGAATGCAGTTGCCGCAACCATTTGCAGGAAGTGTTTTTCACAAAAGCAGGGTGGGCAAACAAAACTAGTCTTTCATCACTCACTTGATCTAGGTTCCCCCTATTGCCTTTCCGTGTCTTTCGCGACGTGGAGGTTTTGTCGAAAACCTCATAAAGAATAGGGTGGGAAGCATTCGGAGCTGCACTTTCCAGAGGATCAACCGTTCAATTGGGCGCAGATTCTTTCACAGTCCCGAATAAGTCACTAATCTTTCATCACTCACTTGGTTTGGGAGCCCGTCATTGCCTTTCCATGCCTTCCGCGTCTTAGACTCCTTGTTGGTGTGTGGAACTTAAAAGGGATCCTCTGAGACAAATGAAACAAACAAATCCACTGAAGTGCTTTCAAGTTTGCACAATGCAGTTGCCGCAACCATTTGCAGGAGTCTTTCATCACTCACTTGGTTTGGAATCCCCTCGGCCCCCCCCTCAGTGCCTTTCCTTGCCTTTCGCGACTTGGCGGTTTGCTCCAAAGCCTCATGAGGAATAGGGTGGGAAGCATTCGGAGCGGCTCTTCCAAGAGGATCAACTGTTCGCTTTGGCACGTACTCTTTTGTCCAGAATAAGTCACTCGTTTTTCATCACTTTCCTGGTTTGGGTTCTTCTCATTCCCTTCCATGCCTTTCATGACTTTCACTCCTTGTTGGTGGCCTGGAACTGAAAAGGGGGACAAATGAAACAAACAAATCCACTCAAGTGCTTTGAAGTCTGCAGAGTGCAGTTGACGCAAACATGTGCAGCCAGTGTTATCCACAACAGCAGGGTGGGTGAGTAAAACTAGCCTTTCATCACTCACTTGGTTTGGGTTCCCCTCGGGCCCCTCCTTGCTTTTCCATGTCTTTCGCGACGTGGAGGTTTTGTCGAATACCTCATGAAGAATAGGCAGGGCAGCATTCGGAGCTGCACTTCCCAAAGGATCAACGGTTCAATTGGGCACGGATTCTTTCACAGTCCAGAATAAGTCACTAATCTTTCATCACTCACTTGGTTTGGGATCCGCTCATTACCTTTCAATTCCTTTCGTGACTTTGGGAATGGCTCGAAAGCCTCATGAAGAATAGGGTGGGAACCATTCGGAGCTGCACATTCAAGAGGATCAACGGTTCAATTGCGCACGGATTGCGTCACAGTCCAAAAAAGCCACTACTCTTTCATCACTCACTTGATTGGGGATCCCCTCAGTACCTTTCAATTCCTTTCGTGACTTGGGGGTTTGCTCGAAAGCCTCCAGAAGAATAGGGTGGGAAGCATTCGAAGCTGCACTTCCCAGAGGATCAACAGTTCAATCGCCCACGGATTCTTTCCCGGTCCAGAATAAGGAGAGATCGATGCATTCGCGACTTTTCTCTTTCAGAATTCGTGCTTGGTAGACTCCTTGTTGGTGGTGTGGAACTTAAAAGGGATCGACTGAGGCAAATAAAACGAACAATTTCACTGAAAGACCCTGAAATTCGCAGAATGCAGTTGCCGCAACCATTTGCAGGAAGTGTTATCCACAACAGCAGGGTGCGTAACTAAAGCTAGTCTTTCATCACTCACTTGATCTGGGTTCCCCCTATTGCCTTTCCATGCCTTTTGCAACTTGGGCTTTTGCTCGAAAGCCTCATGAGGAATAGGGTGGGCAGCATTTGGAGCTGCACTTCCAAGAAGATCAGTTCAATTGTTCATGGATTCTTCCACTGTCAAAAATGGTCAAGGATCGACGCATTGCGATTTTTCTCTTTCAGCCTCCGTGCTTGCTAATCTCCTTGTTGGTGGTGTGGAACTTGAAAGGAACTGAGACAAATGAAGCAAACAATTCCACTGAAGTGCTTTCAAGTTTGCACCATGCAGTTGCCGCAACCATTTGCAGGAAGTGTTTTCCACAACAGCAGGGTGGGCAAACAAAACTAGTCTTTCATCACTCACTTGATTTGGGATCCCCTCATTGCCTTTCCATGCCTTTCGCGACTTGGGGGTTTGATCGAAAGCCTCATGAGGAATAGGGTGGGAAGCATTCGGAGCTGCTCGTCCAAGAGGATCAACTGTTCACTTGCGCACGTACTCTTTCCTCCAGAATAAGTCACTCGTTTTTCATCACTTTCCTGGTTTGGGTTCCTCTCATTCCCTTCCATGCCTTTCATGACTTTGACTCCTTATTGGTGGCCTGGAACTTAAAAGATTTAAAAGGGAGACAAATGAAACAAACAAATCCACTGAAGTGCTTCGAAGTTTGCACAATGCAGTTTCTGCAACCATTTGCAGGAGATGTTGTCCACAACAGCAGGGTGGGTGAGTAAAACTAGTCTTTCATCACTCACTTGGTTTGAGATCCCCCAATTGCCTTTCAATGCCTTTTGCGACTTGGCGGTTTGCTCCAAAGCCTCATGAAGAATAGGGTGCGAAGCATGCGGAGCTGCACTTTCCACAAGATCAACAGGTCAATTGGGCACGGGTTCTTTCACAGTCAAAGATGGTGAAAGACTGATGCATTCGCGTTCTTTTTCTTTCAGAATCCGTGCTTGGATGATGATACTTATTAGTGGTGTGGAACTTGAACTTGGTTTGGGATCCTCATTGCCTTTCCATGGCTTTCGCGACTTAGGGGTTTGCTCCAAGGCCTCATGAAGAATAGGGTGGGAAGCATTCGGAGCTGCACTTCCAAGAGGATCAACCGTTCAATTGGGCGCGCATTCTTTCATAGTCAAGCACGACGAGAGACTGATGCATTCGCCGTTTTTTTCTTTCAAAATCCGTGGTTGAGAATCCTTGTGGGAAGCATTGGGAGCCGTACTTCCAAGAGGATCAACAGTTCAACTGCGCACGGATTCCTTCACAGTCAAGGACAGCGAGAGACTGATGCATTCGCGATCATATTTTTTCAGAATCCATGCTTGGATGACTCCTTGTTGGTGGTGTGGAACTCAAACTTGGTTTGGGACCCTCATTGCCTTTCCATTCCTTTCGCGAATTGGGGGGTTGTTCGAGATCCTCATGAAGAATAGGGTGGGAAGCATTCGGACCTGCGCTTCCAAGAGGATCAGTTCAATTGCGCACGGATTTTTTCACAGTCCAGAAGTCACTACTCTTTCATCACTCACTTGGTTTGGGATCCCCTCAATGCCTTTCCATGCCTTTCGCGACCTAGACACCTAGACTCCTTGTTGGTGGTGTGTAACTTCAAAGGTATCCACTGGGACAAATGAAGCAAACAAATCCACTGAAGCACCTTGAAAATTGGGGAATCCAGTTGCAGCAACGATTTGCAGCAAGTGTTATGCACAAAAGCAGGGTGGGTAAATAAAACTAATCTTTCATCACGCACTTGGTTTGGGATCCCCTCATTACCTTTCCATGCCTTTCGCGACTTGGGTCTTTGCTCGAAAGCCTCATTAAGAATGGGTTGGGAAGCATTCAGAGCTGCACTTCGAAGAGGATCAGCAGTTCAATTGCGCACGGATTCTTTCACAGTCCAGAAGAATTAGCTGATCTCTCATTACTCACTTGGTTAGGGATCTCCCCTCATTGCCTTTCCATGCCTTTTGCATCCTCATTGGCCTAGGAAATGGCTGGACTCAAGTTCCATAGAAAAGTTTCATTTTCTAGAGACCTCATTTCAGCGGTAGCGTTGCCCGAGGAATGCCAGTCAAAACCCAATGGAAATATCGGCTTTGATTGCCTTCCAATTTCTAACAGAACTCATTGATTAAGAAAAAAGCCGACAGCGGTTGCAATGTTGAGGAGCCAGTGGGAAATCCAAGGAAGCCAGAGCCCATGGAAAGTCACTGGAGCCACAACCATTTTCTAATCATTGATACCATCTCTAGAAAGTGAACCTGGTGTAGGCATTCTCTAGAAACTGGCTGCAATCAATGTGTGCGTGGCAAATTTGGGCCGAAGTAGTTGGAACTGACAGCCTCGCATTTTCTAAGCAAAATCCACTTCGAAACGGAATACCATCTTAGCGCATGCTGAAATTCACCCCGTTTCTGTATATTTTCGTCATGTGTATGACAAGGCAATTTCTAAGACACAATGACTGATTTTGGAACCTTGCGACGCAGTTTCGATAATTTTTTAGTTCTTAATGAAGCACCCACGTTCAGTAGAAAATTTTGGTCCCCAAGAGAAAAACACAAGAGTGCTTGTCAAGGAGAGTCATTTTCTAGCAAAATTGTTTTTTTCTACTAGAAAACGAGGTGTCCAAGAGCACCCCCCAAATGGCATAGGGGATCTATATACCGTGTGCCGACGCCTCTGCCGTGAGCCAAACATTGTGAAATAGCCATGCTGATTCCGAACCCATTTTCATGAACGTAGTGAATCTTAAATCGTCAATGAGTCTGATCCTTCTTGAACAAATCGTGATTACCGCAAGCATTGAGTCCCTGAAAAGGTCAACAAAAAATACAAGAGGAAGCGGAGTGCATGCTGAATCAGCGGTTGCAGCATTGAGTCCCTGAAAAGGTCAAAATAGTTGCAAAAGGAAGCGGAGTGCATGCTGTATCAGCTGTTCAGGGTTCTGTGAATCTTAGGGTCGCAAGGATCGACGCAAGAATTGGAAGTTGCCACAAGAATTCAAAGTTGGCATTTCCATCCTCATTGGCCTAGGAAATGGCTGGACTCAAGTCCCATAGAAAAGTTTCATTTTCTAGAGACCTCATTTCAGCGGTAGCGTTGCCCGGGGAATGCCAGTCAAAACCCAATGGAAATATCGGCTTTGATTGCCTTCCAATTTCTAACAGAACTCATTGATTAAGAAAAAAGCCGACAGCGGTTGCAATGTTGAGGAGCCAGTGGGAAATCCAAGGAAGCCAGAGCCCATGGAAAGTCACTGGAGCCACAACCATTTTCTAATCATTGATACCGTCTCTAGAAAGTGAACCTGGTGTAGGCATTCTCTAGAAACTGGCTGCAATCAATGTGTGCGTGGCAAATTTGGGCCGAAGTAGTTGGAACTGACAGCCTCGCATTTTCTAAGCAAAATCCACTTCGAAACGGAATACCATCTTAGCGCATGCTGAAATTCACCCCGTTTCTGTATATTTTCGTCATGTGTATGACAAGGCAATTTCTAAGACCCAATGACTGATTTTGGAACCTTGCGACGCAGTTTCGATAATTTTTTAGTTCTTAATGAAGCACCCACGTTCCGTAGAAAATTTTGGTCCCCAAGAGAAAAACACGAGAGTGCTTGTCAAGGAGAGTCATTTTCTAGCAAAATTGTTTTCTTCTACTAGAAAATGAGGTGTCCAAGAGCACCCCCCAAATGGCATAGGGGATCCTTTTGCGTCTTGGACTCCTTGTTGCTGCGTGGAAGTTTAAGAGGATCCACTGACACAAATGAAACAAACATCCCTACTTGCTCCCCGGGGGGTCAAAAATGCAACTTGCAATATTTTTATTCCACCCCCCTAGATAGACTGCCAAGTAGAGAGATAGGGGGGCGTTGGAAAACGTAACTTCTAGTGCTTGCGTTTTTATCCCCCTCGCAACCAATGAACCAAGCCTCAAAATGTAGTGTTACAATTTCAGGCTCTTACTTAAAGATCTTGGGTTCAAGAGGGGGGTATGGAACATGTAACTTGATTTTTGTGATTTTCTGAAACTCAAGGAATCTACCCTAAAAAAATGTATCTTACATTTTTGAGGTCCCCCGATCTTAAGGGGTAGCGATAAACAAACAAATCCATTGGAATAGCTTGAAGCTTGGGGAATACAAGTGCAGCGCAGCAACCATTTGCAGCAAGTGTTATCAACAAAAGCAGGGTGGGTAACTAATCTTTCATCAGTCACTTGGTTTGGGATCCCTTTGTTACCTTTCCACGCCTTTCGCGACTTGGGTGCTGCTCCAAAGCCTCATGAAGAATGGCGTGGGAATCATTCCGAGCTGCACTTCCAAGAGGATCTACAGTTCAACTGCGCACTGATTCTGTCACAGTCCAAAATAGTGAACCAATTTTTCATCACGCACTTAGTTTAGGATCCCCTCATCATCTTTCCATGCCTTTCGCGACTTGGGCGTTTGCTCCAAAACCTCATGAAAAATAAGGTGGGAAGCATTCGAAGCTGCACTTCCCAGAGGATCAACAGTTGGATTGCACACGGATTCTTTCACAGTCAAAGATGGTGAAAGATTGATGCATTTGAGTTCGTTCTTGGAAGACTCTTTGTTGGTGGTGTGGAACTTCACTGAGGCAAATGAAACAAAAGAAGAGCAGATGAGAAAACCATGTCACATCAGCTCTGGTTTGTTGTTGATAACTGCTTGGTACCTTACACCAGAAATGGGAAAGCAGTTTTTTTGACATCCGTCATTTGCAATCCTTCGCCTTTAAACCCTGCCAAAATGCTTTGCAGATCACAAAGGAAGTTGTCTGCCAACAGAAACAAAAGGGCCCCCTTCTCAACAAGAGGAACCTAGTTATAGACTAGATGCATTCCAATGGGAATATCAGGCTCTCAGTGGCAGGGATGGTTTCAAGACTTCATTTGTACGAACGTGGGAACGAAAAACAGGAGCTGTGTCACGTAGGTTCGCGCAAGCCTTGTGTAGAGCAGCCTTGTGCACACATGCGCACAGACAGACATACAGGCAAGCACAGTCCTTTCTCCCTCTCTCTGGGTCCTTCAGTGGAAAAGCTTCACACATGTTAAGCTTCACTTTTGGTATTCTCACCTCCGAGGAATGTCACGCCTACGATCAGGCCATGCTCACCCCTAACGACTTTTGGTCCTATTTGCACGATTGGACCCATAGTTGTTGCATTGCCCTGAAGCTGGTGGCTTAACATGGGCACCAAGGAGTTCAGTTCAGAACTTGAGTGGCCAAAACGCTTGTGCCATTGCCAACACATCTGTCGCTCGATTTCTGTAGAGCTATGTAGGGACGTAGTTTTCATGTGCCGACTGAAATTTAGTCATAGCACTGACAGTGTCCTTTTCACCACTCACCAAATGTCTAGGATCCTGTGTTTTTGCCATTCGTTTTCGGATCGGCTCTCACCCTCGCTCTGCTTGGGTTAGCATCACTTTTTTTTGCCAAATGTAGCAAGTTCATGGTTGAGCTGCCGTTGCGGTGCAACAGCATGGCTGTGGCGTCCCATAGATATTTGAGGCATCCAGTGATTCAACCAACTGCCCCTGAAAGACCACCTTGTCCATTGTGTGGCTAAGGCGTCGCTTCTGTGGCAAGAGCAGCTGAGACCGTTCACCTGCGCAAATCTTTGTGCATGAGCACTTGAGCAAGCAAGCATTTCTGCTTGTGACACGGCCAACAGTACAGAAAGCCCCTCGGCAATGCGCGGAGAGAAGCGTTGCTGACAACTACTGGGTACCCTAAACCAGAAATCAATGCTTAATTAACTTGATGAATAGGCGCCCTCCCAGAATTGTACCTTGTTTTTATGGCACTTCAGCCTGGAAATCGAGCAGAGACTGTTGAACGTTGTCTTAGCGTTGCAGTTTCGTTGCCCTAAGCAGAAGATCTGAGAAGTTCTGGACATTTCACGACAGTTCATGCCAAAGCTCTGCGATTGCAAGGCCTCAGATTTGATATGTGAGGCTCATTGGTGGCCACCAGCTTGCGCGCAGAGATAGCTTTGAAGCTTGATCGGCAGGTGAAAACGTCGCTCTAAATTCTCTAAATTCGTTGCTTGTAGCAAAAGGGGGAGCCTCAATGTATGGGAGACTTGGGACTGATTGAATCAAGAACTTGCTGGTGTTTGTTTCCATGTTTCATTTTGGGCCAAAGGACGATTGAGTGAAACTTACGTGCAAAATGTCCGGGCACCCAATTTTGATCAAGTTGAAAGACGGGAATCATCAACAAACAAAGCAGTAGCTGCTGCTTCCCATTCAGCTAATTACTTGGTCAACATGGACAGACGCAGAAGGGTTGCCAGCAAAGTGCTGGTTTCAAAGCAACTGCGGGTCTCTCGGCATTTGAGATCGCTTGGTTTCCCCAGCAAAGCTCCAAATGGCAGAGCCAGAAACTGGGCATGAGCTTCTGAGGTGTCAATCTCTACTCACCTTCCAAAGCGAACCCCGACACGCGTAGATTGTGCCCAAAACGTTTATTTGATGACATCAGCTGTTGTTTGCAGTAAAATCGATTTTCTGTGCAGATGATCGAAACGTCGTTTGAGTTCCATCAAAACCTCGCTATGTGCCCTTTTCCCAGGGATGTGGCGAATTTATGTTCTCAATGTTGTGTCAATTTAATGTTAAGAAGTCGTCCCGTTACAAATAGTGGATGGATGTTTTTTTGCATGAAGCTTTGTATTCAAGATGTTTCTTACCCAAGACGGGAAACTCAATATCCTAAATTTATTTCCGCATTGGAGTTTTTTTCAGCGCAGGTCACCGCACGATAACCCATTCCAAACAAGTCGCCTGCAAACGAAGCCGTCCCGCTCCGGGTTCACATTCAGTTCGGGTATAGAAATAGGAAACCCAGTCTTTTGACATCCATCATTTACAGCCAATTGGGCCCTCAGAATTCCATGAATTGCTTTCAGCCGTGAGATCGCTGGGTTGATGGTTGCAAGTGCAATCACCAGCCACAGCAAAGATCGATCTGCACTAAGTGGCAGGGATGGTTTCAAGGCTGAATTTGCACAAACATGAAAAGGAAGAGCAGAAGGCTGGCTGCAAGCGAATTTGCATGGAAGCAGCAGTTCTTTCGGCCGGTGCTAAGGGACAAGATTGCAAGCAAGCACGCCTCATGAGGCCTCAACGTTCAAAGTGCAGGTTGCCGTTGACACTGTCCACGGGTTTGTCTGAAAATATACTAACTTGCAGGTTAGTTGAGTTGGCAATTGCGCAATGGCGGAAGCCCCTTTGGATGCGGAGGAAGTGGCACCGCCCATGGGGCCTCAGTAAGTCATGAAAATCTAACTTGTAATCACTGTCCCTCTGACAGGTATGTCCATTTCACCATTTTTCAAGGCTGCAAGTGCAACAACTTGAGAAAGAGCAATATTTTTGCCAGAAAGGACCTTGCATGGCAGCTGCAAACTTTTGGGTGCATGCGAAGTGATATTGCATGGCAGCAGCTGAGGGTCTCTGTAGTCCATGACAACTTGGAGCAAGCCTTTCCTGCGAACAAGTTTGTGCAAGTTCCAATGGCCCATTTCCTACACTGAATGACGACACTTACACCTGAAGGGTTTCGGTACCAAGCAACGCCTACGGTCTATGACTTGAAAGGGAACGCATTTCTGAGCATCAGCATGTGTGGCTAAGGCGTCGTTTGTGTGACAAAAGCCGCTGAGACCGTTCACCTGCGTAAATCTTTGTGCATGAGCAAGCAAGCATTTCTGTTTGTGACACGGCCAACAGTACAGAAAACCCCTCGGCAATGCGCGGAGAGAAGCGTTGCTGACAACTACTGGGTACCCTAAACCAGAAATCAATGCTTAATTAACTTGATGAATAGGCGCCCTCCCAGAATTGTACCTTGTTTTTATGGCACTTCATCCTGGAAATCGCGCAGAGACTGTTGAACGTTGTCTTAGCGTTGCAGTTTCGTTGCCCTAAGCAGAAGATCTGAGAAGTTCTGGACATTTCACGACAGTTCATGCCAAAGCTCTGCGATTGCAAGGCCTCAGATTTGATATGTGAGGCTCATTGGTGGCCACCAGCTTGCGCGCAGAGATAGCTTTGAAGCTCGATCGGCAGGTGGAAACGTCGCTCTAAATTCTCTAAATTCGTTGCTTGTAGCAAAAGGGGGAGCCTCGATGTATGGAAGACCCGCGACTGATTTAATCAAGAACTTGCTGGTGTTTGGTTCCATGTTTCATTTTTGGCCAAAGGACAAAGGTAGGAAAACTCGGAGATTGAGTGAAACTTACGTGCAAAATGTCCGGGCACCCAATTTTGATCAAGTTGAAAGACGGGAATCATCAACAAACAAAACAGTAGCTGCTGCTTCCCATTCAGCTGATTACTTGGTCCACATGGGCAAACGCCGAAGGGTTGCCAGCAAAGTGCTGGTTTCAAAGCAACTGCGGGTCTCTCGGCGTTTGAGATCGCTTGGTTTCCCCAGTAAAGCTCCAAATGGCAGAGCTAGAAGCTGGGCATGAGCTTCTGAGGTGTCAATCTCTACTCACCTTCCAAAGCGAACCCCGACAGGCCCTACAGGACTCAAAGACTTGGTTTGTCACGCGTAGATTGTGCCCAAAACGTTTATTTGATTGCATCGGCTCTGGTTTGCAGTAAAATCGGTTTTCCGTGCTTGATATGTACAGACTTGGCACAGCTTTGGGACCTTCTAGCATCAGAGACTCTTTCATGCTCATTGCAGTAAAATGTCGGAAAGTTTTCAACCCTCGTAAGCAAGTTGCCAGATTCTCAACTCTGGTCGCATCAAAATGAGTAGGATATACCCTTTCAAACTTCTCTATAGAAATTGAAGGCTCGAGCCCCTACAACCCAGGCCCCTGCAGCAAAGATCAGATTTGAATTGAGGGGCAGGAGTGGTTTTGAGGCCCCTTCTGCAATCACTTGAGGAAGAAAAGTAGGAACTTTGGGATGTTGAAATGGTTCCTGCTCCGTGTCCGGAGCCAGCATTCTGCTCAAAACTGAGAGTTGTGGCTTTTCTGAGACCACCAGTGTCTAGGATCCTGTTATTTTTCCGTTCGTTTTCGGATCGGCTCTCACCCTCGCTCTGCTTGGGTAAGCATCACTTTTTTTGCCAAATGTACTGACTTCATGGTTGAGCTACCGTTGGGGGGAGCAGCATGGCTGTGGTGTCCGATATTGGATGATATTTGAGGGATCCAGTCATTCACCCAACTGCTGCTAAAACACGACCTTCGCCATTGAAAATGCGAGATGAGTCGCATTGGAATGATCGAAACGTCGTTTGAGTTCCATCAACACCTCGCTATGTGCCTTTTCTCAGGGTTTTGGCAAATTCGTGTTCCCAATGTCTTTTTCAATTTCATCTTAAGAAGGCGTCCCGGTACCAATTGTGGATTGATATTTTTTTTGCATGTAGCTTTGTATCCAAGATGTTTCTTACCCAAGACGGCAAACGCATTGTCCTGCATCTATTTCTGCACTGAGCGTCTTTTCTGCGCAGGTCACCGCACAATAATCTATTCCAAACCAGGCAACCAGCTTTTTGACATTTGTCATTTGCAATCCTTTGCTTTAAGCCCTGCCAAAATGCTTTGCAGATCACTTACGAAGCTGTCTCCCAACAGAAACAGAAGGGCCACGCCCGTCTCAACATGAGAAATCTAGCTATAGGGTTATAGACTAGATGGATTCCAATGGGGATATCAGGCACTCTGTGGCAGGGATTGTTTCAAGATTTCATTTGTACGAATATGGGAACGAAAAGCAGGAGCTGTGCCATGTGCGTTCGCGCAGGCCTTATGTAAAACAGCGTTGTGCACACACACACGCACAGACAGACAAACAAGCAGGCACAGTCTTTTCTCCCTGTCTCTGGGTCCTTCAGTGGAAAAGCTTCACACATGTTAAGCTTCACTTTTGGTATTCTCACCTCCTGCAAAGAATGTCACACAGCCTACGATCAGGAGACTTTCGGTCCTGCAGGATTGGACCCATAGTTGGTGCATAGGCCTCAGGCCTTTGGATGCGTCGGAAGTAGCACTGCCTATGGAGCCTCAGTAAGTCATGAAAATCTAACGTTTGTCACTATGTCCCTCTGACAGGTATGCCCATTTCACCATTTTTCCAGGCTGCATGCGCAACAACTTGAGAAAGAGCAAGATCTTTGCCAGAAGCGACCTTGCATGGCAGCTGCAAGCTTTTGGGTGCATGCGGAATGATATGGCATGATTTGTTGCATTACCCCTGGAGCTCTCCACTTTTTGGCCCACCGGCATGCATTAAGAACCTATGGGTGTGCACCATTGTGTTTCAGTTTTAAATCTTTAGTCCCGAAGAAGAAGAATCAAATGTCTTTGCATTTCCAGCATCTCGTCGATGCGCATGTTTGCAAAAGATATGATTTGTCAACTCAGGACGACTTTTGATGGATAGAGGTGGCTTAAGACGGGCACCAAGGAGTTCAGTTCGGCACTTGGGTAGCCAAAGCGCTTGCGCCATGGTCAACACCTCTGTTGGTCGAGATTTGTAGAGCTATGTAGGGATTTAGTTTTCATGTCCCTACTGAAATCTAGCTACAGCACCGACTGTGTCCTTTTTACCACTCGCCAAACGTTGATGATTTGGCCCTTGGAAACAACTCTGCGGGCAAAGTACAGCCATCGGCAGCGAAGATTGGATTTGCATAGATTTGAATCAAATAGCAGGGATCGTTTCAAGATGCTTCAATACTGCAGTTGCAACAACTTGAGAAAGAGCAAGATCTTTGCCAGAGGCGACCTTGCATGGCAGCTGCAAACCTGTGGGTGTATGCGGAGTGATATGGGATGGCAGCTACGGCCCCTGTAGTCCATGGCAAACCAAGTAGCAACTTGGAGCAAGCCTTTCCTTCGCACGAGTTTGTGCAAGTTCCCATGCGCCATTTCTTATACTGAATGAGGACACTTCCACCTGAAGGGTTCCGGTACCAAACAACTCCTACGGCCTGTGACTTGAACAGGAATGTAATTCTGATGATCAGCAGGCATTGTTTGTGTGGCAAGAGCAGGACCCAAATCCAAATCACGAGAGGTTTCTTTTTTCAAGGACTTTGAGAGACCTGAGCTGTGGGATGTTGATATCAACTCGGTCTGCCCAGCTAAAAGCCTTCACAGTAGGCAGCAATGGCAGGAGTTGTGCCAGCAACCAATGATGCCTTTGGAAATCAACTTAGACGCCTACCACTGAGTCGACTCCTAAAGTGAAACGTGCCGGTACCAGTTCCTGTGCAACACGATCGGATCTTTCAAGTATAGCACAATGTACTTTTCAAGCTTTGACCACGGTGAATGCAAGTTGAGAAGGCGAGGCAAAAGCAAGAGCTCTCCATGCAGGGATTTCATTTTTCGCATGTGTTTTTGGGAGAGTTCGGCAGGACGCTTGAGTGATCAATCATGATCAATCATAATTCTTGGGACGCTCGAGTTTTCTTCGGTCTGAGCTATTGGGATGCCAAGGGCCGAAGCATTCTGTGGTGCCGTAGCCGCATGAGTCGCTTGGCGCCCAAGCGTTCTATGACTCCAGTCCTGCGAAGTTTCGCAGTAAGTAGGAAACTGGAGAGGATGGCATCTTTGTTTTTCATGATCAAGTGCTGCCTGAAAGAGTTGACCAAGCTCTCTTGAAGTTTAGGAGGTGTTGAATCTTGGAAAAGGAAACCATCCTCTGCGCAATTTGCTTCGAAGATTTGTTGTCAGCTGCTTATATCCAAAAGCAAAGGATGAGCTTTCTTTGGGAAGGCCCAGACGTTTGCATACAAATGAACGACGGTCGTTTTGAAGCAGCCAAGTTTGTTGCTGCATGGCTGACTTTGAAGTGTTTTCTGACCTCAAGCCACAGACAGGAATGGACGGCATTTGAAACCAAGATGTTCTGGTATTTGCCTTTTGGCCATGGCTCAGGTGGTAGGTCTAAACAGGCCATGAAATAATCTGAAAGTGAGCAATCGAGCCGTCAGGAAGGACGGTCCTTTGGTTGGACTGTCAGTTGTCCCACGAGCAATAGGCAAGTAGTCTTGGGGCGGTTTCCCTGAGCCGAAACACTCACACAACAAGATAGCATTCAAGACTCGGAAAACCATCACATTTTCCAAACTGAGAGGAGCTTTCGCCAAGAAATAGAAACATTTGTAACTGGGGCTTTTCAGCTTAACATCCTGTAAAGTCACATACAACCAGAGAGCAGCTGCTTACATTCGGGATATGAGTGAGGGTTTTTTAAACCGGTAGTTAGTTTGATGTTGAAGGTTCCATCTAGAGATCCGTTTTGCCGTTTGCCTCGAAACGATAGGGGGCGGCCAAAAGACGATACCCTGGAAACTACCATGGATGATAGGATCAGTTTTTCGAAAAACGACAGGGGGCAGCCTCATTGCGAAATGGAAGTGACAGAAACAAATGATTCTGATTGCCACTCACATAAGATGAGTGGGTCAATTTTTTTGCAGGGCTGGAACTCAACATCTCTCGATGTGAAGCCAGTGGGAAGCTGCGATAGCAGCATTTGTGCAACGGCAAATATTCGTGCGCAGATGTTGATCTGTGCAAATCTGCCTAGGAATCATCGAGGGTCGGACAAAGCGAAGATTTTTTGACCCAAGTGGAGAACTTGGGGTTGACGTCGGTCGAAATGAAAGTAGCCCTTCGGAGTCAACTTGTCGAGCTATCCCAGAGACCCTCTGGGTCACGACCCAGAGGTTGACAGGATCGAGGTTGAGCAGCTTGAGCGTGTCGCATGTAGAATCTTGAAGCCGCATGTGGGTGGCAAAGGTGGTTTCACTTTGAACCCAAAATTTCGCGCAAAAGTCTTAAGAAGGTCAGCCCAGTTGACATTGAAGCACATGTCACGAAGGTCAAAGTTTGGCCCAAGACTCTTCTCCTATGAAGGGATTCACTTTCTGATTGCATTCTTTGGGCAGTGTCCCAAAATCAGTGCACATATGCCAGGTAATCATCACTTGCAGCTAAGTTGCGCCCACAAAGTGTCAATGAAAAACCGATCATCTTTGGATTCTCTGACCTTCGGCATGCTTTGAAATCAGAAGCTGTATCAGGGATTCTGGATTCAACTTGCGTTCAGCAGTTCTTCTGGCTCTCTTCCATTGATATGATGCCCATTTGTTGCTCCGTTTCTGGCTTCTGAACGGATCTTACAATTTCTGAAGGTCTGTAGTGCTTGATCTCAGGTTCGTTTGTGGTGAAATGGCTTGATAGACAAGTTGGTTCCTGAACCTGCTTTCTGGAACCTTTCATTCCGCTGCATACAGAATAATGGGTCGGTGAAATTGGTTTCTACTTCGGACGGTGATGTGTGCAACTGGCAAAAAAAGCTCCAATTGTATAAATACCGATGCATCATTTCCTAGATGGAGAATGTCATGGCACAAGAAAGAGACTTTGATGTAAAGAGACCGCGGAAGCATTCTTCAAGGATCTATCAGAAGGTTCGTGGGAACTATAACATGTTTCAAAGCATCAGTTCCATTGAAGGTTACAACTTACAAGTGCAGATCGAGAAATATAGGGTTCATGACTGTGAGCCTACCTTTTGTTTTTTCTCACATCTAAAATCATCACAGTTGGGGATGGCACATTCAAGCTGTGAGGCTGCTGGTTCAAATATTTCAACATGAAGCCTGTCTTCGGACAGAGAACGATAGACGGTGTGCAGCCGCCTAAGTGTGGGGGCAACAGGTTTGGTTGAGCAGGTCCTTCTTTTTAAGTCTTCCATCAGCTCAATGTTTCGAAGTGTTTTCAAGAGGGATTGACACCAAAATGCCTTCACCTGTTCTTAGGCCACCAACCTTCCAATTTTGTCGAGTTGTTTGGAACGTGGCTGGGTGTATTGGAGAAATTGGCCACGTCATGAGATGCAGATAGAAGCTTACTTCAACTGCAGTCACAGACTTCATGTTTTCCTTCATGAAAAACTTGGGCCTGCGGGATCCTAGTGAAGGGCAAATTTCCTTGCTGCCTGTGGAACTCACCATGTTGTCTGCGTGCTGAAGATACGAGTCTCTGCGCATTTTGTGGCTCAGCAGTCAAGCAGATGGGCTTCTCATCTCTGAACCGCAAACGGGGCCTCCAAAAGTTTCAAGACGAGAGACTGCCAATATGCCTGACCTCAAGCCACCCACAGGAATGGTCGGCCTTTGAAACCAAGATGTTCTGGTATTTACATTTTGGCCATGGCTCAGGTGGTAGGTCTAAACAGGCCATGAAATAATCTGAAAGTGAGCAATCGAGCCGTCAGGAAGGACGGTCCTTTGGTTGGACTGTCAGTTGTCCCACGAGCAATAGGCAAGTAGTCTTGGGGCGGTTTCCCTGAGCCAAAACACTCACACGAAAAGATAGCATTCAAGACTCGGAAAACCATCACATTTTCCAAACTGAGAGGAGCTTTCGCCAAGAAATAGAAACATTTGTAACTGGGGCTTTTCAGCTTAACACCCTGTAAAGTCACATACAACCAGAGAGCGGCTGCTTACATTCGGGATATGAGTGAGGGTTTTTTTAACCGGTAGTTAGTTTAATGTTGAAGGTTCCATCTAGAGATCCGTTTTGCCGTTTGCCTCGAAACGATAGGGGGCGGCCAAAAGACGATACCCTGGAAACTACCATGGATGATAGGATCAGTTTTTCGAAAAACCACAGGGGGCAGCCTCATTGCGAAATGGAAGTGACAGAAACAAATAATTCTGATTGCCACTCACATAAGATGAGTGGGTCAATTTTTTTGCAGGGCTGGAACTCAACATCTCTCGATGTGAAGCCAGTGGGAAGCTGCGATAGCAGCATTTGTGCAACGGCAAATATTCGTGCGCAGATGTTGATTTGTGCCAATCTGCCTAGGAATCATCGAGGGTCGGACAAAGCGAAGATTTTTAGACCCAAGTGGAGAACTTGGGGTTGACGTCGGTCGAAATGAAAGTAGCCCTTCGGAGTCAACTTGTCGAGCTATCCCAGAGACCCTCTGGGTCACGACCCAGAGGTTGACAGGATCGAGGTTGAGCAGCTTGAGCGTGTCGCATGTGGAATCTTGAAGCCGCATCTGGGTCGCAAAGGTGGTTTCACTTTGAACCCAAAATTTCGCGCAAAAGTCTTAAGAAGGTCAGCCAAGTTGACATTGAAGCACATGTCACGAAGGTCAAACTTTGGCCCAAGACTCTTCTCCTATGAAGGGATTCACTTTCTGATTGCATTCTTTGGGCAGTGTCCCAAAATCAGTGCACATACGCCAGGTAATCATCACTTGCAGCTAAGTTGCGCCCACAAAGTGTCAATGAAAAACCGATCATCTTTGGATTCTCTGACCTTCGGCATGCTTTGAAATCAGAAGCTGTATCAGGGATTCTGGATTCAACTTGCGTTCAGCAGTTCTTCTGGCTCTCTTCCATTGATATGATGCCCATTTGTTGCTCCGTTTCTGGCTTCTGAACGGATCTTACAATTTCTGAAGGTCTGTAGTGCGTGATCTCAGGTTCGTTTGTGGTGAAATGGCTTCATAGACAAGTTTGGTTCCTGAACCTGCTTTCTGGAACCTTTCATTCCGCTGCATACAGAATAATGGGTCGGTGAAATTGGTTTCTACTTCGGACGGTGATGTGTGCAACTGGCAAAAAAAGCTCCAATTGTATAAATACCGATGCATCATTTCCTAGATGGAGAATGTCATGGCACAAGAAAGAGACTTTGATGTAAAGAGATCGCGGAAGCAGTCTTTAAGGATCTTTCAGAAGGCTCGTGCAAACTATAACATGTTTCAAAGCATCAGTTCCATTGAAGGTTACAACTTACAAGTGCAAATCGAGAAATATAGCGTTCATCACTGTGAACCTACCTTTTCTTTTTCTCACCTCTAAAATCATCGCGGTTGGGGATGGCGCATTCAAGCTGTGAGGCTGCTGGTTCAAATATTTCAACATGAAGCCTGTCTTTGGACAGAGAACGATAGATGGTGTGCAGCCGCCTAAGTGTGGGGGCAACAGGTTTGGTTGAGCAGGTCCTTCTTTTTAAGTCTTCCATCAGCTCGATGTTTTGAAGTGTTTTCAAGAGGGATTGACATCAAAATGCCTTCACCTGTTCTTAGGCCACCAACCTTCCAATTTTGTCGAGTTGTTTGGAACGTGGCTGGGTGTATTGGAGAAATTGGCCACGTCATGAGATGCAGATAGAAGCTTACTTCAACTGCAGTCACAGACTTCATGTTTTCCTTCATGAAAAACTTGGGCCTGCGGGATCCTAGTGAAGGGCAAATTTCCTTGCTGCCTGTGGAACTCACCATGTTGTCTGCGTGCTGAAGATACGAGTCTCTGCGCATTTTGTGGCTCAGCAGTCAAGCAGATGGGCTTCTCATCTCTGAACCGCAAACGGGGCCTCCAAAAGTTTCAAGACGAGAGACTGCCAATATGCCTGACCTCAAGCCACCCACAGGAATGGTCGGCCTTTGAAACCAAGATGTTCTGGTATTTACATTTTGGCCATGGCTCAGGTGGTAGGTCTAAACAGGCCATGAAATAATCTGAAAGTGAGCAATCGAGCCGTCAGGAAGGACGGTCCTTTGGTTGGACTGTCAGTTGTCCCACGAGCTATAGGCAAGTAGTCTTGGGGCGGTTTCCCTGAGCCAGAACACTCACACAACAAGATAGCATTCAAGACTCGGAAAACCATCACATTTTCCAAACTGAGAGGAGCTTTCGCCAAGAAATAGAAACACTTGTAACTGGGGCTTTTCAGCTTAACATCCTGTAAAGTCACATACAACCAGAGAGCGGCTGCTTACATTCGGGATATGAGTGAGGGTTTTTTTAACCGGTAGTTAGTTTAATGTTGAAGGTTCCATCTAGAGATCCGTTTTGCCGTTTGCCTCGAAACGATAGGGGGCGGCCAAAAGACGATACCCTGGAAACTACCATGGATGATAGGATCAGTTTTTCGAAAAACCACAGGGGGCAGCCTCATTGCGAAATGGAAGTGACAGAAACAAATAATTCTGATTGCCACTCACATAAGATGAGTGGGTCAATTTTTTTGCAGGGCTGGAACTCAACATCTCTCGATGTGAAGCCAGTGGGAAGCTGCGATAGCAGCATTTGTGCAACGGCAAATATTCGTGCGCAGATGTTGATTTGTGCCAATCTGCCTAGGAATCATCGAGGGTCGGACAAAGCGAAGATTTTTAGACCCAAGTGGAGAACTTGGGGTTGACGTCGGTCGAAATGAAAGTAGCCCTTCGGAGTCAACTTGTCGAGCTATCCCAGAGACCCTCTGGGTCACGACCCAGAGGTTGACAGGATCGAGGTTGAGCAGCTTGAGCGTGTCGCATGTGGAATCTTGAAGCCGCATCTGGGTGGCAAAGGTGGTTTCACTTTGAACCCAAAATTTCGCGCAAAAGTCTTAAGAAGGTCAGCCAAGTTGACATTGAAGCACATGTCACGAAGGTCAAAGTTTGGCCCAAGACTCTTCTCCTATGAAGGGATTCACTTTCTGATTGCATTCTTTGGGCAGTGTCCCAAAATCAGTGCACATACGCCAGGTAATCATCACTTGCAGCTAAGTTGCGCCCACAAAGTGTCAATGAAAAACCGATCATCTTTGGATTCTCTGACCTTCGGCATGCTTTGAAATCAGAAGCTGTATCAGGGATTCTGGATTCAACTTGCGTTCAGCAGTTCTTCTGGCTCTCTTCCATTGATATGATGCCCATTTGTTGCTCCGTTTCTGGCTTCTGAACGGATCTTACAATTTCTGAAGGTCTGTAGTGCTTGATCTCAGGTTCGTTTGTGGTGAAATGGCTTCATAGACAAGTTTGGTTCCTGAACCTGCTTTCTGGAACCTTTCATTCCGCTGCATACAGAATAATGGGTCGGTGAAATTGGTTTCTACTTCGGACGGTGATGTGTGCAACTGGCAAAAAAAGCTCCAATTGTATAAATACCGATGCATCATTTCCTAGATGGAGAATGTCATGGCACAAGAAAGAGACTTTGATGTAAAGAGACCGCGGAAGCATTCTTCAAGGATCTATCAGAAGGTTCGTGGGAACTATAACATGTTTCAAAGCATCAGTTCCATTGAAGGTTACAACTTACAAGTGCAAATCGAGAAATATAGTGTTCATCACTGTGAACCTACCTTTTGTTTTTTCTCACATCTAAAATCATCACAGTCGGGGATGGTGTATTTGAGCTGTGAGGCGGCTAGTTCAAATATTTCAGCATGAACCCTGTCTTCGGACAGAGAACGGTGGATGGTGTGCAGCCGCCTAAGTGTGGGGGCTGCATGCAGGTCTGGTCGAGGAGTAGTTCCTTTTTGTTGAAGTGTTCCATCAGCTCGATGTTTCGAAGTGTTTTCAAAAGAGATTGACATCAAAATGCGTGCTCTGATTGGTCACAGAAAAAAGAAAACACGACGACTTTGCTTTGGCTTTTGTCGAGAGGCTGGCTTTCCAAACACCTTAGAATCAAAGCAGCAACGGCTCCAGACTGAACTAGCAGGAGAGTTCCTGTCACCAATTCTAAAGTGTGCTCGAGAACGGTGGGCTGATTGAAACCCTGCTAAAGTGCAGGAACATTTTCGTAGCTCAGAGTTGGCTTGGCGCAACGCAGTCAGAAGAGTATGAGAAGACTCCCAGATCCAGTCTGAGTTTGATGCAAGCGATTTGCCGTTCCTTCTGTCCGCAACAAGCCGAGAGTTGTGGCTTTTGGGACCAAAATCGTCAGTGGCGACGGCTGGCAACCAGTCTCCAAAGCTGCAGATTTCGTAGGTCACAGCGTCGGTGCTGGGGTTCAGCTGGTCGTCGGTCGAGATTTTGACTTCGGATTTCATGATCAGGCATCACGTGGCATCATTGAAGTGGCAGATCTCAAAGTTGCTGATTTTTGGAACCAGCTCTGCCAAAATGGAAGCGCACAATAGGTGGATCCAGGTTCCTCAAAGAGGATGGGGTGCGGCCTCCACTTCGGTTGTATCATTCTGCACCACGGCTGCTTGGAGCCCCAAGATCCCACTGAACATCCAGCATGTATATCCTTGCTCTTCCAGATCTTTCCCAAGCCAGTGTTCCCAGATTTCTCCACTACGAACCCCATCTAGATGCTCAGAACGAATCCCAAGATCAACGCTCAACAAATTGAAAGCCACTTTTCATGCGGTCAGGGCAAAATGAGACTTGCAGGATGAAACACTGATGAAATGAGAAATCCTGCCCCCCCTGCGACAGGTTCGGGTGGACAGAAAAATGTGTGGTTGACTGGCTGCGTTCGAAGGTCCGCCTTGGTGTAGTTCAGAGTGCCGTGTGGCACTGACTGTGAGCAATTGTGACCTCCAACTCATCGCACCTGCCATGCAAGTGCCCCCAGTCTTTGTTGATCAGATGCACATTCCACACTTCTTTTGATGGGCCCAAACATGATAAGCCCAAGTATTCTCCTGGACCATCAATCTCTGCACAAATGAATACTGAATTGCCTTTTGTAGCACTTCCTACTGATTCATAACACGTTTTAGTGCTTTGGGTAAACTTGTGCAAATTCATCAATACAAAGCATAGCAACACCTTGGAACCAGCCTTCAACCTTCCTACCAATACTCCTGCGCAAAGCGGGTGCAAAACCCGTCAAACAAGCGGAAACAGCTATTTCTGCCACAAGGCTTTGGACAAAGTGCGAAAGACTAAAGTGACTAAAGCCAAACGTGCAAATTCGGGCAGCCGTCCTTGAAACGACCAAAACTCTAGGTCGGGCAGATTTCTGCTTCTCTGAGGGTTCAGGCCTTTTACGCAAAAGTTGTCACCGTGGTTGAACAAACCTGAGTGCATTTTTAGGTTGCCTATTTTCGAGGCTGGAGAACAAACCTGAGAAGAGTGGATGATAGGAGAACTTTGGTAGCAGTTCAGTTGATAGGGGACAGCGGTCTTTGAGTGGGAAGCATTAATGGGTGGAGCTTAGAGTTGTCCATTTAACAGATGGAGCTCGGTTGATACATGGACCATCATGGACCCGAGAGATGGTTGAATGGGAAACCCAAGGCCTGACAAAAAGGTCGTTCTGAAACTCGGGTTTTTCTGATCGGCGTTCCCTGCAAGGGTGTGCCACCCTTGCAACGCAATCATGCGACAGTGTGTCTCCCGCTCTTGTCATCCCCCTTTTGATCCGACACTATTTTTCCCGCTCTTGTCATCCCCCTTTTTCTTTGTGTAGCTGACATGCAAAGTTCTGTGACCGGCCCAGTTTGCTGGAGATGTTCGTTCATCGCCAGGAAGGTGTTATTTGAACCCGTGCATTTCAGTATGAATACGAGCAGATCTTTCCCAGTGAGACATAAGCATTGCTCAGTACAGCTTGAGAGCTGCGATTCTCCATGTTAGCTGATGTTTTGACCAAAGTCTTGAGAGCACAATAGCGCCCTGAAAGAGGTCTGCGTGCGACAGCATGCCCTAAACAAGACACATACCCATGCACCCTCATGGGCCCTCGCTGCTTTTTGCCATCTGATGTTTGAGCAGCGCCCTCGAGGAATCTGTTTCAGCAGTTTCCAAGGGTCGACTCCAACTTGGCAACTCGGGTGCATGGAACCTTCTAGGGCTGTCAGCTAATCCTAGTCATCCTTGCTGGAAACCTGCACGAAATGCACATGCGATAAAACCCAAGCGCGCTGAAATGCGACGTACTTGGAGCCATCACTAGCCAGAACACTTTCAGATTTCATCAGAGAATAGCACACTGAAACCTGAAGGGGTTCGAACTCCAAAAGAACACGTGAAGAGCAACCAACTGAGTGCAGACAATTACTCTTGTCTCCGCTCGTCATGAAGAAAGAAGGTCTCATTTTCTACCTCGCTTACATCATCCTTTGTTTTTAAACTGTCGGTACAGGTCCAGAGACAGTTTCGAGAAATTGGAGGACAGCAATTGGACAAAGTCCACATCTTGTTTGCAGCTATCCATCAAGTCCGCAGTTTGTTCATCACTTCATTCACATCGCGATTGTGGGGTAATGACTTCGAGCTTGTCCATCTTGAATGCATGTTTGATGGGTGAGTCTTGCATGTGTAGCTGTGATGAGTCGTAAGTGGAGCCTCTTTCTCCATTTTCTCCAGTGATTCCAGTGTTTCATTGCAGAAATTTTTGGAAATTGACAGAGGTGCTCTATATCAAAGGATGCCCGTAGTCACGCTGATTGCAGAATGATCCAACCCATGATGCGCCCTTCCTGAGGGTGGGTAGATTTGTGGGTCTCAGTTCTGCCTCCAAACAAGTTTACATCTTTGAGTGACCAAAGAAGCGGACTGAGACTGAGCAGCATCGAATGAGTGCTTTTTGGAGAAACAAAAGCTTTCTGTTATGTGCCGGGCTCATTCTTGTGGCCTTCAGATTCAGTCCGCAGTCCCTGAGAAGATTACGCTTGAGGACTGCGTGCGAAGGAAGGCCTTCAGCTTGGTGCACATGGCTCAGAGTCGAATCTTGAAAATGGATTAAGTTAGTAAATCTTGTTTGCGGCTCTCACACGCCCCTTTAGCACATTACCATACATTACCTGTTTTCCCCAGGTTGAAAGCAGCGTTAAATCCGAATGCCCAAGGGCAACCATGGGCTGGCGGGCATGATATTTTCGATTTCAAATTCGTGCTGTCTTCCATCGGCACATAGTCAATGTAAGGACTTTATCTACAGGTACAAACCTTTGGCGAAGGCACCAAGTCAACCGGCAGCAAGTGCCCGTTGAAGTCGCAGCATGCATCATCTAAGACTCCAAATACGAAGAAGAGATTCACACCATAGAGAGACTTGTGCCAGAGCAAGAGAGAGATTCAACCAAACCAGATGTAGAATGCTTTGCCACAACTCAAGAAGACCAAGGTGAAATAATCCGCTGCAGTGTCTCAAGAGTGGGGAACATGCGTCAGCATCGATTCGCTGATCTCCACTGTGCAAGAAAACAGTGCCCAAGCAAAACCTGATAGGTCCGCTTACAGATGCCTGTATTCAACTGGGGAGGCACAACATCGCCATTTCCAAACTAGTTTGCGTGCCCCAAGCAAGAGTTGAGAGACAACAAACGGTTTGGCAAAAGCAAGACCCTGCTATGCCAGAAGGCCGCGCAAGCCTAGATGTTTGGACGTGTTTGGAAGCATCAGACCTCTCCTGCAACATTGCGCAGGTTCCAAAAAGACCTGGTGTACGATGTTTTCTTAAAACCTTAGTGGCGTCATTGCTCAGAATGCCGCCATCTAAACACCGATGTTTCAGAGCATCCACACTTATGATGAGCATTCAAAGTCAAAAAGCGAGATACATTTTGAGGAGAACTTTTTGCAGTCACTTCGTGCCAGCGACAACCCAAAGAGGTTTGCAGCAATGCAAAAGAAGCACTTTCCACTTTCCAAGTGTCGGCCCCGTTGGGGTGCGGGGGGATGGCCTTTTGTCTGCCACAAGTCCAGTCAGGGCACCACAACCTCAAGCGCCATCGCAGGCCTTTGTTCAGCAACTGGAAGGCTTTGCAAAATTTTTGCATCAGGAGCGCACAGCCTGTTCAAAAAGCAACTAATCCACGAGTCGGCTTGATCCAAATACCACTGGTCCCGGCCCACAGAGCAACAAGCTTAGTAAGCCAGGATGGAATTATCGAAAGGTTTGCCATTCGCGTACCCAGTTTGATCCCCAGTTCACAAAACAGTAACTGCAAGGATCTCCTGAACCATTCAGTTGTCCAAAATGGTAATTGTTTGCATCCAAAAACTTTTGGTGGACCAGGACATCCAGAGTTTAGTTTGTAGTCAACATAGAGTTGACTAAAAGAGATCCATCGCAGTTCTATAGGTTCAGAGAAGTTCCCAAGGCATTTTGCAGATCGCTGTGCATATGTTTTTTCATGGATGGGACAGATGATGCCTTTTTTGAAATCCTTTATTGTACAGAGGGACAATAAGCTGAACGATTCATTGAAATTCATCAGCCTGGTTCATGGGGGAGGCACTGCGCCCTCACCCGAAATATCAGAACAGTCATGGCGAAACAGTATTTCCTAGCACGAACCACTGGAAAATTGGGGCCCATTGCAAGCTCGTAGAACAAAGGAAAAGATCGTTTCTGTCTGAATTTGGGTGCCACTTCATCGTCCAATGTTGTTTGCTCCTCTGTGCGAATGCTCAACTGAGCCACTGCAAGGTGCAGCATCGTGACTTGCTCATACAGTAAGCAGGCGGCTTTGTTGTACAGAAGCAACACAAGCATCGCATGTACAATTCGCTCTTCTTCCCATGTCAATAGGATTGGACTTTAGTCATACCAAGTCACAGGAGAACCCGCGTGCAGTCTGTTCTTTGCCCTCAGGGTTTCTCTGTGCGATGCTTGCTGCTGGCCACAGTGTACCGAAAGATGGCTGAAATGCGTTTTGTTCAGCAGAAAAAATTGAGCACAGGGCCAAGTTACAAGTTTGGATGCTTGAAGTGAGGACTGGGGGACTTGAGGGCTTCAGGGCTACGTGGGAACCATGATGCCGTTGTTATTGATTTTCATGATTATCATCATTCGGATGAAGTGTCTCAAGAGTGGAGAACATGCGTCAGCATCGATTCGCTGATCTCCACTGTGCAAGAAAACGGTGCCCAATCAAAACCTTATAGGTCCGCTTACAGATGCCTGTACTCAAATGGGGAAGCACAACATCGCCATTTCCAAACTAGTTTGCCTGCCCCAAGAAAGAGTTGAGAGACAACGAGCAGTTTGGCAAAAGCAAGGCTCTGCTATGCCAGAAGCCGGCGTAAGGGCCGGCTGGAAGCCTGTAGGGGAGTTTAGGGAGTATGCCCGCACCAGCTAAAGATGCGCCCGAAGAAACACAGCAGCATGTAAACAGCTGCTGAATCCAAAGGGAAGTGTGATCTAAGCAAAGGATGATTTCATTCACAAAGGTGGCAAGTTGGTGCACTGAAAGGTTTTTAAATCACTGTTCGACTGTCCGGAGGTGTTTGGAAGCAGCAGACCTCTCCTGGAACATCGCGCAGGTTCCAAAATGACCTGGTGTACGATGTTTTCTTAAAAACCTTAGCGGCGTCATTGCTCAGAATGCCGCTATGCAAACACCGATGTGTCAGAGCATCCCCACTCATGATGACGAGCTTTCAAAGTCAAATAGCGAGATGCATTTTGAGGAGAACTTTTTGCAGTCACTTCGTGCCAAGAACGACCCAAAGAGGTTTGCAGCAATGCAAAAGAAACAACACAAGTATCGCATGTACCGTTCGCTCTTCGTCCCAGGTCAATAGGATTGGACTTTAATCATACCCAGTCACAGGAGAACCCGCGTGCAGTCCGTTCTTTGCCCTCAGGGTTTCTCTGTGCGATGCTTGCTGCTGGCCACGGTGTACCGAAAGATGGCTGAAACGCGTCTTGTTCAGCAGAAAAAAATGAGGACAGCTGAGGTCGCGGCGAAGTTTGGATGCTTGAAGTGGGGACTGGGGGACTTGAGAGCTTCAGGGCTGAGTGGGTGCCATCATTCCGTTGTTATTGATGTTCATCATCCATGGTTTGAAAGATGTTTGGCGCAGGGCAGATGGAGAGGCAGCATGCCACTTTCTCCTGTTCTTTACGGCTCTTTATGGCTCAAAGGATTGGAACTGTTGCCCGGTCTTCTGACGTTCAAGTGTTTGCCAATCACTGAGTGGGGTGGGTTAGCCGTGGCGCAGATGCTTGATTTTGAACAAGAGAGGTTGGAGCATTTGTTGGTGCAAATTTCTGCTTGTGTTTTTGATGCGTTTCTGGTCGAAGTTCCAAGTTCCACTGCTCATGAAATCGAAATCACTTTATTTGCGGGTCTTGTACCCGTAGTGGCAAATCGTTTGTTGTTGCTCTACTTTCACTTTCAGCCCCTGTTCCAGGTTTGCATTGACATTAGCTAAAAGCGCTAGGTTTTTGCACTCTTCAATTTTTCTGGTCGGTTTGCATTGAATGGCCTTTAGATGATTGCTTCATTGATTTGAGTCAGGTGGTTCCCAGAACCAGAACCGCAAAACAAAACACAAACAAGATGCAAAATGCTAATCCGAATGCCCAAACCCTAGTACGACAGTGGTGTGATACTCTTCTGGGAACACTCCTGCAAGACGTGCTTGTGGGACACTCTTGGTATAACACTCTGGTGGGACACTCTTGGTATGACATTCTAGTGGGACACTCTTGGAGTGACATTCTTGGCAAGACACACTTTCTGCGACACTCTTGGTGAGACACTGCTTCTGTGACGCTCTTGGCAAGACACCCCTGGCAAGGCACTCTTGGCAAGACCCTCTTGGCAAGACACTCTTGGCAAGACACTCTTGGCAAGACAATCTTGGTACACTCTTAAGAGGACACTTTTAGAGCGACACTCTTGGTCAGACACTCTTGGAGTGATACTGTCGGTAAGACATTCTTGGATTGACAGCCTTGGCAAGACTCTTTCTGCAACGCTCTTAGGAAGACACTCTTGGTGAGACAGTCGTTCTGTGACACTTCCAGTGAAACATTCTTGGTCCCTTGGCACGACACTCTTTTGTAGCCTTTTATAGCCTTTTATAGTTTACATGCTGATAGAGACCCGCGTCGTTTTGTAGATTAAGTTTTGCAGAGTTAGTTTTGCCTGCACAGTCTGTTTATTATTGCTAAATCCGCAATTGCATTAATTTCTGCAGGCGCGGGCAGGCGCAGACATGAAAGGGTTCGTTTGGCCACCAGTGAGGTATGGTTTTGAGGACAAATATGGGGCCCGGCTGCCACAACGGTGGTAATTCGGAATGATTGGCAACACTCAGCATTTCTTAACCATTTTTTGACAGCAAAGCGCGGAGATCAGAACGTGTGTGACCTGCGAGAAGCACGCTGCTAGTTGAGTTATCTAGAAGCCAAGCCATCGCCCATTCGTTTTTTCTGCTAGTTGAGTTCTTTGCAACCGAGACACCGAGACAACAACAAAACAAACCGAGGTCACACTCACACCATTAACATCACCCAGCCCCATACTCACGTTGGGACACTCGCAAGCATGTTCACATCACCCCCCCACCCCATCCCCATCCCCACACCCATGTTTGCGCATTCACACAAGCGTTAACATCACCCCATTTTGCCTCAACCACATTGCCACATCCTCACAAGATCTCACAAGAACGTACCCCACGAACGTTAACATCAGCCCGGCCCACCCCAGCCCGTCTCCATATTGCGGGTTTCAAACAATGTGTGCAGTTTTAGCGAGGCGTTCTTGCCAAGATACTCTTTCTGTGACACCCTTGGGGTGACGCTCTTGGCCATGGCCTTTTGGCTTTCTCAAGGGGCAGCGTTCACGAGCGGTGCGTGGGGCGATGTGTGTCCTGTGTAGGTTCGGGAGTGTTGTGGTGATGATGATGTGTGCGCATAGGCGCAGGACTGTTGCACGCTGGTTTCTAATTAGCGGACCGACCGCATCGTTTGATGCCGCTGTGTTTGTTGGCTTTGTTTTTGGGTTCGCAGGCTGTTGTTGTTTCGTTTGTCGTGATGTCAACCATCCAGCGCTTCGTACATTTTGAATCATTTTGATATTTGAAAAAGATCCAGTGTTGGATCAATAATCATTTCGAAACTTGACATATAAGTTTTGATGATTGTTGAACCCCACTGGGCATCCAAACAGTTTCCTCAGCTGATCAGTTGAACCCACTTTGCAGTTCTCGCAACCCTTGGGTGGTTGCCATGTCCAGTGCCTGACCTAGGTGTGGCACGGCAACCATTTGCTAGATCTGCTGCGCCAAGGGCTGAGGGCATTGGATTCCGCATAAAGCAGAAGATAGATAAGATAGATACTAAATGATATGAATATATTTCTAACGAACACTTCTGATGACAAAATTGTTTTGGTTTGATGGACTTCAGCCAGGTTCAGCCTGTGGTCTTCCCAAAGTTTTCTTGGAACTGCAGAGCAACGCAGCAACACTCACTCCTGTTTCGTTGAAAGCATTGGCAGGGCATGTGAAGATCAGTCGTCGGTTTCGCCCTGAGTCGCTTGGACAGCTGCGCAAGTCTGGCAGATTCATCATGATTCCACATTTGCGCATGCCACATTCGCCACCAAGCAATGTCAAGCAACTTGACCCCAGGGTGATGATGGAATGCTGCTTCTATCCCTGAAGACACAGGATGACCATGAACTCAGCCAGAGTCCGAAGGGTTTCTCTGCAATTTTTTGATCAGGACGTGAAGAATTGGTGCCGCACTGAGTGCATAGTTCACTCGAAGTCTCCAACCTTGTACATTTTGTACGTTCTTTTTTCTGACTTTGATTCATCCGGCTGATAGCCAAGCGAATGAGGCCAGCATACCTCTTGATCTTGCAGAAGAAATTCGACTCCGATACAGCAAATCAGGAGCTGTGAGCAACTCTATGTCACAAAATGAGTCGAAACCTTCTGTACCAGCCGATGTTGGCTAATTTACCCTGTACAGTCGTAAGATGCAAATAGATAAAATTACATCCTTTCTCACATTATTCCTTTGTCAAAATTCATGATTCTGTAGTCTCTGGTTTCTTAGTGCGCGCTCATCTTGAATCTATAGTATGTTGATGTTTCATAGAACCCTGTGGAACATGTATGAACATGTCTTCAAATGTACCTATATTATGAGTTGTCAAGCATTGTACTCATATTTGTAGACCTGTTGTAGACACATAGACGTCTCCCATGTGACTGCCTGTCCCCCTAGGAGCATCCGAGCGACGGCGGCAGAGTTGCTGAAGCAACAGCTTGAGGCAAAGAGTTGAGGAAAGCGAACACAAAAAGAAACACAAAACTGCATTCTTCATGCTTAGTCAATCTACTTTTGCATTAATCATCATCAATCTAACTCAAAAAAAATCATTTCGCCATCCGAAAAAGTGAGAAGACAAGCATTGATTATGTAATCATTAGTCTATGCAAGTCAACGTAGCCATATGATGAAACACATATTGACTATCTGAATCATCTTACTCCTCTGATTTAACTTAAACGCGTGTTCCTCGATGAATTTGAGTTTTAATCTCTGACTCTTTCATGGCCTGAGCCCTCCCGATCCAATCGCTTTATGACCTCCATTTGGAAGATGCGGTGACTTGCATCCACCGCCAAAAGCCAGGAAGAAAGAGTTAAGCGTAATATTAATACAGATAGTTCATTCACGAGTATGATAGAATGGGCTAACGCCCAGGTGCCGCCGACCCGGTTTTATGAGAGTCTGGGCTTGCTATGGCAGAGATGGGGTTCTGAGGCTTTCGTCGCCGTCTTCGTCTTCATCGTCTTCCTCTTCCTCGTCATCGTCGTCATCATCGCCGCCGTCGTCGTCGTCGTCGTCGTCGTCGTCGTCGTTGTCGTCGTCGTGGTTGTTGTTGTTGTTGTTGTTGTTGTTGGTGGTGGTGGTGGTGGTGGCGGTGGTGGTGGGGGTGGTTCTTTGACCCTCTCATTAACCATTATTGGTTCTGTGACCATCCCTGATCCATGCCACCGCCCTGTCAGGCCTTTGTGATTTCGACCTGCGGCCTGAGGTCGGCCATGGTGTCGCAGAGCTTGGGTATTGGAGGTTGGACTTTCTGGTGCTGTTCTGCATGTTTAAGACTTGGACGACAAGCCGATTGTGGTGAATTGTAGGCCATGGTTTGCCAGAACCCATAGGGATAAGGATCAATGCTCAGTAGAAGCAATTGTGAATGGTGGTTTATGATCGATGAGAACCCATAGGCGGTCAATGATCATAAATGGATATCAATTGTACAACAGTCTATGGTTAGCCAATGATATCCGACAGGGATTATATCATGGTTAGCCAATGATGTAGTTTGTGTTTCATTGCCATTCTTGGTCAGCAAAATAATTTTGAATAATCAGCAGTATTAGGGAAATATACCAAGTAAACTGTGAGCGGATCAACCACAACAAAACATCATGGCATGGTCGATTTGTGTGAAATTCTTGTGCCACTCTACATTGTCGTGGTCAGCCTCCACATCCCTGGAAGGCAGAGCAGACACATGTAAAGGACACGAGCCTTGAGTCTGCTCTCCATTGAAGTTTGGCCTTTGTCATTAAGATCCATTGAAGTTTGTTTGTCTTTTTTGTCTTCCTTATCCAAGTTTTTGTTCTTGGAGCACTTGGTTTAAAGTTTTAACCGATGGTATTTTGCAGGAACGATGCTGAGAATTGATTTTGGTACTGGACATTACTGGACATTTGTTGCATTTGTTGGATGCTTGTTTTGATAGCTCACGCTGGACACGATCTCGAGCTATTCCAGCCTTCGATCTTTCAAACATCGGCTGTGGTGTTGCCCATACCTTTGGTGGAGTGTTAAACGTTCGTTTTGCGTAATATATCAATCAAATATAGACACATATAGTATATATTCTAACCTATGTTTAGGTTTAATTCTCATTGATTCATACCATATCAATATGTGCAGGGCAAATCACTGTTTGTGCATGGTCTCCTGATTCGTGATCGCGTCTCTGGTGGGGAAACCCGGATTTTTTTGCAGATCCCGATCTGTTTTGGGTTGCAAATTGAGCATGTTTGGTGAAGGCAATAGCTAGTTTTGACTCTTTGCGAAAACCCACCGTTTTGATGATTGAAATCAAGTGTTCTTGACTTGAAATTTCACGACTAAACCCAGATGAAGCCACGGTTTTTGCATGCCATTTGGTGGTTTCCTAAAAATGTGTGTATCCGCAAAGCATTCAACCATAATGGTTTTTACAATTAACGCCGACTATTTTTTGGGTCCCCTATGGCTTGAGACACGCCTATTTTTGATGTCTTTGAACCTTGGTGCCAAGCCCTGTACCTTTAGATGGAAAATGTTGGGAACATAGTAACTTCACATGGTTTTCAGGGATATCATATCAATGCCTTAACGTGGTTTAAGAAGGTTTAGAATGGCTCAATATCGTTTAAAATTGTTTAGAACGGCCTGATCTGGTTTAGTGTGGTTTAGAATGCTTTGATATAGTTTAGTATGGTTTAACACGACAATGATGGGGTGAAAATATTGTAGTTGGGATGGTTGATGATGGGAGTGGAGAATGCAAAATCCTGCCCAGTATGATTTTATATTGTTTTATATTGTGGTTATTCCATGATGACATATGGTTTGATACAGATGATCGTCGGATACAAAGGCCTGGAGTGACCCTCTGGTGTCCTTAAACGTGGCTAGCTGGAACCCACTATAGATGGAGGTTTATAGTTGAGAAAATGTATAGCTAGCGTAATCTCATAGTATCTAATAATCTAATAGGTTTTCATAGGAGTATAGCTGGGGAAATTGTATTTACTCCCCCTATGCTTGACGATCGGTTATCCAAATCAAATTATCCTGGCAAGAGACCCCAAACAGTGAGATGGGGGAAGTGGGAAACGGACACAGCAAGAACATTTATTTAAGAGCACAGGTATGAGAGCACACATCTAAGAACACACATATGAGCACGCGAATGTGAAAGCACACATGTGAGAACACACATATCAGCGCACATGTGAGAGCACACATATGAGAGCACACGTGTGAGAGCACACATATGAGAGCACACGCGCACGTGAGAGCACACATATGAGCGCACATATGAGAGCACACATATGAGAGCACACATATGAGAGCACACATATGAGAGCGCACATATGAGAGCACACATTTGAGAGCACACATATGAGAGCACAAATGTGGGAGCACATATGAGCACACATATGAGAGCACACATGTGAGAGCGCACATATGAGCACACATGTGAGAACACACATATGAGAGCACACATTCGAAAGCACATATGAGAGCACACATGTGAGAGCACACATATGAGGGCACACATATGAGCACACATGCATGAGCACACATATGAGAGCACACATATGAGAGCACAGTTATGAGCACAAATGCGAGAGCGCGCACATGATCACACATATGAGAGCACGCATTCCAAAGCACACATGCATGAGCACACATGTGAGAGCACACATATGACAACACATGTGAGAGCGCACATGTGAGAGCACACATATGAGAGAACAGATATGAGCACACACATGAGATCACATCTGAGAGCACACATATGAGAACACAGATTTGAGCACACATGTGAGAGCACAGATATGTTCACACATATGAGAGCACACATGTGTGAGCACACATACGAGAGCACACATATGAGAGCACACATTCGAAAGCACATATGAGAGCACACATATGAGAGCACACATATGAGAGCACAAATGTGGGAGCACATATCAGCACACATATGAGAGCACACATGTGAGAGCGCACATATGAGCACACAAATGTGAAAGCACACATTTGAGAGCGCACAAATGAGAACACAGATTTGAGCACACATATGAGAGCACAGATTTGATCACACATTTGAGAGCACACATGTGTGAGCACACGTGTGAGAGCACACATATGAGAGCACACATATGAAAGCACACATATGAGAGCACACATTTGAGCACACATGTATGAGCACACATTTGAGCACACATGTATGAGCGCACATATGAGAGCGCAAATGTGAGAGCACACACATGATCACACATATGAGAGCACACATTTGAGAGCACATATGAGCACACATATGAGAGCACACATATAAGCACACATGTGCGAGCACACATATGAGCACACACGTGAGGGCACACATGTGAGAGCACACATTTGAGCATGCACATGTGAGAGCACACATATGAGCACGCATCTGAAAGCACACATATGAGAGCACAAATGAGAGCACATATATGAGAGCGCACAATTGAGAGCACATTGGTGCACTCAGAAGAGAGAACGCTTGACAAGATCTCGTCAAAAGCAAAAATAAGCACCACGCGCAGGCAAGAGCGATCCGACACGCAGGAAGTCCGCAGAGGGTTGCGCGAGCGCAATCAAAATTCGCACCGCGCGCAGGCAAGAGCGATCCGACTCGCGCGAAGTCCGCAGAGGGTTGCGCGAGCGAAATTAAAATTTGCCCCGTGCGCAGGCGAGAGCGATCCGACGCGCGCGAAATCCGCAGAGGGTTGCGCGAGCGAAATCAAAATTCGCACCGCGCGCAGGCGAGAGCGATCCGACACGCGCAAAATTCGCAGAGGGTTGCGCGAGCGAAATCAAAATTTGGGCCGCGCGCAAGCGAAACTCAAAAAAACAGATGTATGAAAGGGGCTTGAAGTCTCTGTACCACTGCGATTTGCGATTTCAAACGTTTATGTTGCAAAGTGCTGCGCCGGCCACGAAAAAGTGATCCCGAGGCATACGAAGTCCTGCACCTGTCACGAAATATGATCTCGACGTAGCAGATGCAAAAATGACGACAGTCTCACGAAACGAGCGTTTTGAGGTCACCAAAAGAGACCTCGAGATCACAAAATGCTGCGCTTGTCACGAAAAAGTCGATGTTTTCGGACACGCTCATTTCGTGTGCGCCTGCCAACGTCTTTGCAACGTCGCAAAATCGATGACAGTTACAGGTTTTGTGAAACATTGCGAATTCCTTGCGCCTGCCACAGATTCCTAATGCCCAAGAGGGACAAAAGTGAGCTTTCCCTTGCGCCTGCCACGTAAAATGCACACTGATCAAAAAACGAGCACGGCGCGCAGACGAGAACGCAGCTCCGCAAGAGAGGTCTGCCGGCATCAGTTTCGTGCGAGGCTTCTGTCGAAAACGGAAGATGAGGGAACGTTTTTTGACGCGCGCGCCGGCGCACACCTCGTTCTACACCAGGACATTTTCTATTACCGTAAGAACCCCTATAGTGCACACACTGTTTGGGGAACAATGCTGGCAATGGGAAATCCTCTGAGGCTGTAATCGGAAAAAAATCAGCAAACTTGCATTTGGGGTCGGGAAGGGATTTTTCCATCATTCTCTTGGCATTTGCAACGGTAAATGGACAACCATTTTCTGTTCGCGTTTGCCCCCGGTCCCTCACGTTCCAGCAAGCCAGCTGTAGTCCCCAGCTGCCTCCAGGCCTTAGCGAAAGCCTTGAAAGTAAACATCTCCGGTGCGAAGATCAGCTGGCGCTACAACAGCATTGGCAACGACGGCGCCGCGGCGTGCGGTGTTGTGGGATGTGCCACAGGGCCAGGCTTTCGGGATTGGTGGATACTTTGGTTTGTTCCTTACATTCGAGGGCGCAAAGTAGGAAGACCCTGACACCATCGTAGAATGTTCAAAATCTGTGGTGCGATCCTGGCTGTTGCCTGCTTGCAGATCGAAACGGGTATCTTCACAAGCTCTTGAAACAATCTTCAAGCAACAGTGGTTCCTATTACCCATGACCATCCACCCCACATTTGTTTTTCTTTGTGAATTAGTTTCTAGGATTGTCCATGTTGGGCTTGGCGACTCCGGAATATGAACTTTGTAAACCTTGTGGATCCTTCTGGGTCAACCTCCATTGCCCTTTCTGCCAGCTTTGATGCAAGGTACGAGTGCCATAGACTCCTTACTGTCAAATCCCTAGCCTGAGCAGGCATACTTTTATAAGCGGACAGCGAGGCTCGAGCTGGCTGGCAAACGCAGGAGGGGCTGCTGCGTAAAGCAGGGGCACTGGCGCCTGGTGGCGCGTGAAGCCTCCTTCTTCTTTCTAAGCCAAAAGCTGGTAGCGGAGCGGAAGATGCGGATTTCAGCGTCTGAGCTCAAGTGGAAACTTCATTCGTCCCACTTCCCAAGTTTTCTAGGATGCAAATTCCTTTCGACCAACAACCAACAACAACGGAAGTACCTAGGGCTGAGATCTAGGAGCGTTTGAAGAGTCCTTGGTTCGGCCTTATTGTAGAGGTTCGAGTCAAAGAGCTCGTCGGCGACGATGCTCGCTCATCATCCTCCACCAAGCGCCAAGTGTGGCCCATGCCATAGAACAAGTCGAGCTGTTTGTATTTTTTCGCCTTAGTGTGAGCCCATTTGACAGCTGCGCTTCTCCATGAAGCCAACAGATGGAGACACCATTCCGTAGCTGGGCCTCCTTGAGCCAGGTCGGTCCTTGTCACAGCGCCGCAGATATTGAGGGTCTCAGTCTCCATTTTGTGGAAGACGTTACGGGAATCTGTAACCAGGCAGCCTGGGATCACATTCACTGTGGCGTTGATGTCCCTGACATCAACTGGATGACCAAGGAGCTCAGCCAATTGGAAACGACCATAGAAGAGGCAGTCTTCTCCATTGACGGCTGCTAGGGCTTCAGCAGCTCCAGGGGAGCGGCGTGATCTCTCAATTTTTTGAGAGTGCCAGCCAATGAGCGAGACGGCAACACAGGCACCATGTGACATGTGCTTAGAGGCAACGGTCAAAAGGATTCCTTGGGTGCTTGAACCATCAGGTCGGTTTTGAGAGCCAGCATCAACCCAAACATACATGGAGAGTTCATCAACCGGAATGGCATGGATCAACATTCTGTGGTCCTTCATGCTTTTCGCACGGTCCATAAGTTGATTAGCTCTATAGATAGTATCAATGGTACCCTTATTGACTTCACTCAAGAGGAGTCGTACTTCGGCCGAGAAGTGTGGTGCAACCTGCTGGGCATGCCATGACACTCTAGCAAGGAGTGCTCGGAGTTGGACTTTTCCCATTCATCTATGGGAGCCTTACGATCCTTCTTCCTATGAGCTCGCGAGTTTATATACTTCAGATCACCAACATATTTTTCTTGAGAGGGGGGAAAAGAAAAATCATCATGCTGTTCAATCAAGACCCCACACTGGACAAATCGCTTGGATTCCCAATCACCCCACTTATATTCATTCTGGATGGCAGTGATTACCTGGTTCCATTCCGCGCGTTTTTCATCGCCGGATAATAAAAAGTCATCCACGTGAGCTGAAATGATCCCTTGTAGGGATCCCTGGACCATCAAGGTCCAGCAGCAAGGATCGGACCAACATCGGCGCAATCCCATGGCGCTAAAAAACTGACACACTGATCGGTACCACTCCAAAGGAGCATCAACCACACCGTAGCAAGCCTTTGCGCGCTCGACTTATCGATTCTGGTGGCAGTCCCATGGCTTGACAAATCTCTGCTGTCGGGTCGGGGTACAGTACAGATAATTTGGATACGGTCGAGACTGCAAAAAGGCGCCAGTCACATCGCCTTTCTGAAGGCGAAAGCGCAGAGAGGCCGAAAGTTGCAATTGCAGCTGTCTGGTCTGTTTTGTGGTTGTTGGGGACTTGGTGGACCTTAGCTCATAGCATGGGTCCTGATATCCCAAAAGCATTGCGCGGGTTTTTGCCTTTCGGGTACCGTCGTCGCGATATATTTCCAGGTGAGAATCCATCTCATCTTGCTAGCTTGGTTCCGGGAAGGTTTCAACTCATCAGGCAATGCCTCGAAGGCTTTGGAGGCGATGAAATTGTTGATTTCCACTGCTTTAGCCTTTAGCATCCCGGAACTGGTTCTTTTCCTCCGCGGAGAGGTGCTTCTCTGAAATCTCAATGGCGCTCCTCTTTTTCAAAGTGTTGGTGAAGAAGGCAGGAAAATCTGAGAGAGCTTTCTCTGCATGCTGTCGAGCCTCTGGAATGGGGGCCTGTATCTCCATTGCAGATTCCGTGGTAGACCAGAAACCGCACTCAGGGTGCTGAAGGCATGTTGGGCTTTGGATTCCCGCCAAGGGGGAGCTGCCAGTAACTGAGGATCGGGTGCGCTCACCGGAGGTGGTGGACTTCTGAATCTAGGAGGTCTCGAGGGCATTGACGGCTGTGATGGAGGTGACTCCTCTGCGTCGAGATCCATGGAGGGCGCATCTCCTGGCGCAAGGGGTGGTGCGCTACGCTTTCCTCGGCGCCGATCAGTCGGTTGCCAAAGATGTTGAGGGTCTCGGGCTGTCAACCATTCCTGCTTGGAGGGAACCCCAGCATTGATGTCCAAATATTCATTCGCACCAAGCTGTTCGGCTACTTTGTGGAAGTCCCAGTCATTTTGACGAGGGGACTCCAGGTCAGCCAGAATCATTTCTTTCTCTGAGGCGTGTCGCAGCTGTTCCAGGCTGCGCTTCCAAAGTCTCCGGCCACAGACACGCCGCGCTGAACTGCTTTCTTTCGGACTTCCATCACTTAATATTCAATTCTCAATGGCGAGGATCCTGGCAGGACCTACGAAGCTCCCGCCCTTGATGTGGGCTTGGCCGCTTATTTGTTTTGTTGTCTCCAGACATAAACTAAATCACCTGGTTCGAAAATTTCTTTGGACCTGGTGCAAGAATTCTGTGCACGTTGGATTCGCTGTTGATATCGCCAGTCGAGGAAAGCTTGTTCTGCTACCTTGATACGGGGCAGGTTCCGGGCCATCTCCCTTGTTGGGTCTTCTACGAGAAGGTTGGGGCTATCTCTCATGGCTCGAGGAAAGATGCGTTGAGTCGCATCTGGAGCACGGCCTAAGGCGTGCTGGATGGGACTATACCCAAGGGCATGTTCCCTGGCGCAATTGACAGTGCGAGCGGCTTCACAAACAGCTTGATTTCTCGATCCTCCCTGGAGAGGCGTGTCATGAGTTCCTTAGTTCCTTTTATCGCAGCCTCACACACCCCAAGTTTCCAGTGAGCTTCCCCAAGAATGATATCATAAAAAATCTGGTTCCGGTCACAATATTTTTCAACAGCTTGATTGCGAAAGGTACCATCAGGATCAATTCTAAGGGAATCAGGAAACCCAAAATATTGACGCCAGCGTTCTTGAAAAGTCTCTAAAAATTGGGGGGCCCCAACATGGTATTTCTTACCAGCCCGAAACCGGGAACCCTCATCAATGACCAAAAGAAACTGGTGGGTCTTACCGGTCTGTGGGTGTTCCCAAGTTCCCATGCTGCAAGCCACAGCCAGGGGAAGAGGTTCCAAAGGTGGCCCGAGGACGTGGCTTGGGGCGTTGGCGTTCCGCGCACACAGGGCACGTGAATTGCTCAGCCAGTGTTCCATGACCGGTGGCAGACTGCAACAAGTCCAGCATACCATCAACCGCGGGATTATCGCCGTCTCCTACGGGGGAAGGTTCCTGAGTTGAGCTGGATGACGCAAAAGCGGGCGCCGTGGAGCTGGGGCTGGCGTTGGTTTCGGCGCGAGTCCATGATCGTCATACCCCCCATCATGACTACCATATGCGTGACATGTCCAACCTTCCCCATACTTATGACTTATGACCCTGATGATCACTTTGGGGTGGTCTTCCTGGACATATAGCTACTATGAGCCTCATCAGGGTGGCCGTTGCCATCGTTGGGGGGTTTCCTCATGTGCGTGTCCATGATGACATGTTGGGAATTGCTGGCGCGCTTTCCGCAGGTCAAAGCAGCATCGTGTTTCAACCCTTCCCGGCCAGCGCGAGCTTACACCGAACATCTCTGGTAAAGGAGACTTGCCCCAGAACTCTCGCTTCAAGTCCTCCCGGCTGCAACCCTCCTAGATGGCATCCCAAACCTTTTTGGCGTAATAGGCCGTCTTATTGGTCAGGGATCCTTCACACTTGGCGTGAAACCGTTGGGGGGGGCGCTGACAAGGGAGATCTATGCGTTGGGACAGCAACTTGTGGGTGGTCATCAATTTCCAACCTTTGGGTGTGGGATCGCCTTTCGGGGTGTCCAACCCAACCCTGCAATCCCTAACCACAGCGAAATACGGCTGGAAGAGTTTAGCAAGGTTCTGCGTGGGAGGTTATCGCCAGGCCTGGCAATTTTCAGACCATTCCCAAGTAACATGGGTTTCAGCCTTCTGTTGTTCGGTTCTCTGATTGATATTCTGCGTGACTGAGTAAGGACCACACATGGGGGAAAGCCAAACATGTTCGGGGTCAAGAGCATGGATCTCACGGTCACCTTATGTATTCCTTCATTGGTGGAAAGATCACACCCATTGAGCAGAGAACATCGCTTGGCGGACAACCCGCTTTTCTATGCGCGGTTGATGGTGTCGGTCAGGATGCTCTCTGGTGAGCATGTCCAGTAGCTTCAGCCAGAGGACACCAAGGATCCAAAAGCTTGAGGCTTGAAATCCTAGTGACAGGTAGGCTCTATTGCCATGTTGGGAATTAAAAAACAAAAAAAAGCAAAAAACATGCAACCCAAAAAAGCAATTGTAAATAAAAAACAACAGCAATTTGCAGAAATTACAATGTGCATTTTTTTTGCCTGGGTCTGGAATAAGAATGATTTCAAGCTCAAAGTATGCGAAAAATATCTTGTTCCCAACGTGCGCGTTTGATTTTATTGTGTGTTTGTACATCCAGAATTGATTGCTGGCTGCTGGTAGTTGCTATTTTGTATGAAGTGCCATGGCCCAAATTAAATAAGGCGGCGTTGTGTGAAAACAGGTTCATATCAGAATGACAAGGCGGATAGAAAAATTGAGGTTGGGATGCGGTGGTGCCAATCTGGTCAGATGCCTTGCAATGATTTTCATTGGTTCGACGCCAAACAAAAACCAAACATATGCTGTTTTCCAGCATGGAAGAAAGAACAATGTTGCAATGAATTTCTGGGGGCTGGCGGTTAGGACATGTTGAGATCAAACACCATGAAGCAATTTACCATGATGCGATATTCAATTTAACACCTGTCCTGTTCTTTCTTGACTCTTGGCCAACATTCAGATGGATTTAGAAAAATCGTGTTTGCGACGGGCAGCAGCTGGTGGGCTAAGGAACATGTTTGTTTCGAATTGTCAATATTTTGAAGACTTTTCTTCTTCAAAGGCGTTCAACCCATGACACCTCGAACAGCCCAATGCCAGCGACAAACCATTATTGCTGCTAATTCGCTTTTGTTATTTTCTTGGTTGTTCTGTACACTGTACCTCTTAGGTTAATGATTAAAGTGGTTAGTGTTTAAGCTTCGCTGTTTAGTTTTCTTCCTGTTAGCGCCCATCCCTTTGGCCACGCGTGGCCAGCAGTTTTATAACTATGTTTTTTTTGTTTTCTGCTTTTCGCTCTTTGAAGGAACTGGACCAGAGGCTGTAGACTATAGAACTACCAAGCGATTTGAAACCCTCAGCCCAAAACCCAAAACTATTCAGTCAAAAACGGTCAGCGTTCCCCTCTTCTTTCAAAAACATGGTTGGTTCATATTGTTTTTTTTGCAACTTTGGAGGCCTGTTGTTTTTTTATTTGCGATTTTGGATTCATGTTGCTTTTTTTTTGCAACTTTGGAGGCCTGTTGTTTTTTATTTGCGATTTTGGACTCATGTTGTTTTTTTTTGCAACTTTGGAGGCCTGTTGTTTTTTATTTGCGATTTTGGACTCACGTTGCTTTTTTTTGCAACTTTGGAGGCCTGTTGCTTTTTATTTGCGATTTTGGATTCACGTTGCTTTTTTTTGCAACTTGAGCTGTGAATTGCTATTTTTTGCAAACGTATGTCAGCGGTTTTACTTGTTGCTTTTTTTTTGCAACGCGGATTTTTCCCGTTGTATTTTTGTATTTTTGCTATTTCCGCTCTTTTTCAAATTACTTTTTTTTTTTGCTTTTTTTCTGCTTTTTTGTTGCTTTTTTTTTACGTTTTGAGCTCCAGGTTGCAAAAAAAAAGCAACTAGAATTTTGTGCCTTTTTCATTTGCTTTTTTTGTGCAAATGCTATTCTGCAAACGTAGGGATCATTTTTTTGCGTTGATTCTTGGGGAAAAGCTACGCAAACGGGCTGGTTCAAGGCCAAGGAGACCGATGCCACTTCGATTGATCAAACGCATTGGAAGCAAAGCAAACATTTGCCGGAAAGTAGACTTGAGATTCCCGCCCCCGGAAGAAAAATTGCTGGAGCAATCTGAGATGAGGTCATGGCGAAAGCACACCTTGCTGCCGACCAAAAAAAAACATTTTGAATAGATAGAGGCTGCTGGGGGGAGATATCAGATAATAGGCGTTGAGGTATTTGGCGCCGTCGCTAGCAAGAAGGGGAAGCGGGGAAGAAGAGCAGCTTGACAGACTTGGAGGAGGGGTGATAACTTTGGAGATTGAGACAGGACAAGAGACAAATGAATGGCAATGAGCTGGCAAATTTTAGCAGCATTCCAGAAGGAATATAACACAAGTGCACACAAAATGCAAAGGTTGAGTCGGCGCCTGCAAGTATCATGGGCGTACAACAACAATCGCGAGACATAAGAACAGCATCATCGGCGCATTCATCGCCAGTGCAAGGATGATTATGTAAGAATTCGCTAAGTAAAACAGAAGAAGGTATAGAAAAGACAGCGAAGACCCGAAGCAAGAGCAAAAAAGCCGATTATGAAGAGATAAGGGCTCAAAGGCTTGCCGTGTGAATGTTTTTAACATTGCTATGATTGTGGCAATAAGCTAGGAAATTTTACCGCTGACATATAGGTTGCCAACAGGTTCAATTCACCAGGGGCATGGCGCAACACTTTCTTCTTCGGGCATGCGCCGCGCAGGGAACGCTGCAGGCATGGAAATTGTTTTGGCTAATGCTCGAACTTTGTTGTTACCGTGTTGCGCTCCTTTGCCCTGGCGGAGCCTATGATGGGCCAAAGGTGCCAGCGCAAATGCATTTTGAAATCTAGATAATGCAGGGCGCCCCTTTGCTGGTTTGGTTTTTTGCGAAAAGACGGTTGGGTAGGCAGGCCTTGTATTCTTAATGTCTTAGTGTATGTCTGCAGCTGAAGGACCGCGAAATATAACAAATTGTTTGCTGTTAGTTTTTTGGCTGCAGTTGTTTCCATTATTTTGACGGAGATTTTTTAATTATGGACAATTGGCATTTGGAAGCGCGCGGTAATTTGAACTGGGTTGTGCGCAAAGTTCTATTTCATTGCGCCCTTTTCTACCCTTTCTTCAAACATTTGCATTTTCCAACGCAAAGATTCCTTTCAAAGGTTGCTTTTCTTCTTTCAAACATCAGAATTCCCTAAAATTGCTGCAATTTGCCATTGCTTTTTTTTTGGCTTTTTTTTGCTTTTTTATTAATGGATGATGAATAGAGTGTACCAGGGTTAGCGCGATTTCAATTTGAGGCGCCAAGGAAGTAGCCAGCTTTTTCCAAACGCCTTCCAAGCGCAAGGGTTCACTTGGCGTTATAGAGTTGGATAGCGCCCTCTGTTCACAAGATCTTACATGAAATCCTACTGCTATACTGACACAGTCCACCAAGATTGTTCCCAACCCATTCCAAAACACCTCAAACTCATTTAATGCAATCTGACAGCCGTCGCATGCCAAGCAACCTGATGAAACAACATCCTCATAACGCTCTTTTATCATGATGGTGCACAACGTTTGTTGACACTCGTTTTCCATTCTCTCTCTCTCTCTCTTTCTCTCTCTCTCTCTCTCTCTCTCTCGCGCAGAGATCTGCAACCGCCAGACGCTCCCAGTAAACACCAGTCCAGTCCCAAGTTGCTCACACTTCGACATAAAGGAAGGAAATTGCCAAGGATCCTTGCAGATCAAGACAAGTTTGCCAATCGAGTTGTCAAAACACTAGAAATTTCGTGACCAAATGGCAAAGTGGCATGCCGGTCACTGTGAAACGCTCTCAGGAGATCATGCGACCGCTTCCTTTGCTCATCATTAGATAAAAAAGGCAGCAGTTGATCAAGTAAGGCTTCCATATGCTGCGTAGGAGTGACCTGCTGTGGCTCCGAAGGCTCTGCAGCATTAGTCTCTGGCTGGTTGGTTCGCATTTGTCTGATTGCGCATGCTCGTCCGTGACCTTGTCCTTCTCTGCATTCTCTGCAGCAATGCCGATGACCATCGAAGGCAGTGCGAGTGCAACCCGATTGGCAACAGCGACGGTTCATGTCGAACAAATGCACTTTATCGTTGCTAAAGTCAAATGGCTCCGGAAAGAAATGATTTTCTGCCATGTATGTGCAACTGTTCCCTTTGAAGTGGACACGGTTTTGCAACTGCTCCTTGTCTGTCAATTTCACACTGCGCGTGCTCCATTTCACCTGGTATGACATGAGATGTGATACACTACTGGCACCTTGTATGCTCTTGACTCTGTCACACCTCACTCCAGCATGAAGTCACTTAATGTATTTGGCATCTCTTTTGCAAGTGTATTTGGCGTAGCTTTTGCCGTTCTACTTGGCAAAGCTTTTGACACTCTATCTGGCATACCGTTTGACATTGTATCTGGCATCTTCTATCTGGCAAAGCTTTTGGCATTGTGCCTGGCATAGCTTCTGGCATGTTCTATCTGGCAAACCTTCTGACATTCTATCTGCCATAGATGTAGCGTAGCTGGTTTGAGGTCCGGCAGCGACCGCTCAGCGTTGATGCTCCTGGTTGAGGTCCGGCAGCGACCGCTCAGCGTGGATGGTCGTGGTTGAGGTCCGGCAGCGACCGCTAGGCGTGGATGCCCGAGGAGGAGGAGCAGACAACTCTGATAAAATCTAATAACCCTCACCTGACAGGTGGGGAAATAAGTTTTTGAATCCAGGGCCTGGATTCAAGATTCAAGATTCAAGATTCAGAAAAAAGTTCTTGAATCCAGGGCCAGGGTTCAAGATTCAAGATTCAGAAAAAAGTTCTTGAATCCAGGGCCAGGATTCAAGATTCAAGATTCAGAAAAAAAACTTGAATCCAGGGCCTGGATTCAAGATTCAAGATTCAAGATTCAGAAAAAAGTTCTTGAATCCAGGGCCAGGATTCAAGATTCAAGATTCAAGATTCAGAAAAAGTTTCTTGAATCCAGGGCCAGGATTCAAGATTCAAGATTCAGAAAAAAAACTTGAATCCAGGGCCTGGATTCAAGATTCAAGAAAAAAGTTCATGAATCCAGGGCCAGGATTCAAGATTCAAGAAAAAAGTTCATGAATCCAGGGCCAGGATTCAAGATTCAAGAAAAAAGTTCATGAATCCAGGGCCAGGATTCAAGATTCAAGAAAAAAGTTCATGAATCCAGGGCCAGGATTCAAGATTCAAGAAAAAAGTTCATGAATCCAGGGCCAGGATTCAAGATTCAAGAAAAAAGTTCATGAATCCAGGGCCAGGATTCAAGATTCAAGATTCAAGATTCAGAAAAAAGTTTCTTGAATCCAGGGCCAGGATTCAAGATCCAAGATTCAAGATTCAGAACAAAGTTCTTGAACCCAGGGCCAGGATTCAAGATTCAAGATTCAGAAAAAACTTGAATCCAGGGCCTGGATTCAAGATTCAAGATTCAAGATTCAGAACAAAGTTCTTGAATCCAGGGCCAGGATTCAAGATTCAAGATTCAGAAAAAAACTTGAATCCAGGGCCTGGATTCAAGATTCAAGAAAAAAGTTCTTGAATCCAGGGCCAGGATTCAAGATTCAAGATTCAAGATTCAGAACAAAGTTCTTGAATCCAGGGCCAGGATTCAAGAACTGTCTTTTGGAATCTGGAATGTTGAATCTTGATTCCAGGCCCGAGCTTGCAAGAGCTTACGAACTCGCTCTTTGACAGAATTGTTCCAAGTACTTGGATTTAAGATGCATCAATTTCCCAACAGTTATCATACCACAATTTATTGTTATTGGAGGGGGGGGTACCAAATATGTATGTACATGAATTGTATACTACCTGTATGTCAATGTAAAAATACATGTATGTATTATATATATTAGTCACTGCTGGCAGGTAGCTTGGTGAATGGACCTTTGTAGATTAGTGTTGGCCGTGGTTTACTCTCAAGCACCACTTTCTTGGCAGATAGGATGGATGCCCATGGTATTGCAATTGCGGTGTCTGGTGTGCTAGTCGGTTGCTGGATATCATATCGGGAACCCATCAAAGAGCCTGCCCCGTGTGTCTGCAAGTGCGCTTGTTGGTCTTGGTCTTCTACCAGATCAAGCGGAACCTGGTCAGTGAGCCTGGGCCTTTCTTTCCGGAAAAGGGTGGCTTTGGCAAGGGCAAGTACGGGGCTGAAAGAGGTTTCCAGATCTTAGACCAATAGGATGGCTGCTGCAATACAACCTGGGCACTTGTGTTACTTAGAATACCAAGGGTACCCGGGTACCATCCACACACGCTTGGTTTTGGACCTAGTGTCGAACAACGACTGGGTGGTGGCTACTCCAGATGGTGACGTATACGTGGAAGAACTGGCTCCTGGTAATGTTGACCTTATTCTTTTTGGCACATTGCTGATGGAAGTCTACCCCCTCGAATTCCTAGAAACCAGATCTATGCCTTCCAGCCAATGACAGCTCAGCAATATGCTAGACTGCTTGCTCGAGGGCAGGCAGGGGGTGGGCCCGGCTGCCGCTGCCCCTGCTGCAGCAGCAGTCGCCGCCCCGGATGCTGGGGATCCTGATGCAGAGGTTTGGGTGCTCATGGAAATGGTGAAGGGTCACAAGATTGGTGAAGAAGTCCATGTTAGTGCTGCTGCCCCCCAAGAAGGTTGTCATGCCCTAGTACATGTGCGAGATAGCGATGGTAACAATCATATGGTACGTGCGCAGAAAGTCAAGAAGGATGACCTCTCCTCTGTTTGCGAGACTGCCATTCAGAATTGCCGTGATGCCTTGAGCTTGCATGGTGATGATGTGGAAGCCGCTGCGGATGTCCGTACCCTTTCCATAAAATACAACATCAACGGGGAGCGGTACAGGGGATTCAAATCATCGATTGACGATATGAAGGTGGTTGAGTTTGACGACTACCCCCTTGAACCTAGAATTGCCATTGATTATTTGAGAGCTGTCAGTGAAGTGGCCGAGTCCTGCTATGGCCAACATTTGGCCTGGGTTCAGACCAGCCGGGTGCCGGAAGGGGACCGATCGGTGTGGGAGAATGAAACCCTTAGCAGAGCTATTGATTTGGGGATCCGATACGATTGCCTCAGCATAGCGAACTTGGCCTCCTTTGAACTCTTGATCCGTCGAAAACAGCTCATAGCGGAAGCTCATGTTCACAGTCCTGGGGCACCATCATACGAAGGCAGTGATTACTACATGGGCATTCGCCATCGCCCAGGCGGTGGAATCGTTGTGCCTTCCCTGCAAGAATATGTATCCAAACGGATGCACGAAGATAGTCAAATCCAGAAGGAGCGTAGGAAGTTGAGGGAATCCAATGAAGCAAAGGCTGCAGGAAAGAAAGGTCAGAAAGGAGGAGGAAGTTCCAGTTCAAACCCCCCGGGAAAGGAGATGGGGGGGCTGCCAAGAAGTAAACTTTTCTCCTTGTGGGTGCTTGGTGCAGGGCGCCCGCTGTTTGAGGAGTTCACTGCACACTCGATCAAGCTGATTTGCCACGATGTTTCAGGATGCATGGCCTACGAAGTTGGTTGATGTAGGAGAAGATCGACGTGAGTTGTTTCCTTTGCCACATCTTCAACTTGACCCGATATTCCATTCGCATTCAGCTTGTCGCAAAGTTAGAAGACGTTTTCTACGTAAAGTACATGTCTTCACGGAAGTGAACTTGGCCATCTCTTCCTTGAATTCACTTTTTCTAGGACACGATCCAGGAGTTGTACAGGTTGTGGAAGCTGCCAACATAGATTCACTATATCTGGGGCAGCGAGATGTTTTGAAGCACCTTCTCAAACGAGTCAATCAAGCAGGTGCTCCTCCTTTGCATGTTAGCCGTGCCGGGGCCCTTTGTGCGCTCCGCATCGCTAGCAGTCCATACTTAGGTGATTTGACTGCTGGTGTCGGCGAGGTCGTTTCAATGAATTTGGCATTTTTATCCATCCCCTCTATGGGGAGTAGTGGTGTTGAAGTGGAACATGTTCTTCAAGGGCAAGCGGGTGAGTATCTAAGAGACCCAGAGAGGTGGATGCTACAGGATGCCAGTAATTGGTCCTGGCTTTGTGATGAAGCTCAGGCCATTCGAACTTGGGGCTGGAGTTTTGGATTTCACTCAGAAGCCAGTGGGAAGAGTAGGTTGCTTCACTGTTAGCAAGAAACCCAAAGAGGTAGGTGGGGTCATGCAGGAACGTCAGAGATTGATCTTGGATTGCAGAAGAGTTAACCTTGCATTTCGAGCTCCTCCTACCACAGAGCTGGGTTCACTACCAGCTGTGAGCAACCTCTTCATCCCGGAGGGTGAGTCCTTGTATGTTTCAGGTGGTGATATAAAGGATTGCTTCTATGCCTGCAGCTTGCCCCACTCACTTCGTGGTCACTTTTGCCTTAGCTGGGATATTCAGGTACAGGACGCTATCGATCTTATGGGTGCTAGCTACGATGGTCGATTTGATGACTTCACTGGTGATACATGGTTGAGTCCCTGCATGTCTGTGTTTCCCATGGGTTTCAGTTGGTCCTTTTATCTGGTTCAATCCCTACATGTTCAAGGTTGCCTCGATAGTCTTCAACAGTCTGCTGATACGGTGATTTTGGATGCTAGGCCAGCTCCCGAGTTATCCAGGCAGGGAGTGGTCTCAATGCCGTACTGTGACAACACTCATGCTCTTAGTTTGGATTCACAAAGGGCTGAAGAAGGTAGACAGTTGTTGGAGGAGAAGTTGCAATCATGGGGATTTGAACTTCATGAACAGATGAGTGCGACCACCTATTCTCCTACTTTGGGGGGCATCATTGATGGGGAGACTGGGATTGTGAAGCCGACTGCCGAGCGCTATTGGAACCTTAAGTATGCCTTTGAGTATGCCATCACTCGCCCCGTTTCCTCGGACTTTATGAGACGACTCCTTGGTCATGCTATGGTTGTCCTTGTTCTCAACCGCGCAGGGATGGGCATCTTCCGAGCTTGCTACGACTTTGCAGGCCGGGATTTCCAAGCTGCCAACCTGTGGCGTTCAGCGGTTTTGGAGTGTAATCAATTCATTGGTATTCTTCCATTACTGGTTGGGGACATGCGGAGACCGTGGAGCCCTACAGTCACTTGCGCAGATGCATCTATGGAGGGTTTTGGGATATGTGAGAAGGATCTAGAGGAGGAAGAAGTTTCTCATATAGGTCGTTGGCATGAGCGTTGGCGGTACAAGGACCCCTATTGAAGAATGGAAACCACGAGATCGTGCACTAGGCCTTGACCCCCTCAAAGATCTTAACACAGCACGACGAGATCCTGATGCCTTTGAGATTGGTGAGAGCTATGTTAGGAACGAAGATTTCCAAGAAGTACCACATCATATTCTAGAGCCCCGAACATGGAAGGTTGTTCTCAACGGATCATGGAAGCACAACAAGGAACACATTACCATGAAGGAAGCACGTTGTCTATGCTTGGCTATTAGGAGATTGTCTAGGGCATCACGCCATCGGGGAAAACGTCATTTGATCCTGGTAGACAATTTGGCTTTGGCATTCAGCGTGGGAAAGGGCCGTGCCTGTGACCATGGCATGCTTCGAGTAAATCGAAAGCTCGGAGCCCTCTGCTTGGCTGCCAACTTAGCTCTCTGTGTGAGGTGGCTTCCATCTCAGTTGAATCTATCGGATGCCCCGTCAAGAGGAGCGAATGTTGCTGGCTACATGCATGAAGGCGAAGTCATCCAAGACCTCTTCAAGATTGTCCCAGAGCTCTTCCCGTCCGGATACCAGAGGACTGTTTGCCCCGAAGACCAAAGAGTTGAAAGCTGTTCCAAAGAAGTTGCCAATGAAAAGGAAGAGAGATATGAGTGCGGAAAGCAGAACGATTGTGAGCCGAACTATCCAAGTGGACCAGGATGCGGGGATGCTGGCGAGAACTGGGAGGATGACAATCCTGGAACGACACAGTGTCAGCATCGCCCAACAGAACCAGTGCCAGCACTACCTGGCCAACTTCAAGGACTTCTGCAAGGAGAATCGATTGCGGTTCCCCACTGGCAAGGAAGTGGATCCGATCCTTGCCGACTACTTCGACGTCCTCTTCTTGGAGGACAGGAGTGCCGCAGAGGGAGAGAAAACTCTTGCCGCAGTGGAATTCCATTTCCATGGCCTGAAGGGGAAGTTGCCAAGAAGCAGGAAAGCCCTCAGGGGTTGGAGGAAGTTGAAACCTCCAAAGAGTCGCCTTCCTCTTCCTCGAGCAGTGGCTTACGGTATTGCGATGAGGATGTTGCATCTTCAGGAGAAAGCTATGGCCTTAGCAGTGTTGCTGACCTTCGATTGCTATCTTCGCCCTGGGGAAACCATGGACTTGAGGGTCAAGAACCTGATTCGACCTGTCCGTGGGGCAGGAAAGCAATTCCTTCACTACACTCTGGTGGTCCGCGACGAAGAGGACGAAGTCCCCGACAAAACCGGGATCTTCAGCAATTCCCTCCCCTTGGATCATCCAGACACCAAGGATTGGCTTGGTCAGAGCATTCAGAAGTTGCAGAAGAGCAAGCGACAAGACGACCTGCTTTTCAACATCGACCCAGAGAAGTTTCGAAGAAAGTATCAAGAGGCTGGTCGTTGGCTTGGGTTGCCAGGTCTTCACACCTATCAACTTCGACATGGAGGCGCATCAGACGACTTGGGAAGAGGTGTAAGAGATCACAATGGTGTCAAGGCGAGAGGCCGTTGGCGCACCGATTCCTCGGTCAGAAGGTACGCAAAGTATGGCAAGATCCAAGACCTGCTCAGCAAGATGCCCGCTTGGAGCTTGGACTATTGCAGACGGAGTCAGAACAAGATGTCTGCGGTGCTCAAGGGCAGTCTGCCCCCTCTCGCTCATTGAGTTGGAGGACAAGCCTTCAGCCTTTCTTTCTGGAGGTTTTCTCAGGTTGTGGCCGACTCCACAATGCAGTCTCGTCTTTAGGTGTTCCAGCCTATGGCGTGGACATTCTTCATGATGAGCAAGATGATGTACTGCAACCCGAGGTTGAGGAGCACATAGTTCAATTGCTTGCTGGTGGTTTCATCAAAATGCTATGGTTGGGAATGCCTTGCACCACATTTAGTATTGCTCGTCGAGATGATGGTTTAGGACCTGGACCTCTTCGTAGCGATGCATTTCCAATGGGCCTCCCATGGTTGAAAGGTCGCGGCCGAGCTAAAGTCACAGTCGGAAATCAACTGCTTTTCTTCACGATTCGCATGGTCATCATTTGTATCTTGTTGAAGATTCCCGTGGTTGTTGAAAATCCCTTGTCTTCACGATGCTGGCTTACCGAAGTTTTCAAGCAACTGGTGCGAGGTGAATTCCTTAGGTACTATGATCTTGATTTCTGTCAGTACGGAGAAGCTTGGAAGAAACCCACTCGATTAGCAGCTGCAGGGATTGATCTTTCCGACGTGGCCATCAAGTGTAAAGGTTCCTTTTTGCACTGCAGCTACACTGGAAAGCGTCATGTTGCTTTGAAAGGAACTGATAATGCTGGACGTTTCCTCACTCTGATTGCCCAACCTTATCCTTTTAAACTGTGCCACAAACTGGCCGATTTAATTCACAGAACTGTTTGAGAGCGCAAGCGGATAGGGGAGCAAAGGGGATTCAGTTTCAAGTTTTCTTTTCCGAAAGCAGCATTTCAACTTTGAATCCACTTTTGGCCATCACTCAAGCTGATCAACTCAGCTTCGTGACGCTGGTGAAACACTCCAACAAAGCTGCAAAGCATCTGGCCGACAAAAGGATCGCAGAAGGGGAGTGTGAACCATTAGTCACTGCTGGCAGGTAGCTTGGTGAATGGACCTTTGTAGATTAGTGTTGGCCGTGGTTTACTCTCAAGCACCACTTTCTTGGCACCTCCGCCTCCCCTCCTTCCTGCCTTGGGAGCAAAGGGGATTCAGTTTCAAGTTTTCTTTTCCGAAAGCAGCATTTCAACTTTGAATCCACTTTTGGCCATCACTCAAGCTGATCAACTCAACTTTGTGACGCTGGTGAAACATTCCAACAAAGCTGCAAAGCATCTGGCCGACAAAAGGATCGCAGAAGGGGAGTGTGAACCATAATATTGTTTATGTGTATATATATTACATCTACCTTGTTTATGCTCTCAAAAGCACTGTTGGTTCCGGTTGTTTTTCGTGCCCCAACCAATCAGCTGCGTTTTCCAAGGCTTCACCACGTGAGCTGAGACCTTCAGTGCAGAAGCAGTGGAAGAGAAGCGGGTTCTGGCTCAAGAGATGCGGCCAGAAGAGGACCATATGAGCCCGGAGATGCCCACCAGTTGAACGTTTGTAGATTGGAACTTGGCATTGTTCATGTGCGTGGGAATCTCTCCCTGTGGCTGTGCTGATGTCATCGGATTTGAGTTTCCCACATGGAGTAGTTCCGCGGAGTCGTAGAGTCATTTCGAAGCCGAATGGACTTGCGACCGATGCGGTGGAAAAACAGGTGCTGCATCTTTAAGGAGGCTCCAGGGTTTCTGAACCTCAGGGTTTGATGCATATTGCATCTATACTTTATTTCAGAGGTACTATCTTGGCTGTGCTTGAAGAATTCGACACTGACAACGCTGGCCATTTATTTCTTAATGGCTTTGTTGAGCAACATGAAATACCAGTTCGCAGAGGATGCTGATTTGTTGGCATTTCCGATTCCTGTCCTCAACTTTCAGGCACGAGGTGGCTTACACCTGCAGCACTCGCACAGCACCCATCAGAAGTTTTGCGGTATTCCATGTTCTCCTCTATATTCGCCATCATCAATTCGTCATCAGCCATCACTAGTCATCATCAATCAGTATCAGTCATCATTGGCCATCATTGGCCATCATCATCATTGTCGTCGTCGTCATCATCATCATCATCATCATCATCATCATCATGAGCAGCAGCAGTAACCATCAACCATGATTTCCAACCAGCATTCACCATTGTAAGCATCAGCAATCACTGACGACTCAACGACATCCATTTCTTTAGGGGCTCGCAGCCATGCCCTCGCAGCGTTTTGGATGCTGGATCCAGCCCGATGCTGGATCAGGACAGAGTTTTCACTTCAGAGATGGGGTTGTTGGACGGTTGGATTTCTTGGTTGCTTCTATGTTTTGATATTTGATTGCTGATCAAAACAAAACAATATCTTTGGGGGTTGGTTGATTCACCGGTTGCTTATCAATATGATGGATTGATTATTCATAAGTGATCATTATGAATCATTTGTGAGAGGCGTGGTGAACACAATGGTTCACACAATAACTATCAGTAGTTCCCTGCTGGTTGTTTTGATGATTTGATGCCAAATGATTGTTGATTGCGGCGCAACGTAATTTTGCCGCGGTTGTGTGTTGGGGATTGAGAAGCTGATTATGGGATGCTTGCGGATAGTCGATTTTTTCAAGGAATTATGAAGCACTAACCAGCAACCAAGCAGGGGTGGTGTATATCGAACTTGTTGATTCTCCCACCACATTTGGTCGATGCTAAACGCCATTATTTTTTTGATCAATCTTTTGCAGCTGTGCATAGACATCGATTTTTTTTGGGATACTCCCAGTGAAAAAAAAACGGATGGGGCATTGAGTCAATGATGGTTCACGTTGTTCCGCTGCATCTTAATTTCTTTCTGTTCCTTTTGACTGGAGTCGTATCAATGCCACGTGTTCAATTCTGCGTTGCGTAAGGTCGCGCAGGCTTTGGGCATATTGATCGTTTCTATAGAACCGCATAAGCAGATCAAATAACAACTAAGCTGAAACAAGATGTTGAGCTAGTGTAGGAGAGCCCGAAAGCGAAACTGGGCAAAAACTGTTAGTTTAATTACCAGATGCATTGCGTAGTGGCTGCGGCAGCTATACTTCTAAAATGCCCTTGGCCTAAGCTCCCCTGTTACGGTGTAAGCAATGCCTTGATGAACGCATGCGCCACATGATACGACATAGGCAGACCATAGACGCTTTCTACCACGCTCATTTGATTCATTTCTGAGAGTCCCGTGGCAAGCCAACGTGGAAGCGAAAAATCATCCTATCGAAGCTCAGTCATTCTTTTTTCTACCTTGTTGCAATCTCGTTGCTGGATTGCTTGTTTGACCATTGAACATGAATATCTATAATGTATCCAGCATACATGGTGTTTTTAAGTGGGTACTTCTTCTCGTCAACCAGCCCCAGGGGTATTAAGAAGATGTGAAACTACCCCCGGAACATAACCCCCAAATCTGTGACATGTTTGACATTTTCTCCTTGTGAAAATGGCCTTCGTTCAGCACAAAAAGTTGTGACCCAATGTTGAACCAACAGCATGTGGTCCCTGCCTGAATTTCAGATGATGCCCCTGCGGGAGTTGCTTTCCTGCCTGGCTTTCAGGAGCATCGATGCCAACATTTGACAAAGACCAACTGAGCAGCATCGTGAAAAGCTGGAGTAAGTGAGGGATCAAAGTCTCCACATCAAAGATGCTCAGTCTCCTCTCCCAGACATGGTCCTAGGTCTCCCAGTGGGTCTCCCGGGTCATGAAGAACGAGAGGTTTTTGGACTTTGGACTTCAGCGACAGTGAAACTTTGTCAAGAAATTCTGCCCCAACGGTTAGGGAAAAGTGTAACGACCATTCCCGCTTGGCATGGCGATGTACATTCCCCAGTTGCCGGCTCCGGCCTCGAACACTGGATTGGAAATCAGGTCCCGAGTCCTGAACATTGCTGTTTCAAGCAACTTGGACCAGGACCTCTGACTCTGGAGTCTTTTTCCGCGCTGGACACAGCTCAACCACCCGTTCAGAACAGGTCACTTGTGAACGAAGCCGTCCCTTCAAGACCTTGGGTTTGTCTTGAGAACTTGTGTTTTTCTCTTAATTGCATAGGCATGGAAACCCGAGGTTCTTGTTTTAACCCACAAATTTGTAGGGTTGTGAAACGTAGGGCTGACGTTGCAGTTTCATTCCAAGCGTTCGGATCGTTGGTGCCAGCTTCCCAGGGAGAAATCCCTCGATTGCCAAGGGAAAACTCAAAAGAGCGCCCTAGTTTTGAAGACGCACAGGATCCCCTCATTACCTTTCAATGCCTTAAGCGACTTGGGCGTTTGCTCAAAAGCCTCATGAAGAATAGGGGGGGAAGCATTCGAGCTGCACATCTAAGAGGATCAACAGCTCAATTGCGCGCCGATTCTTTCACAGTCCAGAATAAGTCACAAATTTTTGATCACTCGCTCGGTTTGGGATCCCCTCACTACCCTTCCATGCCTTTCGCAACTTGGGCATTTGCTCGAAAACCTCATGAGGAGTAGGGTGGGAAGCATTCGGAGCTGCACTTCCAATGGGATCAACAGTTCAATTGCGCGCCGATTCTTTCACAGTCCAGAATAAGTCACTGATTTTCGATCACTCACTTGGTTTGGGATCCTCGCATTACCTTTCTATTCCTTTTGCAACTTGGGGGTTTTCTCGAAAGCCTCATGAAGAATAGGATGGGAAGCATTCGGAGCTGCACTTCCAAGAGGATTAACAGTTCAATTGCACGCGGATTGTTTCACAGTCCAGAATAAGTCACAAATTTTTAATCACTCGCTCGGTTTGGGATCCCCTCACTACCCTTCCATGCCTTTCGCAACTTGGGCATTTGCTCGAAAACCTCATGAGGAGTAGGGTGGGAAGCATTCGGAGCTGCACTTCCAATGGGATCAACAGTTCAAGGGGTTCTTTCACAAGATGGTGAAAGACTGACACTGTCGCATTTTTTTTCTTTTCTAATCACTGGAGTAGTGCCTGGTGATGGCGTCAGCGCATCCCAATTGCACTGCCCCGAAACACTAGGCCACACTCGGCCTTGAGATATAGTGATGCATTTATTGCAGAAGGGGCAGCATGGCTTCATGATTCTGATGGATCTGTGTGTTTAGCGAGGATTGCCGCAGATCCATGTAATGCAGCCCTTCGACCAGGGGTTCCACTGCTTGCAAATGATCTTCTCTTGCCCTGCTTGCATGGTGCCCGATGAAAAGTATGCAAGCTTTTGCTTGGCTTCATCTCGTTCAGCGGGTGCCAAATCATATCATTTCATATCGTTTCGTGTTTTCAGGTTGACCCAACTGGTTGAGAAAGTGAGATCATCATCAGGTTTGGCTGGTCCCTCAGCATGAGTTCCCAATGGCAACAGTTGCTGCACATGAAGTCACTTTGAGACCAGGAGGGGACGAAGAGGGGCACAGCAATTTCGCAGCAATGAATGCCCTAAATGGAGGTCAGAAGAGGCGGTTACCCGCCAATGGCTGCGGATCCATCGATCAAACTGATCACAGAGAAAGGTTTGCCTGTTGGCCATTTTGTTTCTGACTTGTTGTATCCGAGAATTTGTCTTCACGCTCGAAGTGGATCACCATTTTGCATCAAGTGAAAGGCTCTAAATCTTTGATGTGTAGTCTGCCAAATTTCATGAGTCAAGGTGTTTAAAGAAAAGTTCTTGATGTACCGGATTGAAACCCCTATTTTGGAACTTAATTAACATGTAATTTCATGACTTGACAGAAATGAGTACTCCCTTCAAAATAATTGGAGCACCGAAAAATCTTAGAGTTCTATAGAAAGGAACGGTTGGAATCAAAACCCGGGTTGATTACGTTTATTATTGGCCCGACCCAAAGTCGTTTTCATATTTCCGTCATGAAGACCTCCGCAGCTACACATGCCAATTGTAGTCTCAAGTACTATATGGTGAGTTAATTGTTGATATGTTGGAATGGAAGCATGTCAGGAATGACCTTGTATTCAGCGATGTAGCGATGCTCGATGCCTCCAGCGATGCCCAAAAGTGCCCCCAGTAGTCAGGTACCCATCCGTTGGCAGACCAAGCCTTTTTGGTACTATCATAAACATCAATGATCATCAAAGTCCTATCCTTTCTGATTCCTTCACAAACACCGCCGCCTCTACATGAGCAACCGTCAAAACTCTGGTAATTTAAAAGTAGTGTTCGGCCGCCATGGGTTGTAAGAAATCTTGAAAACATGAGGTAAGCGATGGGACCTTCCCAAATAGCGATACCCCTTTTGTAACCTCTTGTATCGTTACACGGTTTTTATTGATTTGCACGGAAGCGATACCGCCCAGAAAATCATTACGAGGAAAGGTGCCAAAACTGTGGTAAGCGATGGGACCTTCCCAAATTTGTCCATGGCATTGATTTCGAACCAGAGTTTAGAAAGTCGCACGCATCATGCATTCAAAAGTTTGGGATCAAGATTCACACACAGGGTTTTGACTGCAACCCAAGTGCCAGAGCCAACAATCCTGTATTTTGTACCTCTTGATATCCTTTTTCCATCCATGGTCACAGATACGCCTGAAGGATTCAGAAGCACGGCTGTAAGGTGAAAACCATAGGCAACATGAACATGGTGTTTCTACATCCAATCATCTTCGGATCCAGAGCAACTGGGACTGGGATGTCACAGCCAACTCGGAGACAGGAAATCGCGGCACGAAGATCCCACCTTTGCAAAATGCGTGGCAGTGTCCATGATTTTGATGGATTTGTGTTTTTAGCGAGGATTCCCGCGGGGACGAAGAGCACAGCAATTTCGCAGCAATGAATGCCCTAAATGGAGGTCAGAAGAGGCGGTTACCCGCCAATGGCTGCGAATCCATCGATCAAACTGACAAGCAACTCACAGAGAAAGGTTTGCCTGTTGGCCATTTTGTTTCTGACTTGTTGTATCCGAGAATTTGTCTTCACGCTCGAAGTGGATCACCATTTTGCATCAAGTGAAAGGCTCTAAATCTTTGATGTCTACTCGAAGTGCCAGAGCCAACAATCCTGTATTTTGTATGGCTTGATATCCTTTTTCCATCCATGGTCACAGATACGCATGAATGACTCAGAAGCATTGCAGTAAGGTGAAGCCGTAAGCAACATGAGCCATGCTGAAAACCAAACTGATCATGGTTTGTGGCAAGCTAAAATTATGGTGGCGTACAGTCAGTGGAGAAAGGCGTGCCCATTGCATAGAAATCCTTTAAATAGCTCAAGGGAAGCGAACACATTTACCCTAGCAAATGCCCAAGTTGATGCTTGGCTTACAGAGGAGGGTGAAAGGTATGCCTGGTAGCGTAAAAACATCTTTCCCCCCATGGAACTCGGTAGGCACGGCTTAGGTGTGCCTGGGCATGCCCACTTCTGCTTTCTGCACTTTAACTCCGGTTTTGTATGATTTTGCAACATTGCTGAATCACAGCAGAACTTCAACCTCATGGAACTCGGCTTACAGCCCAGATCTGCAAGATGTGCACGAGATTCATGCAATAAGTGGAGCCCAGTTTGGTCGAAATGTCACGAAGAATAAAGTGGAGAGCATTCGGAGCTGCACTTTGCAGAGGATCAGTTCAACTGAGCATGGATTCTTTCACAGCCAAGGACAGCGAGAGACTGACGCATGCCCGATTTGTTTTTTTCAGACTTCATGCTTGGATGACTCCTTGTTTGGTGGTGTGGAACTTAAGCTTGGTCTGGGATCCCCTCATTGCCTTTCCATGCCTTTCACTACGTGGGCGTTTGACCTCATGAAGAATAGGGTGGAAAGCGTTTGATTCGGAGCTGCGCTTCCAAGAGGATCGGTCCAATTCCGAACGGATTCTTTCACAGTCAAGACAGTGAGAGACTGATGCATTCGCGTTTTTTTGCTTTCAGAACCCGTGCTTGGAAGACTCCTTGTGGATAGTGTGGAACTTATAATGAACTTATCTGGTCTGGGATCCCCTCATTACCGATCATCCATTCCTTTTGCGACTTGGGCGTTTGACCTCATGAAGAATAGGGTGGAAAGCATTTGATTCGGAGCTGCGCTTCCAAGAGGATCAGTTCAATTGTGCACGGGTTGTTTCACGGTCAAGAACAGCGAGAGACTGAGGCATTCCCAGATTTTTTCTTTCAGAATCCGTGCTTGGATGACTCCTTGTTGGTGGTGTGGAACTCAAACTTGGTCTGGGAGCCCCTGATTGCCTTTCCATGCCTTGGTCGACTGGGGGTTTTGTTCGGAGACCTGATGAAGAATAGGGTGTCATATTCCAGTGCACTGAAGCACCTTGAAGTTTGCGGAATGCAGTTGCAGCAACCATTTACAGCAAGTGCTCTCAACAAATGCAGGGTGGATGAGGTCCCCGGAATACATGTGGAAGTTTTTACTTGCGGCAGACGGTCAGTGTGTCCGAGCTGCGCTAGACTGTTGATGAGCAATGGCCGATACTGACAGTTAACAACCAAGAATAGGTCACTAATGTTTCATCACTCACTTGTTCTGGAAATCCATGCTGGGAAGTCTCGTTGATCTCCTTGTTGGTGCTGTGGAAATTAAACTTGGTGTGGGATACCCTCATGACCTCCGTGCCTTTCCCGACTTGGGGGTTTGCTCGAACACCTCATGAAGAATAGGGTGAGAAGCATTCAAAGCTGCACTTCCAAGAGGATCAGTTCAATTGTGCACGGGTTGTTTCACAGTCAAGAACAGCGAGAGACTGAGGCATTCCCAAATTTTTTCTTTCAGAATCCGTGCTTGGATGACTCCTCGTTGGTGATGTGGAACTCAAACTTGGTCTGGGATCCCCTCATTGCCTTTCCATGCCTTGGTCGACTGGGGGTTTTGTTCGGAGACCTGATGAACAATAGGGTGGAAAGCATTCAATTCGGAGCTGCGCTTCCAAGAGGATCAGTTCAATTGCGCACGGATTCTTTCACATTCCAGAATAGGTCTTGCATCCTTCATCACTTGCTCAGTTTGCAATACCCTCAATACTTTTCCATGCCTTTAGCCACCTTGGGATTTGGTCGAAAACATCATGAAGAATAGGGTGGGAAGCATTCGATTCGGAGCTGCACTTCCAAGAGGATGAACTGTTCAATTGCGCACGGATTCTTTTGCAGTCCAGAATAAGTCACTAACCCATATTAATCTTTCATCACTCACTTGGTTTGGGATCCCACCGTTACCTTTTCATGCCTTTCGCGACTTGGGGGTTTTCTGGAAATTCTCATAAAGAATAGCTTGAGAAGCATTCGGAGCTGCACTTCCAAGAGGATCAGTTCAATTGTGCACGGGTTGTTTCACAGTCAAGAACAGCGAGAGATTGAGGCATTCCCAAATTTTTTCTTTCAGAATCCGTGCTTGGATGACTCCTTGTTGGTCCGTGTGGAACTCAAACTTGGTCTGGGATCCCCTCATTGCCTTTCCATGCCTTGGTCGACTGGGGGTTTTGTTCGGAGACCTGGTGAACAATAGGGTGGAAAGCATTCAATTCGGAGCTGCGCTTCCAAGAGGATCAGTTCAATTGCGCACGGATTCTTTCACAGTCCAGGACAGTGAGAGACTGACGCTTTCGCGCTTTTTTGTTTTCAGAACCCGTGCTCGCAAGACTCCTTGTGGATAGTGTGGAACTGATAATGAACTTACCCAGTATATAAACTTAGTCTGGGATCCCCTCATTGACTCTCCATTCCTTTCGCGATGTGGGCGTTTGACCTCATGAAGAATAGGGTGGAAAGCGTTTGATTCGGAGCTGCGCTTCCAAGTGGATCAGTTCACCTGTGCATGGATTCTTTCACAGTCAAGGACAGTGAGAGACTGACGCATTCGCGCTTTTTTGTTTTCAGAACCCGTGCTTGGAAGACTCCTTGTGGATAGTGTGGAACTTAGAATGAACAGCTCCAGTATATATAAACTTGGTCTGGGATACCCTCCTTTCCCTCTCCTGCCATTCAGAACTCAGACTCCTTGTTGATGGTGTGGAACTTCAAACAGATCTGCTGAGACAAATGAAGCAAACAAATCCACCGAAGTGCCTTGAAGATTGGGGAACGCAGGTGCAGCAACCATTTGCAGCAAATGTTATCCCCAACAGCAGGATGCGTAAATAATCTTTCACCACTCACTTGGTTTGGGATCCCTTCATTACTTTTCCATGCCTTTCGCGACTTGGGCGTTTGCTCGAAAACCTCACGAAGAATAACTTGGAAAAATAGCTTGAGAAGCATTCGGAGCTGCGCTTCCCAGAGGATCAGTTCAATTGCACGGGGATTGTTTCACAGTCAAGAACAGCGAGATTTTTTTCCAGTTTGGCTCTTAGTTCTGGAACTGTGCCAGAAGTGTAAGCCCTCGGTGATTGTCACGTAAGGCCAACGCACTCATGCAAGCTATGTAAAAAACTCATCCGTACCAGCGAACATCGTCTTTGATAATAGGCAAGAACAGCGAGAGACTGAGGCATTCCCGATTTTGTTCTTTCAGAATCAGTGCACCGAAGACTCCTCGTTGGTGGTGCGGAACCCCTCGTTGCAATTACATACCTTTCGGGACTTCCGCGTTTGCTCAAAAGCCTCATGAAGAATGGGCTGGGAATCATTCCGAGCTGCACTTACAAGAGGATCAACAGTTTACTTGCGCATGGTTTCTTTCGCAGAATAATCAACTGATCTCTCACCACTCACTTGGTTGAGGATCCCCTCCCTGTCTTTCCATACCTTTCCCGACTTTGGCATTTGCTTGAAAACCTCATGAAGAATAGGGTGGGAGGCAATCGGAGCTGCTTCCAAAAAGATCAACAGTTCAATTGCACGTGGATTGTTTCACAGTTTGTTTTGAGTCACTGGTCTTTCATCACACACTTGGCTTGGGATCCCCTCATTCCCCTTTCTTGCCATTCAGAACTCAGACTCCTTGTTGGTGGTGTGGAACTTCAAAGGGATCTGCTGAGACAAATGAAGCAAACAAATCCACCGAAGTGCCTTGAAGATTGGGGAACGCAGGTGCAGCAACCATTTGCAGCAAATGTTATCCCCAACAGCAGGATGCGTAAATAATCTTTCACCACTCACTTGGTTTGGGATCCCTTCATTACTTTTCCATGCCTTTCGCGACTTGGGCGTTTGCTCGAAAACCTCATGATGAAATTGGTGGGAAGCATTCGGAGCTGCACTTCCAAGAGGATCAACAGTTCATTTGCGCCTGGATTCTTTCACAGTCCGGAATATTTCACTACAGTCTTTCATCACTCACTTGGTTTGGGATCCCCTCATTCCCTTTCCATGCCTTTCGCGACTTGGGTGTTTGCTCGAGAGCCTCACAAAGAATAACTTGGAAGAATAGCTTGAGAAGCATTCGGAGCTGCGCTTCCAAGAGGATCAGTTGAAATGCGCACGGATTCTGTCACAGTCAAACATGGTAAAAAAATGTAAAACACTGGTGCCTTCGCGATTGTCTTGGGGAACGCTTTTGCAGCAACCATTTGCAGCAAGTGTGATGCACAAAAGGAGGGTGTGTAACTAATGTTTCATCACTCACTTGGTTTGGGATCCCCTTATGACCTTTCCATGCCTTGGGGGACATGGGCATTTGCTCGAAAGCCGCATGAAGAATAGGGTGGGAGGCAATCGGCGCTGCGCTTCCACCAGGATCAACAGTTCAACTGCGCACGGATTCTTTCACAGTCAAGGACGGCGAGAGACCGACGCATTCGCAAGTTTTTCTTTCAGAATCCGTGCTTGAGACTCCTTGATCTCCTTGTTGGTGGTGTGGAACTTCAAAGGGATCCGCTGAGACAAATGAAGCAAACGAATCCACCGAAGTGCCTTGAAGATTGGGGAATGCAGGTGCAGCAACCATTTGCAGCAAATGTTATCCCCAACAGCAGGATGCGTAAATAATCTTTCACCACTCACTTGGTTTGGGATCCCTTCATTACTTTTCCATGCCTTTCGCGACTTGGGCGTTTGCTCGAAAACCTCATGATGAAATTGGTGGGAAGCATTCGGAGCTGCACTTCCAAGAGGATCAACAGTTCATTTGCGCCTGGATTCTTTCACAGTCCGGAATATTTCACTACAGTCTTTCATCACTCACTTGGTTTGGGATCCCCTCATTCCCTTTCCATGCCTTTCGCGACTTGGGTGTTTGCTCGAGAGCCTCACAAAGAATAACTTGGAAGAATAGCTTGTGAAGCATTCGGAGCTGCGCTTCCAAGAGGATCAGTTGAAATGCGCACGGATTCTGTCACAGTCAAACATGGTAAAAAAATATGAAAAACTGGTGCCTTCGCAATTTTTGTTTCTGAGAAGCCGTGCTTGGTAATCTTCTTGTTGGTGGTGTGGAACTTATATAAAAAGGATCCACTGAGACAAATGAAACACACGAATCCACTCAAGCGCCTTGAAGTTTGAGGACTGCAGTTGCAGCAACCAGTTGCAGCAAGTCTTATCCACCACAGCAGGGTGTGCAACTAATCTTTCATCACTTGCTTGGTCTTGGTTTGAGATCCCTCAGTACCTTTCCATGCCTTTTGCGCTTTGGGTGTTTGCGCCGAAACCTCATGACGAATAGAAAGTCACTAATCTTCCATCACTCACTTGGTTTGGGATCCCCTGATTGCCTTTCCATGCCTTTCGCCCCTTAGACTCCTTGTTGGTGGTGTGGAACTTAAAAGGGATTCATTGAGACAAATGAGTCAAACAAATCCACCGAAGTGCCTTGAAGATTGGGGAATGCAGGTGCAACCGGTTGCAGCAAGAGTTATCTACAACAGAAGGGTGAGCAACTAACCTTTCATCCATTACTTGGTTTCGGATCCCTTCATCACTTTTCCAGGGCTTTCGCGACTTGGGCGTTTGCTCCAAAACCTCATGATGAGTAGGGTGGGAAGCATTCGAGCTCCGCTTTCAAGAGGATCAACTGTTCAATTGCGCATGGATTCTGTCACAGTCAACCATGTTGAAAGACTGACGCATTTGCAATTTTATTTTCTCCCAGAATCCGTGCTTTGCAGACTCCTTGTTGGTGGTGTGGAACTCAAAAGGGATCCACTGATACAAATAGAACAAACAAATTCATTGAAGCGCCGTGAAGTTTTAAGAATGCATTGGCAGCAACCACTTTCAGCAATTGCTATCCACAACAGCAGAGTGGGCAACTAGTCTGTCATCACTCACTGGTTCTGGGATCCCCTCATTACTTTTCCATGCCTTTTGCGACTTGGGCATTTGCTCGGAAGCCTCATGAAGAATTGGGTGGGAAGCATTTGGAGCTGCACTTCCAAGAGGATCAACAGGTCAGTTGCCCACGGATTCTTTCACATTCCGGAATAAGGCACTAATCTTTGATCGCTCACTTTGTTTGGGATCCCCTCATCACCTTCGCACGCACTTTGCGACTTTGAAGTCTGCTGAAAAATCTCTTGAAGAATGAAGTGGGAAGCATTTGATTTGAAGTTGCACTTCCAAGAGGATCAACAGTTCGTTTGCGCCTGGATTCTTTCACAGTCCGGAATATTTCACTACAGGCTTTCATCACTCACTTGGTTTGGGATCCCCTCATTACCTTTCCGTGACTTTCGTGACTTGGGGGTTTGCTGGAAAATCAGCTGAAAAATGGCTTGGGAAGCATTCAGAGCTGCACTTGCAAGAGGATCAGTTCAATTGCGCGCGAATTCGTTTAGAGTCGAGGTCGAAGAGAGACTGACGCATTCGGGATTTCTCTCCTTGAAAATCCGCATTTGAGACTCCTTGATCTCCTTGTTGGTGTTGTGGAGCTTAAATGGGATCCACTGAGACAAATGAAACAAACAAATCCACTGAAGGGCCTTGAAAATTGGGAAATGCATTTGCAGAAACCATTTGCAGCAAGTACTATCCACAACAGCAGAGTGGGTTACTAGTCGTTCATCACTCACTGGGTTTGAGACACCCTCAGTACCTTTCCATATCTTCCATGCCTGTTGTGACTTGGGCGTTTGCTCGAAAACCTCATGAAGAACAACGTGGGAAGCATTCAAAGCTGCATTTCCAAGAGAATCAGTTCAATTTCGCCGCGCAGATTCTTTCACAGTCCGGAATAAGTCACTAATCTTTCATCACTCACTTGGTTTGGGCTCCCTTCATTGCTTTTTTATCCTTTCCCAACTTCGACTCCTTGTTGGTGGTGCGGAACATAAGAGGGATCCACTGAGACAAATGAAACTTACAAATCCACTGAAGCGCCTTGAAGTTTGCAGACTGCAGTTGCAGAAACCCTTCGCCGCAAATGTTATCCACCACAGCGGGGTGGGTAAGTAATCTTTCGTCACACACTTGGTGTGGGATCCCCCCATTGCCTTGCTCGAAAACCTCAACAGATAAATGATTTATCACTCACTGGTTCTGGGATCCCCTCATTACCTTTCCATGCCTTTTGCAACTTGGGTGTTTGCTCGAAAACCTCATGAAAAATAGGGGGGGAAGCATTTGGAGCTGCACGTCCCACAGGATCAGTTCAATTGCGCATGGATTCTTTTACAGTCAAGGAAAGCGAGAAACTGGCGCATAGTTTGTTTTCTCTTTCAGAATCCGTGCTTGGAAGTTTTGTTGATCTCCTTGTTGGTGGTGTGGAGCTAAAACTTGCTTTGGGATCTCCTCACGACATTTCCATGCCTTCCCCGACTTGGGGGTTTGCTCGAAAATCCCATGAAGAATAGGGTGGGAAGCATTTGGAGCTGCACTTCCAAGAGGATCTCCAGTTCAGTTGCCCAGGGATTCTTTCACAGTGCCCAGTAAAGCACTAGTCTTTCATCGCTCGCTTCGTTTGGGATCCCCTAATTACCTTCGCACGCATTTTGCGACTTGGGCGTTTGCACAAAAGCCTCATAAAAAATCGGGTGGGAAGCATTCGGAGCTGCACTTCCAAGAGGATCAACAGTTCACTTGCCCACGGATTCTTTCACAGTCCGGAAAAAGTCACTAATCTTTCATCACTCACTTGGTTGAGGATCCCCTCATTTCCTTTTCATGCCTTTGGCCAGTTGGGCGTTTGCTAGAAAGCCTCGTGAAGAATAGGGTGGGAAGCAGAAGCATTCGGAGCTGCACTTCCCAGAGGATCAGTTCAATTGCGCACGGATTATTCCACAGTCAAGAACAGCGAGAGACTGACGCATTCGCGATATCTTTCTTTCAGAATCCCTGCTTGGAAGACTCCCTGTTGGTGGTGTGGAACTCAAACTTGGTCTGGGATCCCTCATGACTCATTGCCATTCCATGCCTTTCGCCATCTTTCGCCACTTGGGCGTTTGCTCAAAACACTCCTGAAGAATGAGGTGGGAAGCATTCGGAGCTGCACTTCCAAGAGGATCAGTTCAATTGCGCATGGTTCTTTCACAGTCGGGAATAAGACACTAATCTTTCATCGGTTGCTTGGTTTGGGTTCCCTGCCTCACCTTACGATGCCTTTTGTGACTTGGGTGTTTTCTGGAAAGCCTCATGAACAGTTGGGTGGGAAGCATTCCGAGCTGCACTTCCAACAGAATCAACAAGTCATTCGCGCATGGATTCTTTCACGCTCGAGAATAATGAATTGATCTCTCAGCACTCACTTTGTTTGCGATCCCCTCGTTACATTTCCACGCCCTTGGCCACTTTGGCGTTTGCTCGAAAGCCTCCGGAAGAATGGGTTGTGAATCGTTCTGAGCCGCACTTTCAAGAGGATCAACAGTTTATTTGCGCACGGATTCGTTCACATTCTGGAATCAGGCACCAATCTTTCGTCAGTCACTTGGCTTGGGATCCCCTCATTACCTTTCCACGCTTTTCGCCACTTGAGCGTTTTCTCGAAAACCTCATGATTCTTCGAAGAATAGGGTGTGAAGCATTCGAAGCTGCACTTCCAAGAGGATCAACAGTCAATTGCGCGTGCATCCTTTCACAGTCGGGAATAACTCACTAATCTTTCATCAGTCACTTGGCTTGGGATCCCCTCATTACCTTTCCACGCCTTTTGCCACTTGGGCGTTTGCTCGAAAGCCTCATGAAGATTGGGGTGGGTATTGTTCGGAGCTGCCCTTCCAAGAGGATCAACAGTCAATTGCGCGTGCATTCTTTCACAGTCGGGAATAAGTCACTAATCTTTCATCAGTCACTTGGCTTGGGATCCCCTCATTACCTTTCCACGCCTTTTGCATGGATTCTTCCACAGTCGGGAATAGTTAGTTTGGGATCCGCTCATTACCTTTCCATGCCTGCCTTTCGCGACTTGGGCATTTGATGAAAACCTCATGAGGAATAGGGTGGGAAGCATTCGGAGCTGCACTTCCAAGGGGATTCTTTCACACTCCAGAATAATGAACCAATCTCCCATCAGTCCCGTAGTTTGGGATCCCCTCCAATGCCTTTTGCAACTTCGGCGTTTGCTCGAACACCTCTGAAGATTAGGGTGGGAAGCAGAAGCATTCGGAGCTGCACTTCCCAGAGGATCAGTTCAATTGTGCGTGGATTGTTTCACAGTCAAGAACAGCGAGAGACTGAGGCAGTCGCCAATTATTTCTTTCAGTTTCCAAGCTTGGAAGTCTGCTTCATCTCCTTGTTGGTGGGGTGGCACCTAAACTTGGCTTGGGATCCCTTCATCACCTTTCCATGCCTTTTGCGACTTTGGGGTTTGCGCGAAAACCACATAAAGAATAGGATGGGAAGCGTTCGAAGCTGCACTTCCAAGAGGATCAACAGTTCAGTTACCCAGGGATTTTTGCACACTCAAAGATGTTAAAACGACTGATGCATTCGCCATCCTTTAGTTGAAAGTTCGTGCTTGAGTCTTCTTGATCTTCTTGATCTCCACTGTGACGAATGAAACAGACGAACAGCAGATGAGAAGAGCGTGTAAAATGCCAGTGCACTGAGGTGTTGCACGAAACCCTCATGAGGAATAAGGTGGGAAGCATTCCGAGTTGCGCTTCCAAGAGTATCAGTTCAGCTGTGCAGGGATTCTTTCAGAGTCAAGGACAGCGAGAGACTGTTGCATTCGCGATTTGTTTCTTTCAGAATCCTTGCTTGGAAGTCTCGTTGATCTCCTTGTTGGTGGGTTGGAGCTAAAACTTGGTTTGCGAACCCCTCATGACCTTTCCATGCCTTTCCCGACTTTGGGGTTTGCTCGAAAACCTCATGAAGAATGGTGTGGGAAGCAATCGGAGCTGCACTTCCCAGAGGATCAGTTCAATTTTTCAGCAGTCACTTGGTTTGTGATCCCCTCGTTGCCTTGCCACACCTCTCGCGACTTAGACTCCTTGTTGGTGGTGAAGGAGCTTGAAATTGTGGGAATACAGTTGAAGTTGCAGCAACCAGTTACAGCAAGTGTTATCCACCAAAGGAGGGTGGGTAACTAATCTTTCATCAGTTACTTGGTTTGGGTTACCCTCAGTACCTTTGCATATTTTCCGTGCCTTTCGCGTTGGGAGTTTGCTCAAAAACCTCATGAAGAATAGGGTGGGAAGCATTCGAAGCTGCACTTTCAAGAGGATCAACACGGATTCTTTCACATTCCGGAATAAGGCACTAATCTTTCATCAGTCACTTGGCCTGGGATCACATCATTGCTTTTCCACGCCTTTTGCGACTTGGGCGTGTGCTCGAAAGCCTCATGAAAAATGGAATGGGAAGCATTCGGAGCTGCACTTCCAAGAGGATCAACAGTTCAGTTGCACACGGATTCTATCCCAGTCCAGAAAAATGATCGCTCACTACTCACTTAGTTTGGGATCCCCTCATTCCCTTTCTACGCCTTTCGCGAATTGGGAATTTGCACGACACCCTCATGAGGAATAAGGTGGGAAGCATTCGGAACTGCACTTCCAAGAGGATCAGTTCAACTGCGCGAAGTTTCTTTCACAATTAAATCAGTCAAGGACGGCGGGAGACTGATGCGTTCGGCATTTTTTTCTTTCAGAATGCGTGCTTGGAAGTCTCGTTGATCTCCTTGTTGGTGGGGTGGACCTAAAACTTGGTTTGCGAACCCCTCATGACCTTTCCATGCCTTTGGCAACTTTAGGGTTTGCTCGAAACTCATGAAGAATAGGGTGGGAAGCATTCGGAGCTGCACTTCGCAGAGGATCAGTTCAACTGAGCATGGATTCTTTCACAGCCAAGGACAGCGAGAGACTGACGCATGCCCGATTTCTTTTTTTCAGACTTCATGCTTGGATGACTCCTTGTTTGGTGGTGTGGAACTTAAGCTTGGTCTGGGATCCCCTCATTGCCTTTCCATGCCTTTCACTACTTGGATTTTTTTCTCGAAAACCTCATGAAGAGTAGGGTGGGAAGCATTCGGATCAACACTTCAATTGCGGGCGCGTTCTTTTACAGTCAAGGACGGCGAGAGACTGCTGCATTCGCGATTTGTTTCTTTCAGAATCCTTGCTTGGAAGTCTCGTTGATCTCCTTGTTGGTGGGGTGGAGCTAGAACTTGGTTTGGGATCCGTGATTGGCTTTCCATGCCTTTCCCGACTTTGGGGTTTGCTCGAAAACCTCATGAAGAATGGTGTGGGAAGCATTCGAAGCTGCACTTTCAAGAGGATCAACACGGATTCTTTCACATTCCGGAATAAGGCACTAATCTTTCATCAGTCACTTGGCCTGGGACCACCTTTTGCAACTCGGGCGTTTGCTCGAAAGCCTCATGAAGAATAGGGTGGGAAGCATTTAGAGCTGCACTTCCAAGAGGATCAACAGTTCACTTGCGCACGGATCTTTAACAGTCCAGAAAAGTGATCTCTTATCATTCACTTAGTTTGGGATCCCCTCATTCCCTTTCTACGCCTTTGGCAAATTGGGCGTTTGCACGAAACCCTCATGAGGAATAAGATGGGAAGCATTCGGAGCTGCACTTCCAAGATGATCAGTTCAACTGCGCGAAGTTTCTTTCACAATTAAATCAGTCAAGGACGGCGGGAGACTGATGTGTTCGCAATTTTTTTCTTTCAGAATGCGTGCTTGGAAGTCTCGTTGATCTCCTTGTTGGTGGAGCGGAGAGAAAAATTGGTTTGGGATCTCTCATTGCCTTTCCATGCTTTTCGAGACTGGGATTCTTTTAAAGAGTTCACGAAGAAGAGGGTGGGAAGCATTCGGAGCTGCAGTTCCAGGAGGATAAACCGTTCCGTTGCGCATGTATTCTTTCACAGTCCAGAATGATTATCTCATCTGTCATCACTCACTCAATCTTGGATCCCCTCATTACCTTTTCATGCCTTCTGCGACTTGGGCGTTTGCTCGACAACTTCATGAAGAATGGGTTGGGAATTATTAGGAGCTGCACTTGCAAGAGAATCAACAGTTCAGTTGCCCAAATATTCTTTCCGGAATAAGGCACTAATCTTTCATCAGTCACTTGGCCTGGGATCACATCATTGCTTTTCCACGCCTTTTGCGACTTGGGCGTATGCTCGAAAGCCTAATGAACAATGGAATGGGAAGCAATCGGAGCTGTACTTCCAAGAGGATCAACAGTTCAGTTGCACACGGATTCTATCACAGTCCAGAAAAATGATCTCTCATCACTCACTTGTTTTGGCATCCCCTCATTACCTTTCCACGCCTTTCGCGACTTGCGGGTTTGCTTGAAAACCTGATGAAGAATAGGGTGAGAAGCATTCCGAGTTGCGCTTCCAAGAGGATCAGTTCAGCTGTGCACGGATTCTTTCACAGTCAAGGACAGCGAGAGACAGACGCATTTACGATTTTTTTCTCTCAGAGTAAGTGCTTGGATGAGTCCTTGTTGGTGGTGTGGAACTCAAACTTGGTTTGGGATACCCTCTTTCCGCATTGCCTTTCCACCCGTCTCGCGACTTGGGGGTTTGCTCGAAAACCTTATGAAGAATAGGGTGGGAAGCATTTGGAGCTGCACTTCCAAGAGGATCAGTTCAATTGCGCATGGATTTTTTATCACCGTCCAGATAAGTCACTGATCTTTCATCACTCCGTTGGGTTGGGATCCCATCATTGCCTTTCCATGCCTTGCGCATCCTTTTGCGACTTAGACTCCTTGTTGGTGGTGTGGAACTCAAAAGGGTTCCACTGACACAAATGAAACTGAAGGAGCTCGAAGTATGGGGAATACAGTTGCAGCAACCATTTGAGCCACTCTCAAATGCATGCTGTTTATGTTTTGTCAGGGGCCGGCAACCACGACAACTGGCGCGAGCCAAAATGCAGCCCGCGTAGGTGTTATTCAAAAGAACAAGGTGGGTAACTAATCTTTCATCACTTACTTGGTTCTGGATCCCCTCATTACCTTTCAATATTTTCCACCCCTTTCGCGACTTGGGCGTTTGCTCGAAAACCTCATGAGCAATAGGGTGGGAAGCATTCGGAGATGCACTTCCAAGAGGATCAGTTCAATTGCGCGCGGATCCTTTCACAGTCCAGATTAGATCAGTAATCTTTCATCAGTCACTTGGTTTGGGATCCCCTCATTGCCTTTCCATGCCTTTCGCCACTTGGGTGTTTTCTCCAAAGCCTCCCGAAGAATTTGGTGGGAAGCATTCCGAGCTGCACTTCCAACAGAATCAACAATTCATTTGCACATGGATCATTTCATAGTCCAGACAAATTCATCACTCACTTTGTCTGGGATTTCCTCACTACCTTTACTTTCAATATTCTCCACCCCATTTGCCACTTGGGCGTTTGCTCGAAAACCTCATCAGAAATAGGGTGGGAAGCATTCGGAGATGCACTTCCAAGAGGATCAGTTCAATTGCGCGCGGATTCTTTCACAGTCCAGATTAGATCACTAATCTTTCATCAGTCACTTGGTTTGGGATCCCCCCATTGCCTTTCCATGCCTTTCGCAACTTGGGCGTTTGCTCCAGAGCCTCATGAAGAACAGGATGGGAATCGTTCTGAGCTGCACTTTGAAGAGGATCAACAGTTCAATCGCGCGCGCATTCTCTCCAAGTCTAGATGATTAACTAATCTATCATCACTCACCTAGTTTGGGATCCCCTCATTGCCTTTTCATGCCTTGTGCGACTTGGGGATTTGAGCGAAAGACTGATGAAGAACAGGGTGGGAAGCATCTGGAGCTGCACTTCCGAGGATCAACAGTTCAATTGCATTCGGATTCTTTCACAGTCGGGAATAAGACACTAATCTTTCATCGGTTGCTTGGTTTGGGATCCCTTCCTTACCTTACGATGCCTTTTGTGACTTTGGTGTTTTCTGGAAGAGTTGGGTGGGAATCATTCCGAGCTGCACTTCCAACAGAATCAACAATTCATTTGCGCATTGACTTTTTCACAGTCCAACGTAAATAACTGATCTCTCATCACTCACTTTGTTTGGGATCCCCTCATTTACTTGCCACGCCTTTCGCCACTTGCTCGAAAACCCATGAAGAATAGGGTGGGAAGCATTCGGAGCTGCACTTCCAAGAGGATCAGTTCAATTGCGCTGGGATTCTTTAACAATCCTGAATAAATCACTAACCTTTCATCACTCAATTGGTTTGGGATCTCCTCATTGCCTTTCCACGCCTTTCGCGACTTAGACTCCTTGTTGGTGGTTGGGAACTTGCAAGGAATCCATTGAGACAAATGAAACAAACGAACAGCAGATGAGAAGAGCGTGTCACATGCCAGTGCACTGAGGCGGTTGCTCGAAAACGCAATGGCAAATCGGGGAAGCATTCCGAGCTGCACTTCCAAGAGGATCAGTTCAATTGTGCACGGATGCTTTCACTGTCCATTTGGTTTGGGATCCCCTCATTACCTTTCCGTGCCTTTTGCGACTTGGGCGTTTAATGTAAAATCTTATGAACGATAGGGAGGAAAGAGCTCAGAGCTGCACTTCCAAGAGGATCAGCTCAATTGCGCACGGATTCTTTCACAGTCCAGAATAGTTAAGTGATCTCTCATCCCTCGCTTAGTGTCGGATCCGCTCATTACCTGTCCATGCCTTGCGCGTCTTGGGCGTTTGCTCGAGAACCTCATGAAGACTAGGGTGGGAAGCGTTCGGAGCTGCACTTGCAAGAGAATCAACAGTTCAGTTGCCCAAATATTCTTTCCGGAATAAGGCACTAATCTTTCATCAGTCACTTGGCCTGGGATCACATCATTGCTTTTCCATTCGCCATCTTTTCTTTGAAAATTCGTTCTTGAGTCTTCTTGATCTTCTTGATCTCCACTGTGACGAATGAAACAGACGAACAGCAGATGAGAAGAGCGTGTAAAATGCCAGTGCACTGAGGTGTTGCTCGAAAACCTCATGAGGCATAAGGTGGGAAGCATTCGAAGCTGTGCTTCCAAGAGGATCAGTTCAACTGCGCGGGGATTCTTGCACAGTCAAGAACAGCAAGCTCAGGCATTCGCGACTTTTTTCTTTCAGAATCCTTGCTTGGAAGTCTCGTTGATCTCCTTGTTGGTGCTGTGGAAATTAAACTTGGTTTGGGATACCCTCATTCCGCAGTGCCTTTCCATGCATTTCACGACTTGGGGGGGTTTGCTCCAGAGCATCATGAAGAATAGGGTGGGAGGCATTCGGAGCTGCACTTCCAAGAGGATCAGTTCAATTGCGCAGTCAAGGACAGCGAGAGACTGACGCATTCCTGATTTTATTTTTTCAGAATTCGTGCTCGGAAGACTCCTCATTGGTGGTGCGGAACTTATACAAACTTGGATTGGGATTCCCTCGTTGCCTTTCCCTGCCTTTCGCGACTTGGGTGTTTGCTCGAAAACTTCATGAAGAGTAGGGTGGAAAGCATTCGGAGCTGTACTTCCAAGAAGATCAACAGTTCAACTGCGCACGGATTCTTTCACAGTCAGGGACAAAGAGAGACTGCCACATTCGCAGTTTTTTCTTTCAGAATCCGTGCTTGAGACTCCTTGATCTCCTTGTTGGTGGTGTCGAACTCAAAAGGGATCAGCTGAGACAAATGAAACAAACAAATCCACCGAAGCAGCTTGGAGTTTGGGGAATACCTTTGCAGCAACCATTTACAGCAAGAGCTATCAAGAAGAGCAGGGTGGGTAACTAATGTTTCATCACTCACTTGGTTCGGGATCCCCTCATTACCTTTCCATGCGTTTCGCGACTTGGGCGTTTGCTCGAAAACCTCATGAAGAATAGGGTGGCAAGCATTCGAAGCTAAACTTCCAAGAGGATCAGTTCAGCTGTGCACGGATTCTTTCACAGTCAAGGACTGCGAGAGACTGATACATTCGGCATTTTTTTCTTTCAAAATCTGTGCTTGAGACTGCTTGTGGGAAGCATTCAGAGCTGCACTTCCAAGAGGATCAACAGTTCAACAGCGCACGGATTCTTTCACAGTCAAATTAGTCCAAGACGGCAAGAGACTGATGCATTCGCATTTCTTTTGTTTCAGAGTCCATGCTTGGAAGTCTGGTTGGTCTCCTTGTTGATGGTGTGGAGCTAAAACTTGGTTTGAGATGCCCTCATGACCTTTCCATGCCTTTGGCAACTTTGGGGTTTGCTCGAAACTCATGAAGAATAGGGTGGGAAGCATTCGGAGCTGCACTTTGCAGAGGATCAGTTCAACTGAGCATGGATTCTTTCACAGCCAAGGACAGCGAGAGACTGATGCATTCGCATTTTTTTCCTTTCAGAATCCGTGCTTGGATGACTCCTTGTTGGTGGTGTGGGCTTTAAACTTGGTTTGGGATACCCTCATTCCGCATTGCCTTTCCGTGCATTTCCCGACTTGGGGGGGTTTGCTCCAGAACATCATGAAGAATAGGGTGGGAGGCATTCGGAGCTGCACTTCCAAGAGGATCAGTTCAATTGCGCGCAGATCCTTTTACAATCAAGGACAGCGAGAACCTGACGCATTTGTGATTTGTTTCTTTCAGAATCCGTGCTCGGAAGACTCCTTGTTGGTGGTGCGGAACTTCCATAAACAAAGTTTGGGATACCCTCATTCGGCATTGCCTTTTCATGCCTTTCGGGTTTTGGGGGTTTGCTCGAAAACCTCATGAAGAATAGGGTGGGAAGCATTCGGAGCTGCACTTCCAAGAGGATCAGTTCCAATGTGCACGCAGTTTTTCACTGTCCAGAATAAGTCACTAATCTTTGCCTGTCCACGCCTTCTGCCACTTAGACTCCTGTTGGTGGTTGGGGACTTACAAGGGATCCACTGAGACAAATGAAACAAACGAACAGCAGATGAGAAGAGCATGTCACATGCCAGTGCACTGAGGCGTTTGATTGAAAACCTGCCCAAGAAAAGGGTGGGAAGCATTCTGAGCTGCACTTCCAAAGGATCAGTTCAATTGTGCACAGATCCTTTCACAGTCAAGGACAGCAAGAGACTGACGCATTCGCATTTTTCTATTTTCAGGATCCGTGCTTGGATGACTCCTTGTTGGTGGTGTGGAACTTAAACTTGGTTTGGGATACCCTCATTCCGCATTGCCTTTCCATGCCTTTCGCGACTTGGGCGTTTGCTCGAAAACCTCATGAAGAATGGTGTAACAAACATTCCGAGCTGCCCTTCCCAGAGGATGAGTTCAATTTTGCACGGATTCTTTCACAATCAAGGACAGCAAGCTCACGCATTCGCGACTTTTTTCTTTCAGAGTCCATGCTTGGAAGTCTGGTTGGTCTCCTTGTTGATGGTGTGGAGCTAAAACTTGGTTTGAGATGCCCTCATGACCTTTCCATGCCTTTGGCAACTTTGGGGTTTGCTCGAAACTCATGAAGAATAGGGTGGGAAGCATTCGGAGCTGCACTTTGCAGAGGATCAGTTCAACTGAGCATGGATTCTTTCACAGCCAAGGACAGCGAGAGACTGATGCATTCGCATTTTTTTCCTTTCAGAATCCGTGCTTGGATGACTCCTTGTTGGTGGTGTGGGCTTTAAACTTGGTTTGGGATACCCTCATTCCGCATTGCCTTTCCGTGCATTTCCCGACTTGGGGGGGTTTGCTCCAGAACATCATGAAGAATAGGGTGGGAGGCATTCGGAGCTGCACTTCCAAGAGGATCAGTTCAATTGCGCGCAGATCCTTTTACAATCAAGGACAGCGAGAACCTGACGCATTTGTGATTTGTTTCTTTCAGAATCCGTGCTCGGAAGACTCCTTGTTGGTGGTGTGGGCTTTAAACTTGGTTTGGGATACCCTCATTCCGCATTGCCTTTCCATGCATTTCCCGACTTGGGGGGGTTTGCTCCAGAACATCATGAAGAATAGGGTGGGAGGCATTCGGAGCTGCACTTCCAAGAGGATCAGTTCCAATGTGCACGCAGTTTTTCACTGTCCAGAATAAGTCAATATACTGGTCTCAGATGACCCGGGAATTGTGGGATATGCTCCCCAGATCATTTATTCCCATGTCATGTGTTCAAGAAAAGATTGGCGTGGAAACTAGTTCTTCTCATGTCATGTGCTCAATTAGGATGATTTGCTATGCTCAAGATTCTTTTCTTGAGGTCACAAGTCCAAGCATATGAGGGGGAATTGTTGATTCCAATGCTTTGCTATTCACATGTCATGTACCTAAATTCACGAGGTTGTCCAGGGAATCCTGGCAACCAGGATTTTGCACATATTGGTGCACCTGGACTCATGTCATGTGACCAATTTCCAGGTACGTTCACTTGGTCTCATGTCATGTGCCCAAACCCTGCTCAAAAAAAGTACCACTTGGTCTCATGTCATCTGCCACTAGTCTAATCTCTCATCACTCAATTGGTTTGGGATCCTCTCATTGCCTGTCCACGCCTTCTGCCACTTAGACTCCTGTTGGTGGTTGGGGACTTACAAGGGATCCACTGAGACAAATGAAACAAACGAACAGCAGATGAGAAGAGCATGTCACATGCCAGTGCACTGAGGCGTTTGATTGAAAACCTGCCCAAGAAAAGGGTGGGAAGCATTCTGAGCTGCACTTCCAAGAGGATCAGTTCCGTTGTGCACGCAGTTTTTCACTGTCCTGAATAAGTCACTAATCTCTCATCACTCAATTGGTTTGGGATCCCCTCATTGCCTTTCCCCGCCTTTTGCGACTTAGACTCCCTGTTGGTGGTTGGGAACTTACAAGGGATCCACTGAGACAAATGAAACAAACGAACAGCAGATGAGAAGAGCATGTCACATGCCAGTGCACTGAGGCGTTTGATTGAAAACCTGCCCAAGAAAAGGGTGGGAAGCATTCTGAGCTGCACTTCCAAAAGGATCAGTTCAATTGTGCACGGATCCTTTCACAGTCAAGGACATTGAGAGACTGACGCATTCGCAATTGTTTCTTTCAGAATCCGTGCTTGGAAGTCTTCTTGCTTTCCTTGTTGGGGGGGTGGAACTGAAGCTGGATTCACCGAGAGTAAGGAAACACACTAAAAGCAGATGAAACAGACGTGTCACATACGAATGCACTGAAGCAATTTGAAGTTTACGCAATGCAGTTGCAGCAACCATTTGCAGCAAGTGCTATCAACAAGAGCAGAGTGGGTAAGTAATTGTTCACCATTTATTTGGTTTGGGATCCCCTCATTGCCTTTCCATATTTTCCATGCCTTTTGCGACTTGGGCTTGTGCTCGAAAACCTCATGAAGACTACGGTGGAAAGCATTCGGAGCTGTACTTCAAAGGAACTGAAAAGGGATCCACTGAGAAAAATGAAAGAAGCAAAACGAAAAAGAACATGTTAAATTCCAGTGCACTGAAGCACCTTGAAGTTTGCGGTATGCAGTTGCAGCAACCATTTACAGCAAGTGCTCTCAACAAATGCAGGGTGGATGAGGTCCCCGGAATACATGTGGAAGTTTTTACTTGCGGCAGACGGTCAGTGTGTCCGAGCTGCGCTAGACTGTTGATGAGCAATGGCCGATACTGACAGTTAACAACCAAGAATAGGTCACTAATGTTTCATCACTCACTTGTTCTGGAAATCCATGCTTGGAAGTCTCGTTGATCTCCTTGTTGGTGCTGTGGAAATTAAACTTGGTGTGGGATACCCTCATTCCGCATTGCCTTTCCATGCATTTCACGACTTGGGGGGGGTTTGCTCCAAAACATCATGAAGAGTAGGGTGGGAGGCATTCGGGGCTGCGCTTGCAAGAGAATCAACAGTTCAGTTGCCCAAATATTCTTTCCGGAATAAGGAGTTAATCTTTCATCAGTCGCTTGGCTCGGCATCCCATCCTTACTTTTCCACGCCTATTGCAAGTTGGTGTAACAAACATTCCGAGCTGCCCTTCCCAGAGGATGAGTTCAATTTTGCACGGATTCTTTCACAATCAAGGACAGCAAGCTCACGCATTCGCGACTTTTTTCTCAAGCATCTGTGCTTGAGACTGCTTGTGGGAAGCATTCAGAGCTGCACTTCCAAGAGGATCAACAGTTCAACAGCGCACGGATTCTTTCACAGTCAAATTAGTCAAAGACGGCAAGAGACTGATGCATTCGCATTTCTTTTGTTTCAGAGTCCATGCTTGGAAGTCTGGTTGGTCTCCTTGTTGATGGTGTGGAGCTAAAACTTGGTTTGAGATGCCCTCATGACCTTTCCATGCCTTTGGCAACTTTGGGGTTTGCTCGAAACTCACGAAGAATAGGGTGGAAAGCATTCGGAGCTGCACTTCCAAGAAGATCAACAGTTCAACTGCGCACGGATTCTTTCCCAGTCAGGGACAAAGAGAGACTGCCACATTCGCAGTTTTTTCTTTCAGAATCCGTGCTTGAGACTCCTTGATCTCCTTGTTGGTGGTGTCGAACTCAAAAGGGATCAGCTGAGACAAATGAAACAAACAAATCCACCGAAGCAGCTTGGAGTTTGGGGAATACCTTTGCAGCAACCATTTACAGCAAGAGCTATCAAGAAGAGCAGGGTGGGTAACTAATGTTTCATCACTCACTTGGTTCGGGATCCCCTCATTACCTTTCCATGCCTTTCGCGACTTGGGCGTTTGCTCGAAAACCTCATGAAGAATAGGGTGGAAAGCATTCGAAGCTAAACTTCCAAGAGGATCAGTTCAGCTGTGCACGGATTCTTTCACAGTCAAGGACTGCGAGAGACTGATACATTCGGCATTTTTTTCTTTCAAAATCTGTGCTTGAGACTGCTTGTGGGAAGCATTCAGAGCTGCACTTCCAAGAGGATCAACAGTTCAACAGCGCACGGATTCTTTCACAGTCAAATTAGTCAAAGACGGCAAGAGACTGATGCATTCGCATTTCTTTTGTTTCAGAGTCCATGCTTGGAAGTCTGGTTGGTCTCCTTGTTGATGGTGTGGAGCTAAAACTTGGTTTGAGATGCCCTCATGACCTTTCCATGCCTTTGGCAACTTTGGGGTTTGCTCGAAACTCATGAAGAATAGGGTGGGAAGCATTCGGAGCTGCACTTTGCAGAGGATCAGTTCAACTGAGCATGGATTCTTTCACAGCCAAGGACAGCGAGAGACTGACGCATGCCCGATTTCTTTTTTTCAGACTTCATGCTTGGATGACTCCTTGTTTGGCGGTGTGGAACTTAAGCTTGGTCTGGGATCCCCTCATACCGCATTGCCTTTCCATGCATTTCCCGACTTGGGGGGTTTGCTCCAGAACATCATGAAGAATAGGGTGGGAGGCATTCGGAGCTGCACTTCCAAGAGGATCAGTTCCGTTGTGCAACCAAGAATAAGTCACTAATCTCTCATCATTCAATTGGTTTGGGATCCCCTCATTGCCTTTCCCCGCCTTTTGCGACTTAGACTCCCTGTTGGTGGTTGGGAACTTACAAGGGATCCACTGAGACAAATGAAACAAACGAACAGAGAAGAGCATGTCACATGCCAGTGCACTGAGGCGTTTGATTGAAAACCTGCACAAGAAAAGGGTGGGAAGCATTCTGAGCTGCACTTCCAAAAGGATCAGTTCAATTGTGCACGGATCCTTTCACAGTCAAGGACAGCGAGAGACTGACGCATTCGCATTTCTTTATTTTCAGAATCCGTGCTTGGATGACTCCTTGTTGGTGGTGTGAGTGTGGAACTTTGGGATTCCTCCATTAACTTTCCACCCCTTTCGCGACTTGGGGGTTTGCTCCAAAACATCATGAAGAATAGGGTGGAAAGCTTTCGGAGCTGCACTGGCGGATCTTGTCACAGTCAAGGACAGCGAGAGGCCTGCGCATTCGCAATCGTTTCTTTCAGAATCCGTGCTTGGAAGTCTTCTTGCTTTCCTTGTTGGGGGCGTGGAACTTAAGCGGGATTCACCGAGAGAAAGGAAACAAACGAAAAGTAGATGAGAAAAACATGTCACATGCGAATGCACTGAAGCACCTTGAAGTTTGCGCAGTGCAGTTGCAGCAACCATTTGCAGCAAGTGCTATCAACAAGGGCAGCGTGGGTAAGTAATTGTTCAAAATTTATTTGGTTTGGGATCCCTTCATTACCTTTCCATATTTTCCATGCCTTTTGCGACTTGGGCTTGTGCTCGAAAACCTCATGAAGACAACGGTGGAAAGCATTCGGAGCTGTACTTCAAAGGAACTGAAAAGGGATCCACTGAGAAAAATGAAAGAAACAAAACGAAGAAGAACATCTCACATTCCAGTGCACTTAAGCACCTTGAAGTTTGCGGTATGCAGTTGTTGCAGCAACCATTTACAGCAAGTGCTCTCAACAAATGCAGGGTGAATGAGGTCCCTGGAATACATGTGGAAATTTTTACTTGCGGCAGACGGTCAGTGAATCCGAGCTGCGCTAGACTGTTGATGAGCAATGGCCGATACTGACAGTTAACAACCAAGAATAAGTCACTAATCTCTCATCATTCAATTGGTTTGGGATCCCCTCATTGCCTTTCCACGCCTTTTGCGACTTAGACTCCCTGTTGGTGGTTGGGAACTTACAAGGGATCCACTGAGACAAATGAAACAAACGAACAGAGAAGAGCATGTCACATGCCAGTGCACTGAGGCGTTTGATTGAAAACCTGCACAAGAAAAGGGTGGGAAGCATTCTGAGCTGCACTTCCAAAAGGATCAGTTCAATTGTGCACGGATCCTTTCACAGTCAAGGACAGCGAGAGACTGACGCATTCGCAATTGTTTCTTTCAGAACCCGTGCTTGGATGACTCCTTGTTGGTGGTGTGGAACTTTGGGATTCCTCCATTGCCTTTCCACCCCTTTCGCGACTTGGGGGTTTGCTCCAAAACATCATGAAGAATAGGGTGGAAAGCTTTCGGAGCTGCACTGGCGGATCTTGTCACAGTCAAGGACAGCGAGAGGCCTGCGCATTCGCAATCGTTTCTTTCAGAATCCGTGCTTGGAAGTCTTCTTGCTTTCCTTGTTCGGGGCGTGGAACTTAAGCGGGATTCACCGAGAGAAAGGAAACAAACGAAAAGTAGATGAGAAAAACATGTCACATGCGAATGCACTGAAGCACCTTGAAGTTTGCGCAATGCAGTTGCAGGAACCATTTGCAGCAAGTGCTATCAACAAGAGCAGAGTGGGTAAGTAATTGTTCACCATTTATTTGGTTTGGGATCCCCTCATTGCCTTTCCATATTTTCCATGCCTTTTGCGACTTGGGCTTGTGCTCGAAAACCTCATGAAGACAACGGTGGAAAGCATTCGGAGCTGTACTTCAAAGGAACTGAAAAAGGATCCACTGAGAAAAATGAAAGAAACAAAACGAAGAAGAACATCTCACATTCCAGTGCACTTAAGCACCTTGAAGTTTGCGGAATGCAGTTGCAGCAACCATTTACAGCAAGTGCTCTCAACAAATGCAGGGTGGATGAGGTCCCCGGAATACATGTGGAAGTTTTTACTTGCGGCAGACGGTCAGAGTGTCGGAGCTGCGCTAGACTGTTGATGAGGAATGGCCGATACTGACAGTTAACAACCAAGAATAGGTCACTAATGTTTCATCACTCACTTGTTCTGGGATCCCCTCACTTCCTTTCCATGCCTTTTGCGACTTGGGCGTTTGCTCGAACACTTTATGAGAAATCCGGTGGGAATCATTTAGAATTGCACTTCCAAGAGAATCAACGGTTCGATTGCGTGCGAATTCTTTCACAGTCAAACATGGTGAAAGACTGACGCATTGCCGGTTTTTTTCTCGCAGAATCCGGCGTGGAAGATTCCTTGATTTCCATGTTGGTAGCATGGAACTGGAAAGGGGTCCATTGAGAAAAATGAAAGAAACACAACGAAGAAGAACATGTCACATTCCAGTGCACTGAAGCACCTTGAAGTTTGCGGAATGGAGTTGGAGCAACCATTTAGAGCAAGTGCTCTCAACAAATGCAGGGTGAATGAGGTCCCAGGAATACATGTGGAAGTTTTACTTGCGGCAGACGGTCAGTGTGTCCGAGCTGGCTAGACTGTTGATGAGCAATGGCCGATACTGACAGTTAACAACCAAGAATAGGTCACTAATGTTTCATCACTCACTTGTTCTGGGATCCCCTCACTTCCTTTCCATGCCTTTTGCGACTTGGGCGTTTGCTCGAAAACTTTATGAGAAATCCGGTGGGAATCATTTAGAGTTGCACTTCCAAGAGAATCAACGGTTCGATTGCGTGCGAATTCTTTCACAGTCAAACATGGTGAAAGACTGACGCATTGCCGGTTTTTTTCTCGCAGAATCCGGCGTGGAAGATTCCTTGATTTCCATGTTGGTAGCATGGAACTGGAAAGGGGTCCATTGAGAAAAATGAAAGAAACACAACGAAGAAGAACATGTCACATTCCAGTGCACTGAAGCACCTGGAAGTTTGCGGAATGCAGTTGCAGCGACCATTTCAAGCAAGTGCTATCAGCAAATGCAGGGTGGATGCGGCCCCAGGCAGACATGTGGATTTTTTCTTTTTCAAAGATGGTGAAAAACTGATGCATTCGCGATTCTTTTCTTTCAGAATCCGTGCTTGAGACTCCTTGATTTTCTTGTTGGTAGCATGGAACTGAAAAGGGATCCACTGAGAAAAATGAAAGAAACAAAACGAAGAAGAACATGTCACATTCCAGTGCACTGAAGCACCTGGAAGTTTGCCGAATGCAGTTGCAGCAACCATTTACAGCAAGTGCTATCAGCAAATGCAGGGTGGATGCGGCCCCAGGCAGACATGTGGATTTTTTCTTATTCAAAGATTGTGAAAGACTGATGCATTCGCGATTCTTTTCTTTCAGAATCCGTGCTTGAGACTCCTTGATTTTCATGTTGGTAGCATCGAACTGAAAAGGTATCCACTGAGACAAATGAAAGAAACAAAACGAAGAAGAACATGTCACATTCCAGTGCACTGAAGCACCTGGAAATTTGCGGAATGCAGTTGCAGCGACCATTTCCAGCAATGCTATCCACAGAGATAGCTTCGCAGCTCGATTGCCAGAGACGTAGCTCCAAATTCGTTGCTTTTAGCAAAAGGAGGAACCTCAATGTGAGATATGGAAGACGTGGGACTGATTTAATCAAGAGCTTGCTGGATTTGCTGGTGTTTGGTTCCATATTTCATTTTTGGCCAATGGGCAAAAGTAGAAAAACTCGGACATTGAGTGAAACTTACGTGCTAAATGTCCAGGCACTCAATTTTGATCAAGTTGAAAGACAGGAATCATCAACAAATAAAAGAGTAGCTGCTGCTTCCCATTCAGCTGGTTACTTGGTCACCATGGGCAGACGCCGAAGGGTTGCCAGCAAATTGTTGGTCTCGAAGCAACTGTGCGTCTCTCCGCATTTGAGATCGCTCGGTTTCCCCACTAAAATGGCAGTTGGGGGTAGAAGCTCCAGATGGCACATGCGAGCCAGAAGCCGGGCATGAGCTTCTGAGGTGTCAATCTCTACTGACCTTCCAAAGCGAACCCCGACAGGCCCCACAGGACTCAAAGACTTGGTTTGTCACGCGTAGATTGCGCCCAAAACGCTTGTTTGATGACATCAGCACTGGTTTGCAGTAAAATCGATTTTCCGTGCTTGATTTGTACAGACTTGGCACAGCTTTTGGACCTTCTAGCATCAGACACTCTTTGATGTTCATTGCAGCAAAATGTCGGAAAGTGTTCAACCCTCGTAAGCAAGTTGCCAGATTCTCCACTCTGGTCACATCAAAATGAGTAGGATATCCCCCTTCAAACTTCTCTATAGAAATTGAAGGCTCGAGCCACAACCCAGGCCTCTGCAGCAAAGATCAGATTTGAATTGAGGGGCAGTAGTGGTTTCGAGGCCCCGTTTGCAATGACTTGAGAAAGAAAAGTAGGAACTTGGGGATGTTGAAATGGATCCTGCTCCGTGTCCGGAGCCAGCCTTCTGATCAAAACTGAGAGTTTTGACTTTTCTGAGACCACCTGTGTCTAGGATCCTGTTTTTTTGCCGTTCGTTTTCGGATCAGCTCTCACCCTCGCTCTGCTTGGGTAAGCTAAGTTCATGGGTGAGCTGCCGTTGCGGTGCAGCAGCATGGCTGCGGCGTCCGATAGATATTTGAGGCATCCAGTGATTCAACCAACTGCTCCTGAAAGACCACCTTGTCCATTGAAGTTGCGAGATGAATCGAACTGTAATGATCGAAACGTCATTTGAGTTCCACCAAAACCTCGCCATGTGCCTTTTCCCAGGGTTTTGGCAAATTCGTGTTCCCAATGTGTTTTCAATTTCTTGTCAGGGAGCCGTCCCGCCAGCGAGTGCGGATTGATGTTTTCTTGCATTTAGTTTCGTATCCAACATGTTTCTTACCCAAGACGGCAAACTCATTGTCCTGCATTTATTTCCGCTGCACTGGAGTCTTTTCAACGCAGGACACCGCACGATAACCCATTCCAAACAAGTCACTTGCAAACGAAGCCGTCCCGCTCCAGGTTCACTTCATTCCGTTCGGACATAGAAAGAGGAAACCAAAATTTTTTGACATCCATCATTTGCAATCCTTTGCTTTAAGCCCTGTCAAAATTCTTTGCAGATCACTGACGAAGCTGTCTCCCAACAGAAACAAAAGGGCCACGCTCGTCTCAACATGAGAAATCTAGCTATAGGGTTATAGACTTAGATGGATTCCAATGGGAATATCAGGCACTCTGTGGCAGGGATTGTTTCAAGATTTCATTTGTACGAATATGGGAACGAAAAGCAGGGGCTGTGCCACGAAGGTTCGCGCAAGCCCTTTGTAGGGCAGCGTTGAGCACACACAGATGGACAAAGAGGCAGGCACAGTCTTCTCCAGGTGTGAAAAAGCTTCGCACATGTTAAGCTTCACTTTTGGTATTCTCACCTCCGGCAAAGAATGTCACACAGCGGACGATCAGGAGACTTTTCGTCCTGCTGTTTGCTTGATTGGACCCATAGTTGTTGCATAGGCCTCAGGCCTTTGGATGCGTCGGAAGTGGCACTGCCTATGGAGCCTCAGTAAGTCATAACAATCTAACGTTTGATCACTATGTCCCTCTGACAGGTATGTCCATTTCACCATTTTTCAAGGCTGCATGCGCAACAACTTGAGAAAGAGCAATCTTTTTGCCAGAAACGACCTTGCATGGCAGCTGGGGTCTCTGTAGTCCAAGACATTCCATGACAACTTGGAGCAAGCCTTTCCTGCAGACAAGTTTGCGCAAGTTCCCATGTGTCATTTCCTAGACTGAATGACGACGCTTCCACCTGAAGGGTTCCGGCACCAAGAAATGCCTCAGGCCTATGAGTCAAAAGGGAATGCATTTCTGATAATCAGCAGGCAGCAAGAGCAGCTGAGACTGTCCACCTCTGCAAATCCTAGTGCATGAGGACGTGAGTCCAAGCAAGCATTTCTGCGTGTGACACGGCCAACAGTACAAAAAGCCCCTTGGCAATGTGCTGAGAGAAGTGTTGGCAACTACTTGGTAACCTAAACCAGAAATCAATGCTGAATTAAGTTGATGAAGAGGCGCGCTCCCAGAATTGTAATTTGTTTTCATGGCATATCCTGGAAACGAAAACCCCGCAGAGACTGATGCACGTCGTTGAAACTGCGTTGCAGTTTCGTTGGCCAACCGGAAGATGTGAAAACTAGCAACTTGGTTTCTGGACATTTCAGGACAGTAAATGCCAAAGCTCTGCAATTGCAACGCTGATGATCTCATATGTGAGACTCACTGGTGGTTGCCATCAGCTTGCGAAAACGAAGAAGAACATGTCACATTCCAGTGCACTGAAGCACCTGGAAATTTGCGGAATGCAGTTGCAGCGACCATTTCCAGCAATGCTATCCACAGAGATAGCTTCGCAGCTCGATTGCCAGAGACGTAGCTCCAAATTCGTTGCTTTTAGCAAAAGGAGGAACCTCAATGTGAGATATGGAAGACGTGGGACTGATTTAATCAAGAGCTTGCTGGATTTGCTGGTGTTTGGTTCCATATTTCATTTTTGGCCAATGGGCAAAAGTAGAAAAACTCGGACATTGAGTGAAACTTACGTGCTAAATGTCCAGGCACTCAATTTTGATCAAGTTGAAAGACAGGAATCATCAACAAATAAAAGAGTAGCTGCTGCTTCCCATTCAGCTGGTTACTTGGTCACCATGGGCAGACGCCGAAGGGTTGCCAGCAAATTGTTGGTCTCGAAGCAACTGTGCGTCTCTCCGCATTTGAGATCGCTCGGTTTCCCCACTAAAATGGCAGTTGGGGGTAGAAGCTCCAGATGGCACATGCGAGCCAGAAGCCGGGCATGAGCTTCTGAGGTGTCAATCTCTACTGACCTTCCAAAGCGAACCCCGACAGGCCCCACAGGACTCAAAGACTTGGTTTGTCACGCGTAGATTGCGCCCAAAACGCTTGTTTGATGACATCAGCACTGGTTTGCAGTAAAATCGATTTTCCGTGCTTGATTTGTACAGACTTGGCACAGCTTTTGGACCTTCTAGCATCAGACACTCTTTGATGTTCATTGCAGCAAAATGTCGGAAAGTGTTCAACCCTCGTAAGCAAGTTGCCAGATTCTCCACTCTGGTCACATCAAAATGAGTAGGATATCCCCCTTCAAACTTCTCTATAGAAATTGAAGGCTCGAGCCACAACCCAGGCCTCTGCAGCAAAGATCAGATTTGAATTGAGGGGCAGGAGTGGTTTCGAGGCCCCGTTTGCAATGACTTGAGAAAGAAAAGTAGGAACTTGGGGATGTTGAAATGGATCCTGCTCCGTGTCCGGAGCCAGCCTTCTGATCAAAACTGAGAGTTTTGACTTTTCTGAGACCACCTGTGTCTAGGATCCTGTTTTTTTGCCGTTCGTTTTCGGATCAGCTCTCACCCTCGCTCTGCTTGGGTAAGCTAAGTTCATGGGTGAGCTGCCGTTGCGGTGCAGCAGCATGGCTGCGGCGTCCGATAGATATTTGAGGCATCCAGTGATTCAACCAACTGCTCCTGAAAGACCACCTTGTCCATTGAAGTTGCGAGATGAATCGAACTGTAATGATCGAAACGTCATTTGAGTTCCACCAAAACCTCGCCATGTGCCTTTTCCCAGGGTTTTGGCAAATTCGTGTTCCCAATGTGTTTTCAATTTCTTGTCAGGGAGCCGTCCCGCCAGCGAGTGCGGATTGATGTTTTCTTGCATTTAGTTTCGTATCCAACATGTTTCTTACCCAAGACGGCAAACTCATTGTCCTGCATTTATTTCCGCTGCACTGGAGTCTTTTCAACGCAGGACACCCCACGACAACCCATTCCAAACAAGTCACTTGCAAACGAAGCCGTCCCGCTCCAGGTTCACTTCATTCCGTTCGGACATAGAAAGAGGAAACCAAGTTTTTTGACATCCATCATTTACAGCCTTTTGGGCCCTCAGAGTTCCATGAATTGCTTTCAGCCCTGAGATCGCTGGGTTGATGGTTGCAAGTGCAATCCACCAGCCACAGCAAAGATCAGATCTGCACTAAGTGGCAGGGATGGTTTCAAGGCTGAATTTGCACAAACATGAAAAGGAAGAGCAGAAGGCTGGCCGCAAGCGAATTTGCATGGAAGCAGCAGTTCTTTCGGCCGGTGCTAAGGGACAAGATTGCAAGCAAGCACGCCTCATGAGGCCTCAAAGTTCAAAGTGCTGCTCATACAGGTTGCCGTTGACACTGTCCAGTGTTCGTCTGAAAATATATTCACTTTGCAGGCTAGCTGAGTTGGCAATTGCGCAATGGCCGAAGCCCTTAGTCCTCAGGCCTTTGGATGTGTAGGAAGTGGCATCTATGGGGCCTCGGTAAGTCATGAAAACCTAACGTGTAATCACTATATCCCTCTGACAGGTCTGTCCATTTCACCACTTCGCAATTGATGTGGAACTTCACAGAGGCAACATGGCAACATTGCCATCTACAAAGGTCAGACCGGTGGCTATTGACATCATCCATCTCAGCTCTTGTGAATCTAAGATTGTAGGCTCTGACTGCTTGATAAAAGCGTCCTTGGAAGAGCTTTTTGGAAGAAGATGCATGAAAAGGTCTTCTCACTTCCAAGATCTGGTAGTGAGTTCCCGCGGACCTTCCCTAGGTTTGCAGCCTTGTGCAAGACAGACAGCAGACAGACAGGCACAGTCTTCTCTCCCTCTCTCTGTTCTAGTGTGCCGTTCACATAGTTGTTGCATTACCCCTGGAGCTCTCCACTCCTTTGGCCCACTGGCATGCATTCAGAACCTATGGGTGTGCACCATTGCGTTTTAGTATTAAATCTTTCGTTCCCAAGAAGTATGATCACATTTCTTCCCATTTCCAGAATCTTGTCGATGGGCATGTTTGCACAAGATATGATTTGGCAATTCAGGGGTGACTTTGATGGATAGATGTGGCTTAAGACGGGCACCAAGGAGTTCAGTTCGGCACTTGGGTGGCCAAAACGCTTGCGCCATAGCCAACACCTGTGTTGGTCGATTTTTGTAGAGCCATGTAGGGATTTAGTTTTCCTGTCCCTCCTGAAATCTAGCTACAGCACTGACCGTGTCCTTTTTACCACTCGCCAAACGTTGATGATTTGGCCCTTGGAAACAACTTTGCAATCACAGGACAGCCATCGGCAGCAAAGATTGGATCTGGATAGATTTGCATTGAATAGCAGGGATCGTTTCAAGATGTTTCCAGGCTGCATGTGCAACAACTTGAGAAAGAGCAATCTTTTTGCCAGAAACGACCTTGCATGGCAGCTGCAAACGTTTGGGTGCATGCGCAGTGATATTGCATGGCAGCTGGGGTCTCTAGTCCATGACAATCCAAGCAGCAACTTGGAGCAAGCCTTTCCTGCAGACAAGTTTGCGCAAGTTCCCATGTGTCATTTCCTAGACTGAATGACGACGCTTCCACTTGAAGGGTTCCGGCACCAAGAAACGCCTCAGGCCTATGTGTCAAAAGGGAATGCATTTCTGACAATCAGCAGGCATTGTTTGCATTGCAAGAGCAGCACCCAGATCCAAATCATGAAAGGTTTCGTTTCTCAAAGACTTTGAGAGACAGGTTTCTCTGTGGGATGTTGATATCAACTTGGTCCCAGCTAAAACCCTTCACAATAGGCAGTGGCAGGAGTTGTGCTCGCAACCAATGATGTCTTTGGAATTCAACAACGTCTACCACTGAGCAAATTCTTCCGACTCAAACGTTCCGGTACCAGTTTGTGTGCAACAAGATCGGATTTCCAAGTCAGAAGCAACGCCTCTGAATTCAGAAGGGATGCGATTCCGTTCATCCGCATGTGTGGCTAAGGCCTTGCTTGCGTGTGAGATGTGAGCACCGCACTGCAAAAAGGCTGGTGTGCAACCGCATGCCTGGAACTTGAGAGCTGTTCGGGTTTCAAGTGACATTGCATGGCAGCTGCAGTTCTTTGAGTGCGTGATGATCCGAAGGCGAGAAAGCCCGGGCAAAAGCAGTGGCAAAGGGAGGGGCCAATAGGTTCAAATCACGGGAGGTTTCGTTCCTCAAGGACTTTGAGAGACTTGAGCTATGGGATGTTGATATCAACGTGGCCGAAACCCACGAGCAATAGCCAAGTAGTCTTGGGGCGGTTTTCCTGAGCCAGAACACTCACACAAAAAGATAGTATTCAAGACTCGGAGAACCATCACATTTTCCAAACTGAGAGGACCTTTCGCCAAGAAATAGTCTGTAACATTTGTACCCGGGGCTCACATTCACTTCAGCTGAGCATCCTGAACAGCCTGTAAACTCACACACACAACCAGAGAGCGACTCCTTACATGTTTCGGGATATGAGTGATGATTTGTTTAATCGTAAGTTAGTTTAGTATTGAAGGTTCCATCTACAAATCAGTTTTGTGCCAGTTGCCTCGAAACGAAAGGGGGCGGCCAAAAACCGATACCCTACACTACCATGGATGATAGGATATGTTTTTTCGAAAAAATGATAGGGGGCAGCCTCATTGCGAAATGGAAGTGACAGAAACAAAATATTCTAATGGCCACTCACATAAGATGAGTGGGCCAATTTTTTTGCAGGGCTGGAACTCAACATGTCTCGATGTGAAGTCAGTGGGAAGCTGTGAGAGCAACATTTTTGCAACGACACATATTCGTGCGCAGATGTTGATTTGTGCAAATCTGTGTAGGAATTACCGAGTGCCGGACAAAGGGAATATTTTTAGGTCTGTTGAAATGAAAGTGGCACTTCGGAGTCAACTTTGCGAGCTATTCCAGAGACCCTCTGGGTCACAACCCAAAGACTGACACGATGGAGGTTGAGCAGCTTGAGCAGCTTGAGCTTGTCCCATGTGGAATCTTGAAGCCGCATCTTCGTGGCAGGGGTCACTTTCGACCTAGAATGTCGTGCAAAGTCGGCAGGATGTCGGCCTGGTTGACGTTGAAGTACATGTCACGCAGGTCCAAGTTTGGTTCAAGATTCTTTTCCTATGAAGGGATTCAGTTTCTGATCGCAATCTTTGGGCAGTGTCCTAGAATCATTGCACATAAGCCAGGTAATCATCACTTGCAGCTAAGTTGCGCCCACAAAGTGCCAATTAAAAGACCGATTATCTTTGGATTCTCTGACCTTCGGCATGTTTTGAAATCAAGAGCTGCACCAGGGATTCCAGATCCAACTTGCATCAAGCTCTCTTCCATTGATGTGATGACCATTTGTTGCTTCATCTCTGGCTTCTGAATGGATCTTACAGTTTCTGAAGGCCCATAGTGCTTGATCTCAGGTCCGTTTGTGGTGAAATGGTTTTCCCAACAAAAGCAGGCGAAAGCAGGTGACAACTGTCAGACGTTTCGTCATAGACACGTTGGTTCTTGAGCATGTTTCCTGGAACCTTGCCTTCCGCTGCTCAGAGGATAATGGACTAGTGAAATCGGTTTCAACTTCGGACGGTGATGTGTGCAACTGGCAAAAAAAGGCTCCGATTGTATAAAACGCAAACTGAAGTCGATTCACCATTTGCTAGATTGAGAATGTCATGGCACAAGAAAGAGACTTTGATGTAAAGAGATCCCGGAAGCATATTTCAAGGATCTTTCCGAAGGCTCGTGCGAACTATAACTTGTTTCAAACGATCAGTTCCATTGAAGGTTACAATTTACAAGTGCAAATCGAGACATACAGCGTTCATCACTGTGAACCTTCCTCTTCTTTTTCTCGCCTCTAAAGTCATCACGGTTGGGGATGGCGCATCGGGGCTGTGAGGTGGCTAGTTCAAATATTGCAAAGTGACACCTGTCTTCGAACAGAAAACGGTAGATGGTGTGCAGCCGCCTAAGTGTGGGGGCTGCAGGTCTGGTCGAGGAGTAGTTCCTTTTTGTTGAAGTGTTCCATCAGCTCGATGTTGCGAGGTGTTTTCACAAGAGATTGACATCAAAATGCCTACACTTGTTCTCATCCCACCAACCTTGCAAGGTTGTGGAGTTGCTTGGAACGTGGCTGGGTGCATTGGAGAAATTTACCATGCCATGAGATGCAGATAAAACGTTGGTGCAACTGCAGTCACACGAATCATGCTTTCCTTCATGAAAAACCTGGGCCCACAGGATCCCAGTGAAGGGCAAATTTCCTTGCTGCCTGTGGAACTCACCATGTTGCCTGTCTGCTGAAGATACGAGTCTCTGCGCGTGCTGTGGCTCAGCAGTCAAACAGATGGGCTTCTCATCTCTAAAACCGCAAACCGGGTAGCTTCCAAAAATCCCACAGCCAGAGACTGCCAAGATGCATGCCCTCAAGCCACCGACGGGAGTGCACGGCCTTGAAAACCAAGACGTTCTCGTCTTTACATTTTGGCCATAGCTCAGATGGTAAATCAAAACAGGCCAGAAAGTAATCAATTGAAAGTGAGCAAACGAGCCGTCAGGAAGGACGGTCCTTGGGTTGGACCGTCAGTTGTCCCACGAGCGATAGGCAAGTAGTCTTGGGGCGGTTTTCCTGAGCCAGAACACTCACACAAAAAGATAGTATTCAAGACTCCGAGAACCATCACATTTTCCAAACTGAGAGGACCTTTCGCCAAGAAATAGTCTGTAACATTTGTACCCGGGGCTCACATTCACTTCAGCTGAGCATCCTGAACAGCCTGTAAACTCACACACACAACCAGAGAGCGACTCCTTACATGTTTCGGGATATGAGTGATGATTTGTTTAATCGTAAGTTAGTTTAGTATTGAAGGTTCCATCTACAAATCAGTTTTGTGCCAGTTGCCTCGAAACGAAAGGGGGCGGCCAAAAACCGATACCCTACACTACCATGGATGATAGGATATGTTTTTTCGAAAAAATGATAGGGGGCAGCCTCATTGCGAAATGGAAGTGACAGAAACAAATGATTCTAATGGCCACTCACATAAGATGAGTGGGCCAATTTTTTTGCAGGGCTGGAACTCAACATGTCTCGATGTGAAGTCAGTGGGAAGCTGTGAGAGCAACATTTTTGCAACGACACATATTCGTGCGCAGATGTTGATTTGTGCAAATCTGTGTAGGAATTACCGAGTGCCGGACAAAGGGAATATTTTTAGGTCTGTTGAAATGAAAGTGGCACTTCGGAGTCAACTTTGCGAGCTATTCCAGAGACCCTCTGGGTCACAACCCAAAGACTGACACGATGGAGGTTGAGCAGCTTGAGCAGCTTGAGCTTGTCCCATGTGGAATCTTGAAGCCGCATCTTCGTGGCAGGGGTCACTTTCGACCTAGAATTTCGTGCAAAGTCGGCAGGATGTCGGCCTGGTTGACGTTGAAGTACATGTCACGCAGGTCCAAGTTTGGTTCAAGATTCTTTTGCTATGAAGGGATTCAGTTTCTGATCGCAATCTTTGGGCAGTGTCCCAGAATCATTGCACATAAGCCAGGTAATCATCACTTGCAGCTAAGTTGAGCTCACAAAGTGCCAATGAAAGACCGTTTTTTTTTGGATTCTCTGACCTTTGGCATGTTTTGAAATCAAGAGCTGCGCCAGGGATTCCAGATCCAACTTGCATCAAGCTCTCTTCCATTGATGTGATGACCATTTGTTGCTTCATCTCTGGCTTCTGAATGGATCTTACAGTTTCTGAAGGCCCATAGTGCTTGATCTCAGGTCCGTTTGTGGTGAAATGGTTTTCCCAACAAAAGCAGGCGAAAGCAGGTGACAACTGTCAGACGTTTCGTCATAGACACGTTGGTTCTTGAGCATGTTTCCTGGAACCTTGCCTTCCGCTGCTCATAGGATAATGGACTAGTGAAATGGGTTCAACTTCGGACGGTGATGTGTGCAACTGGCAAAAAAAACGTTCCGATTGTATAAAACGCAAACTGAAGTCGATTCACCATGTCCTAGATTGAGAATGTCATGGCACAAGAAAGAGACTTTGATGTAAAGAGATCCCGGAAGCATATTTCAAGGATCTTTCCGAAGGCTCGTGCGAACTATAACATGTTTCAAAGGATCAGTTCCACTGAAGGTTACAATTTACAAGTGCAAATCGAGACATACAGCGTTCATCACTGTGAACCTAGTTGGACCGTCAATCGTTATTCAAAGACTTGCTCAATCGCCTGATTCGCATTGCCTCGTAGTGATTGGGGTAAGCTCGTGCGAATTCATCAATACCAAGCAGAACAGCACTTTGGCACCAACCTTCATACCAACAATCCTGCGCAAAGCGGGTGCAAAACCCGTCAAACAAGCGGAAACAACCATTTCTGCCAGGAGGCTTTGGACAAAGGGAAAAAAGCCTAAAGTGACTAAAGCCAAATGTGCACATTCGGGCTCCTTGAAACCAGTAAAAATCTAGGTCGCGCAGACATTTCTGGTTCTTTGAGGGTTCAGGTACGATTTGTCATTTCTGATATCTGAAATCATCACAGTTGGGGATGGTGTATTTGAGCTGTGAGGCGGCTTCTTCAAATATTTCATTTTGAAGTTTGCCTTTGGACAGAGAACGGTAGATAGTGTGCAGCCGCCTAAGTGTGGGGGCTGCA